>JAVGVS010000042.1:1409206-1786036 GCA_032718565.1 Distichodus sexfasciatus
CGTTAGGGACTGTGAAGTGAAAAAAAAAAGCTAAATGTTTCACCTCCAGACATATTTTTTTTGGTCTCTTGCACTCCTCACCACTACACCGCTTGCGCTGATAGTATACAAGCCCAAACAGAACAGAGGAGGGTGGAGGCATTTCACGTCTGCCCAGAGCATGATATTATGGTGATACTGCTAAAGCACTAAACATACTTATCTCCTACACAGATTGTGCAGAAGGTTGCATGTTTGCACAGGCCTCATAAAATCTCAGAAGACTTTTCGTAAAATCTCAGAATCGTTGTCAATTGTCGAATCAGATATAGCAATATCATTTAAGGTTTGTTTGCATGTAGACAAAAAAGTGATAATTAAAACCAGCTTGCTAATGTTTTTTGTTAATGCTGAAGTTGAGTGTTTTTTCTCAGCTTCCATTCTATTCAATGAAAAATGTAATGTCTTTAAAATTATTCTTTTTCTTTTACTGTGATATAAAATCTTACGTTTTCTAGGGTGAGGAAACACTTTCTGGTGTTCAGATTATGAAGTATGAAAATTACTTCAATAGGGTTTAATGAAACTTGCCACAGTCTAGCTTACCTTATGTTGGGAAGTACATACATTGGAGAATTTGTTTAGAAATTCTGAATATTTCACCAAAATAAACCATATAATTAATTGAAAGTGAATGATTCATTTGCTAACACACCACAGCACAGCACGGCGTGCACCATAAGGAAATGTGACCTCTGAATTGACCCATCTGTGAAGGAGCAGTGGGCAGCTGACATGAACAGCACCCAAAGAGCAGTGCTTGGGGACAGTACCTTGCTCATGAGTACCTCAGAGGTACCTTTACCAGTTTGGAATTTGAACCAGTGACCTTCCAACCATGTGGCGAATTCCCTAATCGTTACGCTACCAACTACCCCAACTGTGGTCGCCATGGTCTAAATAACTGAAACTGGGAACCACATTTGGGCCCATAAGCAATGTAACTCAAATAAGAGTTAATTTCTTGCAATAACTTACCTTTACTAACACCACCACTGCACTGTATTGTAAATTTCAGTACTTTATACAAGCAATGTTCTGATATAAAACTTTAACTGTCATTTTTTAAAGAAGCTTTATTTTTACATAAGATTTCCAGTGCTGTGAAAGCTCTATGAAGTAGTTGAGAGCTGGTTGGGAAACAAACTCATGCAAACAAAATGCGAGACCGAGCAATAAGGTTTCGCCTGTGCGTTCATGCTAGGAATTTGATATATATAATTTCCAAAGCAGTAATTTTATTCACATTGTGTGAAAGGTGGAAAACTCTCATTTGATTACTGTAGGTGGAGGACACTAGAAAAGCAGTGGAGGAGTCCAAAGCCTTCACAACTCAGGCTCTGGCAAGTGTCACTTACCAGATCAACAGCTTAGCTGCAAGTGTGTTGAAGCTGCTGGATGCCCAAACCATTCAGCTCAAACAGATGGAATCATCTGTCAATCTACTATCCATGGTAAGCTTTGGTGGAAAAATAAGAATCTTGTCAAAGCTTGTCATCAGCTGCTCAAAAGCCATATTTAAGAAAAGAGAGCAAGTAAAAAACATATTTTCTTCTTTTTTTTTTTAGATTTTCTCAAATATATGTCAAGACTATTCATCTCATTTCTCATTATCAAGTCAAGTAAAATGTTCAACTTAAGATTTTGCCTAATTGTCAAATATTCAAATGTAGATTCAAGATATGTTGCACTCTCTTTTTTCACATTGTCCCTTTTCATTTTGAATTTCCAAGGATTTTCTCATCTGTACACACTTGTAAATGCAATGCAATGTTAATATTTGCACTCAGACAGTAGACTTGTACAAGCAGAAGGTGGCGCAGGAGGAGTTTGCTTTGCTGACCGCACCACAAAAACTAACCTATGCTGAGAAGATGGTTCCTCCATCAACCAGAGAAGAAAACATGGAGTATGAACGAATCCCTATAAGCTACACCAGCCTGGACTTACTGGGTCATGGACTCTGGGATGGCACCAAAATTGTGAGAACCATGCTTATTTGTGTGCAACTTTGTATTGAATGTGCATTTTCATGCATTTCCCTTCTTCCCACAACTAACCATCTTTTGAAGCCTCTATGAGGATCAAGAATGTTAACCATTGTTATCTTTATCATTTTTAATTTGCTGGACATATTTAATGTGACTTGATGTTCACAAAAACAGCAAAGTTGTACCAGCACAAACATCCTGAAGATTTTGAAATTCCTTAAAGAACTTAGACATCTGTAATATTCTCTAAAAAGATCTTAAGGTGCTTTATTATGATCTTTTGTCTTATTAGTTGGTGCATATTTAGTGTTGAGTCTACAGATTTGGCTTCATTTTTAATAGAACAATAGGATGTGCAGTAACATACTTAATTTTTAATTTCTGATTTTTAGTCATCCAAAAAGCAGGCAGAACCAGATACACCAATCCACAAATCCAGCACTCAGGAAGGAGGGCATTTTCATGGGTATGGCCCATGAACATTGATAAATAATTGTTATTAATTGAATCTTAATATTATCAATTAACACAATCTCTCTCTCTCTCAGACTGAGTACAGGCATTGCTGTTCCTCCTCCATCAGTCCCATTAGGGTTAAGAAACAAAGCCCCTTACGTCTGTTCTGCTCCTCAGCCTCCACCTACATCCACACCGGCCTCCATCATGCCTCAAAATCCAAACTTATTGCAAGAGATGACTAATCCACCGCCTACCCCAGCACTGAAGACTGACTATGTAGGCCCTGCATCACCTTTGTCTCCTTTTAATCAAAGAGTTTCAGTGATGTCCCCTCCACCACCTCCTTCTCCAACATGGCCTGTTTTTAGAGACTCGTTTATGTTGCCACCCTCTCCACCTCCTGAAAGTGATTTAATGTCTGCTCCTCCATCACCACCTCCTCCACCCCCTCTTCAGGACAGTATGATTTCTGCTCCTCCGCCTCCTCTGAATTTTTCAACATCTGCTCCTCCGCCTCCTCCACCTCCACTTCCTCAGAGCGGTATGATTTCTGCTCCACCACCTCCTCCAAGTTTTTCAACATCTGCTCCTCCACCTCCTCCACCTCCTCAGAGCAGTATGATTTTGGCTCCTCCGCCTCCTCCACCTCCTCCGAGTTTCTCAATATCTGTTCCTCCACCTCCTCCACCTCCTCAGAGCAGTATGATTTCGGCTCCTCCACCTCCTCTGAGCAGTATGATTGTGGCTCCTCCGCCTCCTCCACCTCCTCCGAGTTTCTCAATATCTGCTCCTCCACCTCCTCCAAGTTTTTCAAAGTTTTCTCCTCCACCTCCCCCTCCATCTAGTTCTGCTTTTGGAGGCCTGTCTTTGCCGCCACCACCACCACCACCAACTCCTCAAAATGCTCCGTCTCTTTCTCCATGTCCTCCTCTTCATAATGTCAGGGGTCATGCTCCTCCACCTCCTCCACCTCGCTCCAATGCTGGTGTGGAAGAACTTCCTCCTCCTCCTCCTCCACCACCACCACCACCACCACCTCCTGCTCCTGGAAAAGGCCATGTGCCTCCACCACCTCCTCCACCACCGTTTTGAAAATGATAGATACAGTTAAGAGAGACCCAATGGCCAAAATACCACTCAATAAAAAAGACTGCCCAATATCAAGCATTACACGTCAACAAACTGACCAGAAATGGCTGGGATTTGAAATTAATTCTGTTCAGTAGTTCATTGCTGTAAAATGACAATCCTATGTGCACACATACTAAAATAAAAAGCAATATGTAAAGTATAACATATCATGATCTTTTATTAATTAAAATACATGTGAAAAATAATGATTGTTCCGTTATCTTTATATAATAAATAGCCAGACAGGCTCAGACAGACACTGGTCAAAATGAATTCATTTAATTAGAATATGGGAAGAAAAAATGACAAGGAACTTTCAGTAATTGTTACTACACATCTTACCAAAAGTTTGTTTTGTATCTTTAAACAGTAAGAACAAATCTCTGTGTTTTGCTTTCATGAAACTGGAAGTCACTCCCCTGGCTTTTTTCATGTCATGATTGATGGAAGATGAAATGTTTATATTGTCTTGAACTTTTTATTGCTGAATGTGAGAAATGGTGATGTGTTTATCGACTTCACAATTCCCACAGTAAATGGAGTGCGATATCCAGATTAATCAAGTCAAAGTTTTGATCAAAATATTGTCCTGATCAAATATTGTCCTCCTCTTTTAAAGTCACCTGCTAACTAAGACTCATAATTGACTCACCTGTTGAACCGAAAAAGCAGAATGAAGACCAGATCTGATTCAACATTTATTTGTCCCATTGAGTTATACAAGTACATGTAATAAAGTGTAAACCTGGTATCTTGCCAAGACTATACCTGTAAATAGACCTGATTTTAGAAATTATGACATTATGTGAAGTAATAAGTGTATAGAATAGTATAAGATCTAAGGCAGCGTTTCCCAATCCCGGTCCTCGCGCCCCACCGCTCTGCACATTTTCCGTATTTCCTGCACTGTCGCGCGCTGGTCCTACGTTGCTAATTAGCTGATTAGTAGCATCAGTTGTGCTGTTGGTCGGGAAAGTCGAATCTGTGCAGAGCTGTGGGGCGCGAGGACCGGGATTGGGAAACGCTGATCTAAGGTGAAGGCGGCCTAATCCATGGACAAAGAGATCTTTTTTTTTTTTTTATGTAGCTCTATGCTACTGCAAAAACTATAACCACTGGGTCCCTGAGCAAACCGCTGATGTGCACTCTTCCCTGTAATTGTAGATGTGTGTGGTAAGGAATAATGTTCAAGGTCATAAAGGTATTTTGTGTGACAACCATATAGCAAATGTTTGAGGAGTTCATCGACTATTGCTGGTCTCGGGATAACTCTTTTCTGCACGTTAGGATAATGATTTTCTGGAGTTTTCACAATTATGATATCGCGATACCAGCGACAGAACGACTCGGTATCGGCCACACATTGATCCGCATCGTCCCCGACTTTTCGCCGCGTTTTGTCGCCCTCTACCGTTTACGCATGCGCATTGTCAGAGATTTCGGGCAGCGGTGAGGGGAACGGACTGAGCGCCTTTCACGTTTCCGTCAACTCGAGCCCCACGAAGCAGACGCCGTGTGTGTGGGAGACGAAACGGCGTGAGGAGGGAAGAAGAACAGAAAGAGAAGGACGAAGTCGAACGGGTTTTTTTTTTTTTTTTAAACCTTAGTCATGCTCTGAATTTGCATTCAACAACGAATATGGAGACGCTCGGCGGCGCCACCACGCCCACGTCCAATGCCGTTTTTGTTTGTGTCTCTCTGTAGCGCCGTGAACGAGTTAAACTCTGGTACCGAACGGACACCTGGGTCCGCTGTCGGTTACGTAACGAGCGACACATTCGCCGGGAGCCGAAAAAAAATGTCAGAAAAATAAGGAGGTGACGCCTTCGTCACGTTTTGTTTAAAGGTTTGGCCGCGAGGCAGAGTCCCATGTCAGGACGACGCTTCATCTCTGACTGCGCCGCCGCCGCCGCCACGTCCCCCTTCTTCTCCCGCGGTGGCTCGCCTGTGGTAGGCGCGTGCGGCAGTGGCGGCGAGGCGGAGCGCGAGCTGTTCGAGGCCTGCCGGAGCGGCGACCTAGAGCGCGTAAAGAGTTTGCTGACGGCGGGCAACGTAAACAGCAGGGACACAGCGGGTAGAAAATCCAGTCCGCTTCACTTCGCCGCCGGTGAGGAAACAAAAAAGTCAACAAATTAACACGCCTTCAATAGTTTGTATAAAAAAAACAACTGAACGTTCCAAACAAAAGCGCCACGCGCCTCCCACCTTCCCGCCGCCTCGCGCCTATTTAAGGAGCGGAGCGAAGGGATTACGCAATACAGCACTAGTAACTGTCAAATGTTTTCACCTCGTTTCACACTGTTGACGTGCCTTTATTAGTTATGTTCGACTGGGTTGACCAACAAACAAACAAACAAACCGATCATAAGGAGGTCTGTTGTGTTTACGTGTATGATTTGGGAAAGAAAGCCTTAAATGTAGCACATTCTGGGCTGGTTTCCTGAACATGGATTTAGCCTGGTCTCGGACTAAATTGTAGTACCAATGGTTGAATGATTTACCATTCAAACTCAAAACTAGTCTTGAACTAGGCTTAATCCTTGACTGGGAAATTGGCTCAAAATGTAATATAATGAGAAGAACAGGGATGTGTTTTTGCCTCCTTTCGCAATATTGACTCGCTTTTATTAGTTAAGTTCATTTAGTAGTATGAGACACGGCATGCACCAGGAGGTCGGTGGCGTTTACGTGGTTGGTTCGGGAAAGAATCCTTTGAATGTAGCCCTTAAAATGGTGCTATAGTGCTATAAAATCGCGTTGTTAGGTGTACAAAAATATTTGTATGCAAATGGATTTATGGGCTATATATGTATATGTATATGTTTATATGTCATAAATGAAATAGGAATACATTCTAGAACGTACTATTTTAGAAGTCGTTATGATGACATCTGATTGACGTAGTCTTGCATGGTTTGTGCTTTTATTTTTTCGACATAGTTTAGTGGAGATACGCTATAATTATAGCTAATGTGTTACTTCACCTTTATTTGTTTGGCTGGAGAGCATTGTTATTATTAAATATTGAACTAGAGGCAGCACTATTTTAACTAATCTGCACTTTCTGATAGTCTTATCAATATCACGTTTATTTTATACTGACATACATTTATTGGGCTAATCTGTTTTTATTGTTGTTGTGGCACCATTTCCCAGCTAAAAATGGGGAAGTTTCGACCTCCAGCCTCCACTGATTGGCCTGTACTGGTCAAAAACAGATATAGCTTAGTGAAATTATTTCCATCTTTATAAAAATGTTTTATCCTGCATGGTGTGAACTAAATATCATGGTTTTTTAAATATAAAAATGCGTCATGGCCATTTTGATGGCATTGTGCTTTTTCTTCTTTTGGCCTTTTCCTCGTTAGGGGTTGCCTCTGGGCATTTGTGTTTATTTTATAGCATTTTATGGATAAAGGAAATTAAAACATACCATGGTTTAGACTTGGAACTACTTTACTTTGGTACTGACTCATTACTACTTGTATTGGCAATACTCTTGCAATTCGCAACGTATTTCAGTATATAAAATACGAGGTGATCATGATACAGGAATACTAGTTGTTTCCACGTAGAGATTAGTTGAATTAGTTTGTTTTATTCACAGTTTGTTATTAACACGCACAATATAATGTCATATCATTACCGCGTTTTATTTTTCTGCCTCAGGTTTTGGCCGTAGGGACGTTGTGGACTACCTGCTGCAGCACGGGGCTGATGTTCACGCCCGGGACGAGGGAGGGCTCATCTCTCTCCACAACGCCTGCTCATTTGGCCATGCCGAGGTCGTCAACCTGCTCCTGCGCCACGGTGCCAATGCCAACTCTAGAGACAACTGGAACTACACCCCTCTCCACGAGGCTGCAATCAAGGGCAAAATCGATGTTTGCATCGGTAAAACTCAGAGCCGTTCCTGGTTTCTCGTGATGTGTGATTGCCATCAGGAAGTTTGCTTAGTACTGATGCCCTGGCAATGGGGGAAAAAAGACACACAGATGGTCATGAAAATTTGACACAATGCTGCCAACATCACTAGGAATTCATCCAATATATTCCATGATCGTTGCTTTCAAAAGCCCAGTGCGCTAAGTATGAATAGACTCGAAGGGCAATTGAAGGAAAATGTAACCAAAGATTGACAGTTAAGATCAGCTTACTTTGTAATAATTAACATTAATTATTCCTACTGGTTTGACTCCACTGTTGAAAGATCCTGCATAGGGCAAATTTTATTATGGTTTAGAATCTGTGTAGCATTCATTAATGTATCAAATAATGAGTCATTCTCTGATTTCCTTTTTGAAAAATGGGAAAAAACTGAAAATGCACACTCATATTCCATTTTGTTGTTAATGGAACTCAAGAGATGTAACCCAAAAGCTACTGTTACACACAAGAAAACTGTAAAAAGAAGCACAAAAATCACAGATGAAGATAGAGTAGGCTTCTGGCTGCCAACGAACAAAATAAAGCTATCCCTGCTCATGACTAGTAAAAGAGAATGGTAAATATTTTTTGAGTGACCACATGTAACAGTCAATTCTGGGTCCAGGAATATGAATGAATTTGAGCATAGAATGTGAAATCGAAGAACTGACTTGTATTCATTTCTTCATTTTGGTTTTGGATTTGGTTTGAAAAATGAATGAACAAATTAAAAGTGGATTGTTCAGGATGGTCATTGATTAATTTTGTTCTTCCCTTCACTGGGGTCAGCCTCCTCTTTAGGACGGGCTAGGCATTATGCTTCTGAATGGTAGGCATTTGCATGCACACGATGTTTCCAGAGTCTGAGATGGCATTTGTCTTTTTACTGGGTAGTGTTACTGCAGCATGGGGCTGAGACGAGCATCCGAAACACTGATGGGAGGACGGCGCTGGACCTGGCCGAGACTGCCACCAAGACTGTGCTGACCGGTGAGAGACTGTACACGAAAAATGTTACTGTAGACTTGAATCAAAAGGGCAGTATGTGTTTGGTTATGTGCATTAATACATATGAAAGCCCAAGTGATGTTGAATTTTAAAACGAGTGCAGATTTGAGAATTTTAAAGATAAAAAAAAAACACTCATTCAACCTAACATTATTCATTTTTTCGGAAAAAAAGTAAATAAAGATCTTCCTAAATGTTTATTATGTGAAGGCTTTTTTGAGACCAAAATGCAAAAAGCAGCTTTATTAGCTCTAGTAGCTAATTGTAGTTGTGTCTCTTCATTTTATGGCGGTGAAAATTGACACAACTCTCCGTCTCACAATTTTGGTGCTTTCTGAATCTCGTAATGAGAGTGGTCTTTAAAAAGGAGACTCAGACTCATTTCCCCTTAATTTGTAAAACAAATGGCAACAGTTTTAATGTAGTAAGTTATGTGTAGCACATTCATAAGTCATAAGTTGATATTTAAGTACAAATTCAGGGACAAGCGTTCTTTCATAAACTTTATATTTTAATATGTTAATAGTTTAAATATCGCTCTGATCACATTTACATCACGATTGAGCAGAAACCTCTTTATAAAAATGTTGGAGCTTTTTAAAAACATAAAACCCACATTTGCCATGCATGACCTTCATCACAACTTCTTGGGCAAGCGGTTGAGTGATTGGTTGCAAAAGTTATTTTACTGGTCAGTTTATTTTCTTGCTTTCTTATTTGTCATTTATTTCAGTCTGAATAGTATTTATATTGCACATGTTACATGTGTTAGTTACCAGGGGTGTGCAAAAAACTGAATCAAATCATGATTTTTTTGCTTTGTCCATTCAAAATCAATTCATTCATTCCAAAAAAAAAATCGATTAATTTTTTCAACTGATGTAATGGCACTAGTTTACCTTTTCCCCAAGATGAGCTCAACTCGCCAATCCTATAGATGGTGCAATGTTGATACATGCCCAGATAGACCACCTTCGCGTGAGCATGAAGAAATTGCAGTTAGTATGCGTATCTATGTATTACATTTACTCAAAACAGCAATCTGGAAACAAATTCATCTATGTATTAAATTGTGAATTGTTTTTTAATTGAATCGTGAGCCCATGAGTCGGAATTGAATCAAATCAAATCATGAGATTTTTTTAATTGTGCACCCCTATGTGTTACTAATTACCAGTTTACCATGGACATAGAAAATACATTACAAACCTAACTCGGTGGTAAATCTTTTTCACGTAGGGGAATATAGGAAAGATGAACTTCTGGAGAGTGCAAGGTAAGGTGTCTCCATCTCAGCATATATTTTTTTTTCAAAGTCAAAGTAAACTTTGTCATCTCTGCTATATACTGTACAGATAAACAGCCTCCAGTTTTTACAGTGCAGTAGGAAATAGGGAACAAAGAACAAATAAGGCACATGGAATAAACAATATATAAATAGAATACAAAATATACATTTTAAACTAGATATGGAATATTAAATATAACATTAAACTAGAAATAGAGATAGAGGTGGATAGGGGGACAGTTTGGATGCAGTATTCGCCACAAAGATGGAAATTGACTTTTACACTGGATGTGCAAGAGGTTAGAACAGTTATAATATAAAAAGATTCTATATCTGGTTTATTTATACATTCAATGTTCAATATTTGTGCAAGTAAGTGGCAGCAGTGCAAAAATTATTATGGCAGTGTTGTATTAAGAGTCATTTGAGGAGGAAATAGTCCGTATAGCAGCATGTGCATCACAGCGACGGTGATGTGTAAAGTGCAGAGGTGCAACAGAGTCAGGCCTGATGCTGCGATAGCGTCTGCCGGATGGGAGGAGTGTAAAGAGATATTAACCAACCAAAAAACATTTGTGCTTAAACACAAACATCCATAAGCCCAACTGGAACAAATTAGTGACCAAGTAAACAATTGCTTAAAAAAATAAACACGTCTAGTGTCTTGTGCAAACGGTCAACCATTTCATACTTTCATATAGCTGTTATTTGTTAACTTCTTCACATGCATTTGATTCAGAAACATTTCGGTGCGGTGCAAAGACTTTTTCAGTATGCATGTCGAGTACGTGATCAATCTTGCCAAGTCCCTAGTACTTAACCGTTAGCCTCATCTGTAGATTTTGATGGAGGATCCATTTAATTCAGTTTTTCTCACTCTGTCCTTTAGGTGTGGCAACGAGGAGAAACTAATGAGCCTGCTCACGCCATTAAATGTGAATTGCCATGCCAGCGACGGACGAAAGGTAATAATAAAACCTCCAGAGCTCCATTTTACAACTGTATAAACTCCAAATGCATTAGCATTCAGGGAGATCTTTAATAATATGCGTTGGTGCAGAATTGTAGCATGGCTGTGTGTGGAATTCCTCATGATGATGTTTCGTGGTTCTCCGGTTTCAGTCAACCCCTCTGCATCTGGCTGCTGGCTACAACCGGGTGAAGACAGTGCAGCTGTTGTTGGAGCATGGTGCTGACGTTCATGCTAAGGACAAAGGGTAACAAGAGCTTGTGTCAGCCGCAACCTAAATGCTAACTGAAGGCCTCTTGTTTTATTTGTATTTCTTGCGTTTCTGTTTAAATCAGTGACCTGGTGCCTCTGCATAATGCCTGCTCATACGGACATTACGAGGTGACTGAACTGCTTGTAAAGGTGAGCTTATCTTTTTTTTTTTTTTCCTCTTTACATTAAAGTTAGCAGGCCAGTTTTCACTGAAATGGGAGTTTAGCCAGCTCATTAACTACAGACAGTGAGCAGTGGGTTAAGGCTGCGCAATGTTGGCCCTTAAAAACATGCTACCATGCATGTTGTCACGTGACTCCGCCACAAGAAGGTATAAGGAGGGCAGAATCATAAAATTGTGGTCAATTTGTCACATTTTTGAATGCAGATTAGATTTTACGTTCACAAGCCACTGTACTGGGTGTTTGTTTTTACCAGGTTTGCCTTCACCATCTGGCCACTTAGCGAACAAAGCTAGCGCTTTTTAATAGACTGCTTTAACTCTATTGAATATATTTTCTTAGATTTGTTATAGGGTTGGGCGATACATGGACTATACTCGATATATCTTGGCTTGTTCTATGTGCAGCGTAGTAAATGGCGATATTGTGAATATCAAGTACAAATCCTCACATATAGTAAATGTTAAACAGGCAGCGTGTACGTCACTTTCTAATTTGGCTTCTCTGCCCTCTGCTCACTCCCCCTGCTCATCCAGAAAACTCTCCTAGTGCATGCATGTTTTCTTCTGGCAGCAGAAGGAAGTGAGCGTGTGGAGAGAGAAGTTTCAGAGACATTAATTGGAGATGGAATCGAGCAGCTGGTTCTGTTATTCTATGTACAAAAACAGAAGTAAATGCGTGAACAGCATAAATGTGACTCTGCACGGCAAAACCAGTCGCTTGTCGCAACGGAGGTTTCCGAGAAAAACGAGCGTTTATGTTGCGTGGGGTAAAATTTTGGATTTTTTGTTGTTAGTGTTTTGAAACAGTGGAAGGTCTATACTGTACTGTTGTGAATAAATTTTGCTGAAAAACGTACCCTTTCCATCCTAAAAGCGTGACTTTCTTGAGGTGAGGAATTCAATTCCAGCAGAATGTTAAAAGTTTCTGTTTTGACCGCTCTACTTCAATATTTACGGTAAATCCACTCGTTGACTAGCGTGAAGATATTTCTCCGGAATCCATCTTCATCTCCCGAGTTCATAATAACTCAATTTTGAAAATTTGCGACAAGCGACTGGTTTTGCCGTGGAGAGTCACAAATGACATTTTTCATGATGTAAACGCGCTGTGTAACCACAACCACCATTCTACTCACAATACAGCAATTTGCTTGATACTATTCTGGATGTACGTCCATTGCATTATTGTGATGTGGTGCAGGGGATTGTGGGAAATGTAGTTATGATGTGTATATTGCTTAAAAATATTGCGATATTATTTTTACGCCATATCGCCCAGCCCTAGTTAAGTAAGTCATTGTCACGCCTGCTTATGATTTATATTCTTGTGTCTCCATGGTCCAGCACGGTGCTTGCGTTAACGCGATGGACCTGTGGCAGTTCACCCCTCTGCACGAGGCGGCGTCCAAAAACAGGGTGGAGGTTTGCTCTCTCCTGCTGAGCCACGGAGCCGACCCCAACTTCCTCAACTGCCACAATAAGAGCGCCATCGACCTGGCTCCTACCGCCCTGCTCAAAGAGCGCCTGGCCTGTAAGAGACCACGCCACGCTAGCACTTATGCTGTCACATGCCCATACATTTATTTTTGTTCCATTTACTTTTTATTCCTCACTGGTCCCTTTAGGGGCTCCATACAATTCTCTACACTGAAGTTGAAAAATCACCACAATCTAATCACCGCAGTCTGTTTACCTTGGATGTAAATCACAGGTTTCATCGTGATACGATATTGAATAGATGTGAATATCTGCCTCTGTGGCAGTCTGCTACGATACGATTTTGATTCGGTTCAGTTCGGGAGCCAACAGTTGATATGGGACCAAACCATATGCCAGTTTAACACTATCGCATCACAAAAAAGCAACTAAAATAACATTTGACATTTTTATTCTTGAGTATGCCCCACAGCAGCCAGTGTTGTCACGCGTAATAAAAAAAAAAATCAGCCTAAAGTCAGGTCATATTCTAATCCGAGAGAGCTATTATCTTTGTAAAGGAAATGTTTGCTTACTCTGTTAACCAATGGTCTTTTTTTAATGCATAGATGTAAATAAAAATGGATTTTCCTTTTTTAAACTTTGGTATTATCATAATAAATAGAGAGCAGTTCATATTTGCTGTCCGTCACTATTTTTAGTGTTTGTAGAGACTTCCTTCACATTTAGCTACATTATATATGAAGTTAGTCTTTAAGAAAATCTCTTCAAGTTGCTGATAATGAATGATAACAAGTAGCCACAAGAATAGATGGGTAGCCCCAAGGTGTCACATGTTAGACATGCTAGCTGGTGTTGGTGTTGCCACATTTCATTTTATTTTTTAACACGCGTATATTGGCTGTACGTTTGATCTAGAACACTAGAAGCTTGATCGTCGCCTTAAAACGCTGTCTGATCACGGCAATGTTTCGTCTAGATGAGTTCCGAGGGCACTGCTTGCTTCAAGCGGCGCGCGAGGCAGACCTCGTCCGCGTTAAGAAGCACCTCTCCCTGGAGACTGTCGGCTTCAAACACCCCCAGACCCACGAGACGGCGCTGGTAGGATCTGTTAGGAGTGTTTCATTTGCCGTTAAAACCTCACCGGAGCCGCTGACAGTTCAGTACCTTTTCAGTGAAGGGCTTTGTCTGTGTATTTGGGCAGCACTGTGCCTCTGCATCGCCCTACCCCAAGAGGAAGCAAGTTTGCGAGATTCTGCTGAGAAAGGGGGCCAACGTGAACGAGAAGACAAAAGAGTGAGTCGCACACTTTGTCTTGCCGATCACAGGCATCCCAGCTGTTTTGCACTGCGTTGAGCACCGGTTTCTTGTGATGGTTCAGACTGAAAGTTGAGAATGGAGAATTTGGCCTTTTTGACTGTAATTCCTTCATATTGTGTGATTCTTTGACCCTACTAACATTTTGCCTTTTTCCACAGCCTCCTCACGCCTTTACACCTGGCTGCCGAGAAGTCCCACAGTGACGTCATCGAGGTGTTGGTGAAGCACGAGGCTAAAGTAGGTGCTTGCTTCTTTTGAGTCGAGGCTGGTGTGACGCTGTGAATGGCTTGAAGCACTCTCACAACCACTTTGAAAGCAGCAGTTCATTACTGTCGTCCGTTAAAGGAGAACAATCTGTGTGTCTTTATTATGAAAATAACTCTTGAAGTTAAATCAGTCTGCTAAACAGTTTCTGTCCTTTACTGTATGCAAAGTATTTTTGGTGAAATGACACTGCAAATGTTAGTCCTGATCCGCCTACGGGGTGTTTGTGCGTGTTTGACGCAGGTGAATGCGGTGGACAGCCAGGGCCAGACGCCACTGCATCGGGCCGCTCGCTGTGGCCACCTGCAGAGCTGTAGGCTGCTGGTCAGTGCCGGCTGTGACCCCCACATCACCTCGCTGCAGGGCGTCTCGCCCACGCAGCTCGCCGACGAGAGCACCCAGGAGGTCCTGCAGGGTGAGCAAGGAGTAGGCTTCTCTCTAAGTGTGCAGCGAGGGCAGAGACGAATAAGACAACATCTCAGTCGGGGCTAAGACAAAACATTGATGAAAAAACCTGTAGCAATATACATTAAATTAGAACAACAGAGATGGCAATAAATCAAAACCTGTGTTTAATTTAAGCGATTTCTTTACCCTTCCAAACAGGAAGTCTAGTGTCCCCAGCGGTGAGGAATGTAGACAGCACCCTGGGAAAAAGTTGTTGTATTTCAGATTGTTTTGGGTTTTTTTTTTGGGAAAGTTGTGGGATAATTTGTCAGCATTTTATGCGAGTGCTTTATGTTTTTTGTGTTTTTTCCACTAGAGGGAGTGTTGGGGAACTCAGACATAGACAGGCAGCTACTAGAGGCCTCGAAGTCGGGGGACCTGGAGACAGTGAAGGTAACAGCAAAGCAGCTACCCGACTTGTCACTTTAGGCATATTCTGTTGCTGGTCTGAAACCAAGAAATAATATTTAGCACGTTCTCTGTGTTTTAAGAAAAAAAAAGACAAAAAAATTCATTTGATGCACTACAACAGTATGAATATTAAATGTGACCCTCCATGGCAAAACCAGTCGCTTGTCGCAAATTTTCAAACAGACGCTTGGTGTGGTCGCGGCTACGTTTGTATTTACGGTAGCCTACGCTGCATTCACAGTCACACGGATAGCCTACCTGCGTTAGGTTAACTGAACTCGGGAGACGAAGATGGATTCCGGAGAAATATCTTCACGCTAGTCAACCAGTGGATTTACCGTAAATATTGAAGTAGAGCGGTCAAAACACAAACTTTTAACATTTTTTTTTTTTTTTTTTTTTTTCCTCAAGAAAGTCACGTTTTTATTATGGAAAGGGGAAGTTTTTCAGCGAAATTTGTTCCCAACAGTACAGTATAGACCTTCCACTGTTTCAAAACACTAAAAACAAAAAATCCAAAATTTTACCCCACACAACATAAACGCTCGTTTTTCTCGGAAACCTCCGTTGCGACAAGCGACTGGTTTTGCCGTGGAGGGTCACAAATGTGACATACTGAATCCAAGAATATGTAAATCACTACTTCTTTCTATAATTAATGAAATTGTATTGCTGAATAAATGAGGTGTTAATTAAAGGGGTGTAAGTAAATCTAGTTTCTCAGCACAGCTCGGCTGGGTTTAACTTTAGCTTTAAACTGGGTTTGGATTGATGTGTGGAACCTTCGCATCCAGTGACGTCTTAAATTAAAACGGCCCAAATGTACGTTTTCTGGCTATCACAGAGAATTCTTCTGCTTAAAATCAAAATTTGAAGCACATGCACTGGTAAGACGTGTCGGAGAGTTTCAGGCCACTGTAAGAATTAGTAGTTATCTATCATCAGTGCCCTGATTTCCACTGAGAATTGAGTCGCCTTAAAGTCTGAAAGGAGAAATAATAGCTTGTTGTCATTGTGGATCTGTCCCCAGAAGCTCTGTACGCTGCAGAACGTGAACTGCCGGGACGTGGAGGGCAGACAGTCGACCCCACTTCACTTTGCTGCCGGTTACAACCGTGTGGCGGTGGTGGAATACCTGCTGCAGCATGGAGCCGACGTTCACGCCAAGGACAAAGGGTGAGAACTGCCTCTGACCTCAACCTGGGTTCCCAAGCCCTGTTTCTGTGATTGCTGTTTACTAGCAATCAGCTTGCTGTCTTCATAATTTTGTCTCCTTCGTCTTCTTCCGAGTTTTTGCACCTTTATTTCCTTCCACAGTTTTTGTTTCAGAGACACTGTTCACGGCGTAACATTTTCAGCCTATTAAGGAGACGTGCATTATTGCAGTTCTTTGTCAATAGCCCTACTTCAACCATGTTTTCCCAAGTTAGAAAAATTGTATTTCCCTGATTTCCCCCTATCGCCCGAGAGCGTGTTGTACTGCGTCATCTATGCAAATTATGATATGAACGTTACTGTAAATGGTCCTGATGAAAACCTGCACTTTGAATATATCTGATTGAATTTTCTTACTTTCCAGCTCTACAGATGTTGCACCAATAGCAAGTGTAAATAATGCCTGACTGTTCTCACATTCCGACCTTTGTGTCCTCCTTCACATCTGATGATCATTCTATGTGCAACTCTTTGTCCTCTTAATTGTTTACTCTTCTTCATTTTGTCCCTTTAACGCCTTTTTTGTTGTTGGGAATTTTTTTATTGAGGAGACTTGACTATTGCATTTCAGAATTGTCAAAATAATTGCCATTTCCTATTTTGGCTGAAAGGGGACACCAACATTTAGGTTGCCATGGGGTGACACCATCAAGGTTCATTCGTTCATTCGTTTTCCAAACCATTTATTGGATTTGCCATACCCTAATATGGTCACAAGAGGCGCCACCTTTAAGGCTGCCTACTTTGGCCACCGGGGCCACAAAGATCTGCACAATTGAGTCTCTAGTGTACTTGTGGAATCGGAATGTGTAGTGGAACTAGCGTCGTGTAGTGGAATTGTTGGTTTTTAACATACTGTGCCGGCAACATTATTTATCGTAGTTATTTCTTTTGTCCCAACCGTCTTCAGGGGCCTTGTCCCTCTCCATAACGCCTGTTCCTACGGCCACTATGAAGTAGCCGAGCTGCTCGTCCTCCACGGCGCTGTGATCAACGTGGCCGATCTGTGGAAGTTCACGCCCTTGCACGAGGCCGCCGCCAAAGGCAAGTACGAGATCTGCAAGCTGCTTCTTCAGGTAAGGAGGACCCTCGCCCTTTTTTTCTTAAAAGCCCGTCTTCCAGGCCGCCTTGTCGCCTCCTAAGCGCGATTGCCGGCACTTGTCCCCCACAGCACGGCGCTGACCCCACCAAGAAGAATAGGGATGGCAACACGCCGCTGGACCTAGTGAAGGAGGGGGACACCGACATCCAGGACTTGCTGAGGGGCGACGCGGCGCTGCTGGACGCCGCCAAGAAGGGCTGCCTGGCCCGCGTCAAGAAGCTTTGCAGGCCGGACAACGTCAATTGCAGAGATTCACAGGGACGCCACTCCACACCGCTGCACCTGGCAGGTAAGTACAAATACGCAAATCTTGCGTTGAGTAGTAATCAGGTTATATTAGTGCTAGGAAAAAAAGATCTGAGTTATGAGATCTCAATAGTAATTGATGATATGCTGACGGCTTAAGCTTTGATAAAACAATGAAACGGTCAGGGGGCATCCTATAACATGAGTTGGCACAGCAGCCAAATAACGTTGTGTGTCTGACTTTTCGCCAGGCCCCCTGGCAGAAGGCCACAATGTAATTCGGGTGCAAGGATCGACAAAGCTGGAACAATGGCACTACTGTGCTTGTTTCTGACGTGATCCTCCAGAAAATATACTGTTTACAGACATTTTCTCCTTTCTGATCTGTGTGGCTACAGTGTCTGACTTGGCCATTTGTCAGCACCGGTGGCAAAGTCTCTCACAAATTGATTCCTGGTAAGAGTGACTCTGAAGGTAAATGCGTTAACCGCTGATACACTGATAATGGTTGGTTATCAGCTATCACAAAGATCAGATATTACAGGTTGCACTTTCCTCCATTTGAGTGAATGACTGCCGGCACGATATTTAATAGACTGTCTGTTTAGAATTCCCCTATTCAACTGTCGTGAATCATATGCACGTTCAATGCAAAGAGATCCGCATTTTCTACCTCTAGTTTAGCCTTTTTATATTTTATAGTCTATGTATATATTTTTGTGTACTCTATGTGCCCTATTTGTAGTTTTCTATTAGTTTACTCATTCGTTCATTCATTCATTGATTCATTCATTTTCTGAACCGCTTAATCCCAACTGGGGTCACGGGGGACCGTAGCCTATCTGGGGAACTTACAGGTGCAAGCTGGAGAAGAACCCTGGGCAGGCGCCAACACACCGCAGGGCATATTTGTGACCCTCCACGGCAAAAGCAGTCGCTTGTCGCAAATTTTCAAAATTGAGTTATTATGTTTAAAATGAAAGGGCATAAATCAAGCTTCAAAACGATACCTATATGGAATGAATCGGACGACATATGACTGAGATATCAACATTCAAAGGAGTCGGGTTTCTCCTGTCACGCCAAGTGAGAAACGGAGAAATCTGCCTTTGAAGTTGACTATCGCCGTAGCACTCACAGACGCTTGGTGCGGTCGCGGCTACGTTTGCATTTACGGTAGCCTACGCTGCATTCACAGCCACACGGATAGCCTACCTGCGTTAGGTTAACTGAACTCGGGAGACGGAGATGGATTCCGGAGAAATATCTTCACGCTAGTCAACCAGTGGATTTACCGTAAATATTGAAGTAGAGCGGTCAAAACACAAACTTTTAACATTCTGCTGGAATTGAACTTCCACTGTTTCAAAACACTAAAAACAAAAAATCCAAAATTTTACCCCACGCAACATAAACGCTCGTGTTTCTCGGAAACCTCCGTTGTGACAAGCGACTGGTTTTGCCGTGGAGGGTCACATTTGTTTACTCTATGCGCCTTATTTGTTCTTTGTACTGTAGAAACTGGAGCAACGTTGTCTTGTTTCTCCGTATACTTGCATATAGTAGAGATGACATTAAAGTTTACTTTGACAACATCAAATGTTTTTTTTTGTTGTAATGAAAACTTTGGTAAAGATAGTTTGACACTAATTGATAATTAAAAATATTTAAGCTACCGTGAGCGTCTTATTTACTCCATGTGCATGACTAATAAAGAATGTCAGCATAAACTGCGTGATGTGAAATCAATCGAGATTGATCAGTATAGAAAATATGTCATGATAATTAATATATTTGACCATATCATCCATCTCTAGACTAAATCTAGAAATGTGAATTGCGAGTCTAAGTGAGAGAGGCTGCAAATAAAACAAGAAAAGCTTGTTTAATAATGGTTTGAGACCTTGCTTGAAGCATATTCTGTACAGATTTCACTCCACAGAATGTCAGCTGTAGTTTAATTGACATAAAAAGTGAACAAAGCAGTTGTGTGTTCTAATGAACGGGCAACTCATATATTTGCGTCTTTTAGAATGCTTCATTCAAAATACTGAATTATCTCACCTGAGCCTAATGTAACTTTTTGTTGTTGTTGTTGTTGGATTTCAGCTGGATATAATAACCTGGAGGTTGCCGAGTATCTGCTGCAGCATGGAGCGGAGGTGAACTCCCAGGACAAAGGAGGTCTGATCCCTTTACACAACGCTGCCTCCTATGGGGTGAGTCTCGTTCTTACAGATGACTTCTTTAAATGACACTTTTTATGCTGCAGTGACAGACTTGATCGCAGGAGCCCAGCTGAACTGCTGTTATTTATGTTATAGCCCATTCTTAACATAAGCGACTGACATGGTAGCATGTACTGTGCTGCAACGAAGTGCAAGACACAGCAGCGTCATTAGAATTCCCCTGATTAAAAAGTGTCATGTTTAATGCCTGATACAGTTGTAAAGACCTAAAAACAAGCCAGAGTCTGACTGTTTAAACATCATTTAAATGGATCAGAATTGTTGTCGCAGCCTGCGGTGAATGAAGTGTTGCTGTTAGTCCTCAGAGCGACTTTGTTCTTCCAGTTGAGTTTGACCGGTTGTTAAACACAGAAAGCCCAGAAAATTACTTTCATCACTGTCACCGAGCCGGCAGTCATTACACTCTACAGGCTCCATCTCCTGATTTTGTCACACCAAACCAAAATCGAGAACCAAAGATCCGTCTGCAGATATCTTTGTGCAAATGTGCCTTTTTGCAAAACGGTGCATGCTCTGAATTTACAGACTGGAGTTCCAATAGTACTCCAAAGTCTGCACAAGACTTGGGGGGTCTTTCAATGCGGTATGAATTCACGAATTCATGATTTTTTTTTTTATTACGTAAGATCATACAGGCACAGGATGGTACAGGTCAGAAACGTGGCAAAACATGTTAATGTTTAAACTAGTTTGTTTTATATTTTGGCTTCGCTTTCTCTGCATGGCTTTTGGAAGAGGTGTAATGGTGCATCAGTCTACATCAATACATTGATTCAGCCATCACCGAGCCTATAGCTTTTGTCCAAAATAACCAGATATTAAAATATTATAACTGCATTTTATATTGAACAGGAGATATATTTATTTTAAAGAGATTTTTTTTTTCATTTAATATGAGTTCAGACAGCTGAGATCAGAAATAATGTTTTTAGTGATTTGATATGAATGGAAGGGATTGTGTTTAATCAGCATATCGTTTCATATTGATCGCTGGCTCCTGAATTGGAATCACATGGAAACAGACTATGTAATATCAGCAGACATCATATCATTGTCCACTGAAACAGCACTGACCTGACCTAGTCATCGGGTAACATCGGTGAGCACAGTACAAGAATCAAAAGAAAACAAATGTTAATGCTCAACACAGTGACACATCTTTACGAGTGGGGATGGGTAATTAAACCTGGTACTAAAAGACCGGAGTGTGGATAAGTTCTGACATTGACAGTATTGCTTTCGGTCCTGGAGAAATTAATACATCAGATTTTTTTCTACATAAAAGTTATCTTTCCCAGTTTACCAGCCCAGCTCGTTAATCTGCGTGCGTACGTGGAAAGTTCAGCTTATTGATGTACAGTATGTGGTTTGTATACAGACATGCGTTTAAGCCGGTCCGGTCGGTGAGGGTGCGCGCACTAATTGAAACTTTAAACTACATTCTAAGACATATAGAAGCACATGTACACAATCACATGACACTTAACTTAATATCCGTTAGTAGACATTGAAATATATGACAAGTACAGCCTGCCTGTCAGCCAGCTTTTTATTTGATGTGATATTGTCAAACACCTAAAGAAATGCACACAAATTTGTTGTGGACTGAGAAGTTGCTAGAAATAATTATTTTATTAGAATGATTTTAGTACTATTATAACTCCCATGCAAGAGGAGTATTTGCTTACTGTGTCAACGGTTTGGTGAATAATAATAGTGATTTGTTAAATAAAGTGATGTTAATTATGTTGTTAATTCGATTTTTTTCTTCCAAAAGAATACCGTTAAATTACCGGACCGATAAGCAGTACCAGTAAGAGCAGTAGTACCATGTTAACGATACCCATCCTTATTTACGAGTGAAGTTTGAGACCTCTATGCATTAATGGCTTGCTGGAAGATTGTGTCAGCTTGGCCGCTTTGGTTTGGATTCTGAATGTCTGGACCTTAACTGACAACTGAGATGCATAATTCCACCAGATACCTCCGGCCCCCCGCCCCACCCGCGACCCCAGTTGGGATTAAGCAATTTGGATAATGAATGAATGAATTCCACCAGAATAAAGCAGCACATGTACGGAGTGGCATGGCTTGGGTCAGTTAGGGGCTAGTTAGGTTGATTCATTTTGGGTGCTGATTATAGAGGAAAAGCGGTATGTACAGTTGGTAAACTCAGAGGAACAGTGCAGTTTATTACGAATGCCATTCGACTGAGTGGACTGTTCACAAGATGAAATGTAACACTCCCTCTGAGCAGCACTACAACGATGTCATTCTTTGCTTAAGGAAAGGTGATGTTTCACACATGAAAGGTTTTCGTAGGACAGCTAATTATTGTAATACTAGTCCTTAAATACCCTGGGCAGTTCTTCAGAACATCTTTCAGACAGATGTTCGTTGGAAACCTTTTTTGGTTCGGACCCTTGTGCATTTTAAAAATCTGAATCTCGGAACATTAATGTTTACTGTCTAAAACAGCAGAAGAACCTAGGGCTGCTCGATTATGAAAAAAAACATAATCACGATTAATTTGGTCAATCTTGAAATCACGATTATTTAACACTTTACTTTGTGTTACTATTTAAGACTTTATGCTGCTCTCCTCCTTCCGCCATCTTTACCCGCTCAGACTGTACACCGCCACCAGAACACACACGTACGTTCAGTCTTCGGAAGGTGCGTTAGTGCGCGCGCGTGTGTGTCATTCGGAACACAAGACAAAATATGAGTATACTTGCAGAGCGTAATGTGGCAAAATAATTGTAATTATAATTGTTTTTTGTCGATTACATTATTTTTGTGATTGTTTGGAGCTGAAATTGAAATTGAAATTGAAATTAAAATTCGATTAATTGCACAGCCTTAGAAGAACCTGTTTGGTAGTTTGAGTTAACCTTTCAGCGACAAACTGCAGGAGATAAGACGCCAAAGGACATCTCCACCTTACTTGATAATGATCAGTAGAAAATTTGACGGGAATTTGTCTCGATTGGTTCTCAATAGTATTCCTTAGCATTTAAAGAATTTGCTGGGTTTTTTTTTTTTTTTTTTTTTGCAGTGGTGGTAGACTTGCGTTAGGACATTTAGCTGTGATACAAGATGTTGTAGAGTCGGGCTGTGTCCAATCCTGATCTGTGTATCCAGGCATCACCAAGAGGCTCTGCTTAAAAAACAACTAAAAGTTGAGCACTGAGTCCATGTCAGGGAGGACATTAACCAAGAGTTAATAAGAAATGTATTGGAGAAGCCGCTTTTAGTAATTATGCGCCCTTAGTAGGTAACATGCTACCAGCAGCCTTTAGTGAAGCCGAATCACTTACCTGCTTTAAACAAGTTTGAAAACTCATTGCTTTAGCCAGGCACTTGGTGCAATTGGTGGCGTAACGGCAGGGTGTTCGCCCCATGACCAGAAGGTCACAGGTTCAAATCCAGTGCCCGTAAAGTTACCACTGAGCTGCTCATGAGCAAGGTACCGTCCCCAAGCACTGCTCCCCGGGCACTTGTTAGCTGCCCACTGCTCCTTCACGGCTGGGTTAAATGCAAAGGTCAGATTTCGTTGTGGTGCACTGTGCGCTGTGCTGTGGTGTGTTCACAATGACACAATCACTCACTTTCATTTAATATGTATATTTGTGATATTACTGTATCACTGTTGTGTTATGAGACAGGATATTTGAATAAAAAGTCATCAGTGGGCACCTACTGCTAACTAGAACCTTTAGCCAAACCATAGCGGAAGACATAATGGTTAAAAGGTTCCAGTTCCAGTTGCGGTTCAGGTACATTTTCAGTTGCGGTGAATTACTTACTGAAAGCTTGTGAGGGAGGGGCCGGTATCATCCTGGAAAAGCGAACCCGAATGTCAGCCTCTGTCTCGTTTCCCAGCACGTGGACGTGGCCGCTTTGCTCATCAAGTACAATGCCTGCGTCAACGCCACAGACAAGTGGGCCTTCACCCCGCTACACGAGGCCGCACAGAAAGGCAGGACTCAGCTGTGCGCCCTCCTTCTAGCACACGGCGCCAACCCCACACTCCGAAACCAGGAGGGCCAATCCCCGCTCGACCTTGTCACGGTACACCGGCAACCCACAGTGTTCTTCGTTTCTGCTTCGTAATACCGTCGAGCCTTGCCAGAAACACCACTACTTAAAGGTGCAATAAGTGTGTACCATCACAACTGGTATTTATAAGAGAAAGTTATAGTTGTAAGGCTTATTGGACCTTTAAGACCCTGAGTTTTGCATGGGTTTTTCATAATACATTCTGTTGAATTCACCTGGAAATTAAATCTTGCACGCCGTCTAAAAGCATGTTGCACAATGTTATTTATGAAAGTTTTGACTTTGAAAAAAAAAAAGGTCCTAAAGGATTGATTGTGGTTGAAAAATGTGCATCGTGGTCGCATGTGAATAAGATTTCTTGTTCACCGTCTCTCCACTTGCTACACCAAAGGCTCACTTTGTTACCGTTTTGTACTCATTCACGCGTCACGCTGTTTATTTAATTATTTTTTGTTGTTGCCTTGTTTTCATTATTGATTATTTAATACTGGATGAATAAGCTTGGGCGTACATTCCAGCGTTTTCTCTGAAGCTTGTAGTGTAGCTAACTACTAGCTTGGCTACTTTTAATCAGAAGTAGCTCGGAACTTGAAAGTAGCTTCCCCACCACTGGAGATAAGTAATCGCTCTCCCTTTCCCAACCGTTTACAGTTTTTCCTCTCGTGTCGTCCTGTTATCCATCGTTCCAGGCCGACGACGTCCGCGCTCTGCTGACCGCAGCCATGCCCCCGTCTGCGTTACCGGCCTGCTTGAAGCCGCAGGTCATCAGCGTGTCCTCCTCTGTCGCCGTGGCGTCCCCCTCCCTCTCCTCCAGCTCCGTCCCTAACTCTTTAGCCTCTAGTCTGGAGCCCCAAGCCGGGGTCTTCACCGAGCTGCCGGGACCCTCTGGGGCTGAGGGGGCTGTGGGAGTGGAGACAACTGAAGAAGGTGAGTCTGGTTCAGCTAAGAACAGTCTGGTTTCTGCCCTGCATGCTGAGGTTTTAATAAACGATTTCTATCTTCTTAAGGTGCGGCGATGGAGCTGAGCATCGGTCAGTTCCTTCATAAACTTGGCCTGGAACATCTGCTAGACATTTTTGTCCGGGAACAGGTGCTTGAACTTTATTTTATTTTAGTGTTTTGGAGAAATGAGCTTGTAGTTAAAAGTATTAACATGTAAATAATAAGGGCTTAATGATTTTATCAATGTACATTGATTCAGTGGTCAGTTTTCCCACGTTATGCAGGCTTCATACATATTGCAACGTCACTTTATATTAAAAACGTCTATTTTTATTTAAGGTTTTACTTTAAAGTGTTTTGTTGAGCTCAAGAATACAAACATGTTTAGCTGCTCTTTGTGATTTGATAGAAATGGAAGTGTTTGTGCTAAATCAGCATATGATATGAGCATATGATTGTCTCATATAGATGGCTTCTGAATCTAAACTTTTTTTTTTTCCCCAAAGTCAAAGTAAACTTTGTCATCTCTGCTACATACTATACAAGTATACAGAGAAACGAGATGACGTGGCTCAAGTTTTAACAGTACAAAGAACAAATACGGTACACAGAATAAGCAATATATAAATAGAATATAAAATGTGACCTGATCTGACAAAATGAGTCACAGTGACCCAAAATTCAAAATTGAGGTTTTGGTATCACTGGAACGATGAGAAAATAAGCTTTAAAATGATATCTTGGTCAAAGCTATATCTTAATCGGTTGTCAATCGTTTGAATTATGGTATCGCAGCACCATCTTCCAACTGAAAAACTGAGAAAATCAAATTTTTTCGTCAGTTTTTTGTTGATATCTTTAACAATCCATAGCATCCAAAGAGATGCACCCAGTATTCAACAACAAAATTTTACTACAGGCATTGAGATACTTAGGAAAATATATTAAATCAGGCTGAAGCTTCAGTTATTTCAAAATATGTATTAAATACTTATCAAATAAAGCGAAAACAGCATTTATTTTGGACATTCTTTTGTAAGATTTGAGAGATGCAATTCAACTTGAACAGCCATTTAAGTACATTTTCACAATTATTTTCATGATGAAACTTTGGGAGATAAATTTTGAAGACCTTTTCTTTCCTATAAGACCAGAAAGGAAAAATCGATATTTTTGATGTTTTTCAACATAATCGGCCCGTATCTAAATAAACAGAACGCCGACTTCCGACTCATTACGGCAGATCGGGTCACAAATACACACTTTAAACTAGTGGTGGAACATAAAATATAAACTTTAAACTAGAAATAGAAAGAGAAACTATTAGGATGCGGTATTGTATTGAAGCAGGCGTTGTGATAGCAGACATTGAATCGTTGTCCATCGTATCAATATAGTGTCATATGATGATGAAGCATTCTTAAACAGGAGCGCTAATATCTTGACATGACTTATGTGAAGTGAACAAGATTATGTTGATGTGAGAACACTGGTGCACTGTTGTAATCTACTCATAATTTTCAGATATCATATTGAATTAATTGAAATATTGAACAGTTTTAAACGTATTTTTCAATATAATTTTAAAAGTCATTACATCCTTTATTCATATCTCATTTAAAACAACAAACTAATCAGTTAATAGAAAGGTAATTGGAAAATTGAATGAGTAATTGATTATAAAATATTCAGTTGCAGCCTCACGCATGTAAACGGTACAGTTGTAATAACAGGACACGCTTTCCAAATGTCTTGATGGTTAGAGTTTTGGGGAAATGAAGTAGTTGAAAACTAATGCTTTAAGTATATGGACAAATAGATATCAAATATAGGCAGATATATAAGAGATGCTTCATTTGTTAGGTTTTTTTTGAATATTCTTTTGTATATTGTGCACCTGATGCTTGACCCTGCGCCTCTGTTTCCAGATAACGCTGGACGTCCTGGTGGAAATGGGACACAAGGAGCTGAAGGAGATCGGCATCAACGCTTACGGCCACCGGCACAAGATCATCAAAGGAGTGGAGAGACTCATTAGCGGGCCCCAGAGTAAGCGGCGCTTTTCTTCCAGGGCATGCCGTAGCGCTTCGGGGGAAAACTTCAATTCTAGATAGTGCCCAAATACTTTTAATTACCTACAAAGATTGGGATTAGCTTTAAACACCATACTTCAGCTCAGAAGAACGAGAGTCTGGGTAAAACGGGGCATTTGTCTGCATCAGTTAGTTCAAAGCAGTGTGTTTGTAATCCACGTCAGGTCAGAACCCCTATTTGACCTTGAACACGGCCAACAGTGGGACACTACTCATCGATTTGGCCTCAGATGACAAGGAATTTCAGTCTGTCGAAGAGGAGGTAAGAGTTTTACTTTTAGTGCTCACGTAATGACTACTCCAAATAGCTATGTTTCTCCAAATCCACAGATTCAGGCCTAGAGTCTGTCCAGTTTCAGAACCATTATAGCCCTAGTAATGATACTAAACTGCTTGAGGTCATGTTTGGGGCATCAGAGTTTGACTTGAGATCAGGACTGGGCGAGATAACCTCAAATCACTGTCGCGATTAAGTAACTATTTTAACTAACATTTCAACTTTCATTTTGTTTGTTTCTTGCTCTCATAGTTCTCTGTTGTATTATAGATATGTTACTGTGCCAACTTTCTAATGAAAAAAAAGCATATCTTTGGGATTAAAAAAAAAAAAATGAAGGAAACACAGCTGTAGTGGCAGAGTGGACGAGGCAGAGTTACATGACAGCACACAGTAGTATATTTTAAAGGGACAGTACATGAACACACCCTGGGTAAAGTTTCAACAGAATTTTGTTGTGGGCAAGGATACAGCAGTTAAAGGTTCTGAATGTCGTTTCACTTCAATTTATCTCCCAACCCTACTTAAGACGTTGTCTTCTAACCGATCCTGCTTGATTTAAACATTTGATCAATCAATGCTCTATCATTATAAATGAGAACAAGACCAACTTAATCTAAGCTTTCAGATTCTAAAGGAGGTGGGATTGCGTCTGAAGTCTGAATGCTTTGCGCTGTCAAAATCAGCAAGGATGTCTCTTGGGATACTTCAAGGACCCGCTAACGTCTTTCGTGTTATCTTTGTACAGATGCAAAGTACAATCCGGGAGCACAGGGACGGCGGTCACGCCGGGGGTGTTTTCAACAGATACAACATTGTGAAGGTAGCGTCGATTCCTTATGATCATCTGATGAGAAGCAGTACTTTTAAATGCCACTTCTGCCAATTCACCACCAATCAGAAACATCTGATAGTTAAAAATAGCCATCTTTGTAAAGAAAGTAAGTATTAAGTATATAGTATTTTTGTTCCAAAAAAGTTACTTTTAAAGCTACAGCATTTTAAAAGTAATTTATTTGTTTCTTCTTTTTGGTTTTGGAAACAAATATTTGTAAAACAAACGATACACACATTTGTCACATCACCGGGCAAACTCTTAGAGACAGAGGTCGCAGATGGAGGAGCACACACACAGACCCAAGCTTAGGCTCGTGTGTTTAACTTAAAAGACCTCAAAGCAAAGCAGGTCAGAGGACCACATGCTGGGAAGTGAGGTTTCAAGAGTCGGAGTTCTGGGTTGCGTTGCTTAGCTGGTCGTGAGCAAACTCAAACACTCTGAAACAGACAGGCACAAGGTTAGAGCTTTTGGATTAAATTGAACAGAAACCGGGTGCGGGAAATCAAACCGCACAAGTGCACAAACTGAGAGCGTGGAAATCAAAACAAAACCAAACACAGCAATGGAACTATGAACAGCTACGACTAATAATGACTGATCCCAGTGCCGACAAGTAAAGGTGAAAAGCAAACTCAGGTTAGAATTCCGGTGATCAGGATCGTTGGTTACCCGCCTACCTTCCATGAGGTCGTTTTAATCCAGTTCTATAAAATGATCATGGTAATTTTTGAGGAAATCATTTTGACAACAGTAGTTACATTAGATAAAGTTTAATAAAAAGTGAAACCAATTTTTTTTTGTAACAGCAGCATTTTGTCACACTACACTGCCGTTTGTAAAAGTAGCTACTTTTAAAGCTACAACTTTTACAGCTATTAGTAACTTTGTGACTGATAACGTACTGAAAAAAGTGCCTATTAGCTCTGTAAATATTAGTTAGCTATTCCCCACACTGACAAGAAGATAGCTTTGAAAAAAGTCCCCCTTTCGTTCCACCAAAACCCAACCACATTTCTCTCAATGCAGATTCAGAAGGTGTGTAACAAGAAGCTGTGGGAGCGATACACCCATCGCAGGAAGGAGGTGTCTGAAGAAAACCATAACCATTCCAATGAGCGCATGCTTTTTCACGGTGAGCCTTTCGCCAAACTTGTTCGAGACGGTTTTGTGCAAATGTCTTGATCCAGCCTTCATTATTTCTTCACATTGTGTTTCCAATGAGCCAGACTTTCTTGTGGTTTTAACTGAGGAGTAATATCTATAACTTCATATGTACACTTTGCAATAATTCTCGGTTGCTGTTCTCATTTTCTAGAAAGAAATGAGTAGAGGCTCAAGACTTTTGCACAGTACTCTATGGGCCAACTTCCCAGTTGAGGACTAAGCCTAGTCTTGGACTAAATTGTAGTACTAATGGAGATTTACCATTCAAACCCAAAGCTAGTCTACGACTAGGCTTAATCTTCGACTGGGAAACTGGCCCTAAATCTGTTTGTTGCTAAACCAGTGACTTATCACTAATATAACAATTAGCTTGGGATATATCCGGCCTAATAGATGGGGATATTAGTCCCGATACCTGACTTGTATTTTTCTGAAAGACTTTACAAAGTTGCTGTTTTCACATCAGCTAAGAAGCTTTTGGTTAGTTGTTGGAACCCTCCTCATTTTATGGGTAGATGTTTATAGACCTTTAGTTTGTTGGATATTATGGAAATGAAAAGTGGCAGTTAAAGATCGTTGAAAGCTTGAAGTTAAATAATTCATAGACTGTTGACTTCTTTAGTCTTTGGTCGTCCTTTATGTATCTGTGTTTACTAAACTGTACTGTCCCGTAGGCTCACCGTTTGTCAACGCCATCATCCACAAAGGCTTTGATGAGAGGCACGCCTACATTGGGGGGATGTTCGGGGCGGGGATCTACTTTGCTGAGAACTCCTCCAAGAGCAACCAGTACGTTTATGGGATCGGAGGAGGCACCGGGTGTCCGCTGCACAAGGACAGGTCCTGCTACATATGCCAGAGGTGACACTGATGCCGTTTTCTTCTGAAGACCTATGTTAAACCTTTGCACCAAATTAGAAATCCGCAGGTATAGGGTGCACTCGTTGCGGTGGGGTGGTAGTGGTGGCTTTATAATAGTAATAATAATATTAATAACCTGCATTGCCGCCATAGACCACCTGTTGAAAACCCCTGCTCCAGGGAGGCTGTCCCTCTCATTAGAGAATGGTAGTCACTCGTGACTAGTGTCTGTTTAATGTCTTTCTAAATGGAACCTCCAACAGGCAAATCTGTCTAAGAATGAATACGTGAAGATTTTGGAGGTTTGTTTTTCCGTTTAAGTGAAGAACACTGGTTCGATTTTCTGAAAAAAAAAAAAAATCGTGAAAAAAAGGGTCAGTTCTAAAAGCGAACTTTCTTGCTGTATCTAGGCACCTGCTGTTTTGCCGAGTAACTCTGGGGAAATCCTTCCTGCAGTTCAGTGCCATGAAGATGGCTCATTCCCCGCCCGGCCACCACTCCGTCTCCGGCAGGCCAAGCGTTAACGGCCTTGCGCTGGCCGAGTATGTCATCTACAGAGGAGAGCAGGTATGGGATCCCGCATTCACTGCCTCATCCTGTCATTCGTTATGAGTAACGTAGCTCTGTAGGGCTTTTTTCATTTACCCAATTGCATGGTTTTACTGAATTGAAAATCCGGGGATGAACTGAACTAAACATCAAACCTTGGTAGTTGTCTACTCATGGTGAGCCTGTCGAGCCACAGTGTTTATCAGGAGCCCAACCTGAAGCCAGAATCAATTTTATTCCACATTTATTCACATACATCGTTACACAGTTAGTGAAGTTCACTCTGATTCATTCCCAAGCATATGTAAATTAAAACAGAAAGTAACAAACCACTTACATGAGAAACTAAATACCGCTATGGTTAAGTTTGATAAATGGCTTGCGTTCAACAAAATTGGACCAGAAATATTTGGGAAACAAAAAACTGAATACTAAAACAATCTTTGTTTATAAAATTGAAACTTAACATAGTAGTTCTAACTGTAATTAGTTGTGTTCTTTGGTTCTTGAAGTAAAAATCCATGTAAATGTGCACTGGAGGTACAAATGTTTTGCTTCCTGTTCCTTTCAGGCTTATCCCGAATATTTGATCACTTATCAAATCATCAGACCGGACGGAACAGCCGATTAACCCTGGACTCTTCATTCTTGTTGCAGCAGGAAGAGACAGTTTGCATACGGCATGCACACACTAATTCATTCGCAGTATAAATGTTTTTCTTGTTTTTTTTCCTACTGCTGTTGGTTCTTTTCCCATATTTACTACTGTTCTCATTGTAGTGGCTGCCTTAGCGGAACACCGCTGTCAGTGAGTCGTTAACATTGTAAACCTATCTTAGATCCCTAACACATCACAAATGTGGCTTATTTATCAATGTATATATGTTTTTTCTACTTGCATGTTAATTTATTGACATTCGTATAACAAGAGCTTGGATGACTTTTGACCTGTATATGTATGTCGTGTTCTTCACGATTTGCTGATGTGGGATGAGAATTTTGTGAAGGTGATCCAGTAACACACTGTATTTTACAAGCAGGCTAACAATCACGAAAAAACAAGAAAATGCGTTTAATATTAATGTGGAGGCCAGATCAGATGTTTCTGTAGAAATGGTACAATGTCCAACTGGACTTCTTTTAGGTTCTTGAAGTTTCATCTCTCATCGAAAAAAAGTCTGTTGTTCTTCAGGCTTCTACATTGGAGTTTTTGGAACAGAAGAAGCTTGTCAAATGAGAGGAGAAAAATATTAAAGAAGCTTAAAAGAACTCTTGTCTTCGCTTCAAGAACTCCGAACCACTGAAAACCTACACTGCTGGGCCAAAAAAAAATGGGGCAAACAATTTATTGCATTGTTTTATTCTTTTTCTTGTTTAACAAAACCAGGTGAAATACGTAAGTAACGGTGTTTGACAACATTTTATGCATTGTCTACACTAGATCCAGAGTTTAAAAGGGATCGGCTTGCCCCCGAGTTGTCTTTACTAAACTCAACCGCTTGGGCGAGTTGTCTTACAGCCTTTCACAGTGTGCTGCGTCAGTGCTGTTCCATTCATGTCTGATGGCTTCCCACCACTAGTCAGTGCTCCTGAATTATGTCTTTAAGTATGGCCTTGATGTGACAGTGTGTACCTTAATTGGACGTTTAATGCCCCTACAACAAGACACGGCCTGCTCTCAACAGCCATTCCATACTAAACTGTGCACTAGAAGTATACAATATTGTGTTACACGGTTGCTGCCTCCTTACACTGTTGCACTTGTTCAAATAAAAAGTACATATAGAAACTGTGATAAACTGTTTGCCTCATTTTTCCCCAGCAGTGTACACTGTCAACACTGAATGAGATCAACATGCTTTGATTATTTGAAAAACATAAAAATTGGTTAATAAAAATCATGCTCGTTTCATCTCTCTGTATCGACCTGATGCTCATTAGGGGTATTGTATCATGCTCAGGGGCTCAACATCAACATCAGTAGTTCTTGCAAACATTAATTCAAACCTGCCACCTCTTGTTTCTTAACCAAGTATCCAACCACCTTTTTCCTACTTGTGGTACTTTGTTTTTTTGTTGTGTTTTACCTGTCATAACCTGTAAATTGGATTGAATCTGATTTTAAGAAAGAATTCTGTTTATGGAAAAATTAAAACCCCCATTTAACAGAGGAATCAGAGTGATGGGTCTAAACAATCTTTACATTATAAATTGTTGCTGGTTTAACGCCAGGCAAGTGTTTAAACTCAAAGCAGGTGACGAGTTAAAACCAGCTTGCTGATCCAATTTGTTTCTCCACTTCCAGAGATTCTAGTCTAGCCATGATCGTTTTAAGGAATGACGATCCCTTCGGCTGTTATGCTTTTGTTGCTCCTCTGGTGCACTTTTCCATCGAGCATGGTATTTCCTTGTAATGTCGTGTTTTCTCCTTTGTGACACCCAAGTGTTTCACAGCTGAAGTGGATACATGCTGCATAAACGGTGGAGAGAGGAATATAAAAAGTATTATGCCTAGAGCAGCGTTTCTCAATCCCAGTCCTCACAGACCACCGCTCTGCACAGATTGGTTTTTCCCGACCCACAGCACAGCTGATGTTACTGATTAGCTAATTAGCAACGTAGGACCAGCGTGCGACAGTGCAGGAAATACCGAATATGTGCCGCGAGGCCTGGGATTGAGAAACGCTGGTCTAGAGGACCCCGTTGGACACCAGTTGCCCAGGAAATCAGCGTCCTTGTTTTCCATGCAAAATGTAAATAGTAGGTTTGGACTGTACTTGAAGGGGAAACCATCAGCGTAATAGTCCAGTGTTCTGATCATCAAGACTGGACTGGAATCACAGAGAAAATGGATCTACAATACACTGCTTGTTATTTGAATGTATTTAAATTCTCATTCAATCTTTTAGGCCTCTGTTTGATTCCTGTCTTTTTCCTTAAAAGAGAAAAGTTACATTTATGTTACCTAGTCATAGTTCTTAACTCGGACCTTAACCCCCTATGCTTTATGAAACTCTAGGAGTACCCAGAACCTCAGTAACGATGTCTGGAAGTTCCCTAGACCTTAGTGCTATGCTGTATATGCCCTAGTTAACTCTAGAAGCCCCCTGGACCTCAGGCCTATAAACGGGGTATCCCCTAGACCTTAGTTCTATGTTCTATGGAACACTAGGAGATCCCTAGACCTCAATCTCACGCTATAGGTGTTGCTGGGCGATAAAACGATAAAGAGAATTATCGCGAAATAGCTTTTCCTCGATAGAAAAAATAGACAGTCGATAGCACTCATTCCGTCCACCTTTTGATTTCACGAGAAGCCAACGATAGTGAAAACAGCGCCGTGCAGAACTGATCGTGTGGTTACCGCTCACGTCAGTCAGGTTGACAGACAGAGCAGCGAGTCAATCACGTGGTTGCAAAAACGTTACAGATCACCTCAGTTAAGTAAGCGTGGCTTCTCATATTCTAAAGATGTGGGCTACAGCAGCTGTGCACAACAGTATGTCAGGAGAGCGAGCGAGCGAGATAAAATAGAAAAAATGACGACATGCAATACCATTATAGAAAGACCTCAATGAACGAGGACATTGTTGGTCCGAAGAATTCCAGTTTGGAAATATTTTGGCTACTTAAAGTCCGGTACGAAGCAGAGTAGCGTGCACTGCAAACTGTGTCGAAAGCATGTTCATACAAAGACCGGTCATACTAGAGCTGAAACGATTACTCGAACACACAAAAATACTTAGCTTAATTTATTTCACTCGCCAGAGCATGCTCCGCTTGTGTTTCACACGGACGCTTATTACTGTTTTTAGTGGCACAGTCAAGACAAGACCCGATCCCTGCGTATGTGAAAGTATTTGTGAGATGTTCCGTACACAAAAACAGAAGTAAATGCACAAAACGCATAAACGGCATTTTTCGCGACGTAAACACTCTCTGTATTTATGAGCTCGCGCGTGTGCGCCATTACTTTCTAAAACGCTTTATAGTGACACGGCTCCGAGGGGGGCGCAGGGGATTGTGGTAAATGTAGTTCTCTTCCAGACAAGCCAAAAACGGCTCATTTTATAGGCCAACTTGGTTCAAAATGACCCAAAACATCAGTATTTCTTTATTTTCAATTGATTAGATTTTTTTTTCTATTTAATAATGTTATAGCATAATCAATAGGAAAGAAGAAATATAGAACATTTATTTATCAAATGAATAAATCTATATTCTGATGGATACAAAATGGACAAAGAAGTGTTAGAATGTTAAGCCACAGAATGACTTATAGACAGTGATTTGACTTATATCGTGATATATATCGATATCAGCTGATATTTTTAAAAAATATTGAGGTAAGATTTATTCTATATCACCCAACCCTAGCTATAGGTAACAAATCTAACCATCTGGACCTCACCTCTATACACTGGATGTCCCCTACGCGTTAGTTCTATGGTCCACAAAACAGTAGGAGACCCCATGGACCTCAGCCCTAAACCCTGGGTGTCCCCTGGACCTTAGTGCTACACTCTATAAAACATTAGGAGACTTCTAGACCTGAGCACTATGTCCTATGAAACACAAAAAGACTCCTGAACCTTAGTCCTATGGAACACATGGAGACTCCTAGACCTATAGCCCTATGAAACACTAGGAGACTCCAGGACCTCATCCCTAATCCCTGGGTGTCCCCTAGACCTTAGCCCTATGTGATATGGAACACTAGGAGACTCCTGGACCTTAGTCCTATGCCCCATGTAACACTAAGACACTGCAAGAAATCAAGCCTATGTCCTATGAAACAGTATGAGACTCCTGAACCTTAGCCCAATGACCGATGAAACACTAGGACACTCCTGGACCTCAATTCTAAACCCTGGGTGTCTTCAAGACTCTTCTCATACTATGAAACACTAGGAGACCCCTGAACCTCAGTCCTAAACCCTGGGTATCTCCTAAACTTTATTTGCCCGCACTTTACAGCACTAGGAGAAGACTTCTGGACCTCAGTCCTAAACTCTGGGTGTCTCCTAGACTTTATTTGCTCACACTATGAAGCACAATGGGAAACCTGGACCTCAGGCCAATGGTCTATGAAACTCTGAGACTCCTCGAGTTCTAAACAATGGGTGTCTCTTAGACTTTCTTTGCTCACACTATGAAACACCAGGCAGGGCTCTAGACTAACTTTTTGCACTGGTTGCACTGGTGCGCCCAACTTTTTTTCTTAGGTGCACCAGCACAAAAGTTAGGTGCACCAAATTTTCGATCGCATCGCATTTAACATTGCAGTTTTACACAGTTTTTCACTTTTTTTTTTTTTAATCGCTGTCCATATAGGTAGAGCTGCAACTATTGATTTTTTTTTTGTAATTGAGTATCCTATCGATTCATCGATTAATCGAGTAATCGTATAAATTGGGAAATCTATGGGAAAATCTCAATGAATGGCTGTATTGCGAGTAGAGCGCTGGTTGTTGTGGTCATTTATCAGCTAAAATACGCGTTTTGTCAGTAATAAAGCGGACATTTTGCCCGAAGTGGAGCGTTTCAGTGAGTAATGGTGCTCACGCGGACGCTCACAAACATTGCGCACGTGTTTACACCGCGAAAAATGTCAATTATGCGTTTTTAAGCATTTACTTGTGTTTTTGTGCGCAGAACATCTCACATGCAGAGGGATTAGGTCTTGTCTTGATCGCGCCACTGAAGACGTTGTGCGCCATTAATAAGCGTCCGTGTAAAACACATGCGGAGCATGCTCTAGCGAGTGAACGGAATTAAAGGAAGCTTCGATTCTAGAAAAATTGCCTCGCCCATTTTTTGGAATCGAATTATTCGAGTTACTGGAATAATCGTTTCAGCTCTACATATAGGCAATATCTTCTCTCATCATCCACGGCTACATCCACTCTGTTTATCTGACGGGTCTAGGCTGCCCACCTCTCTCTGTCCGTCTGACTGTAGCACACGCGCTTTCAAACATACAGGAATATCTGGACCACTGCCAATCAGAGAGGGGCCCCGCCCTTGACTATCTCTGACTGGTTTAGACCGCGATATGGGCCTAATGTGTGTCTGTTTGAACCACAGGGAGACTTTCAGAGTCACGGAGACGTTTTCCCCCACCCCGAACGGCTGGTCGCACCGGTGCGACCTCAAATTTTTTTTAGTCGCACCACTGAGAAATTTGGTCACACTCTAGAGCCCTGCCAGGAGACTCCTAAAACTTAGCCCTATGCCCTATAAAACACTAGGAGACTACTGGACCTCAGCCCTAAACTCGGAGTGCCGCCTAGTCTTTAGTCATATGCCCTTCGAAACACTAGGAGACTCCTGGACCTCAGTGCTAAACCCTGGGTATCCCCTAGACCTTAGCTCGATGCCCTATGAAACACGAGGAGACTCCTGGACCTCAGTGCTAAACCCTGGGTGTCCCCTAGACTTTGGTGCTATGCTGTATGAAACACTAGGAGGCTCCTGGTCCTCAGTCCTAAACCCTGGGTGTCTCCTATTCCTTAGCCCAATGACCAGTGATACTCTAGGAGACTCCTGGACCTCTGCCTTGAACCCTGGGTGACCCCTAAATCTTAGTGCTTTGCCCTATGAAACGCTAGGAGACTCCTGGACATCAGTACTAAACCCTGGGTGTCTCATAGATGTATTTACACTAGGAGACTCCTGGACACTAGCCCTATGTCCTAAGAAATACTACGAGACTCCTAGACCTCGGTGCTATACCCTGGGTGTCCCCTAGACCTAAGCCACGTGGCCTACGAAACACAATAAGACACCTGAACCTCAGTTCTAATTCCTGGGTGTCTCCTAGACTTTATTTGCTTGCACTATGTAAAACTAGGAGACTCCTGGACCTCAGTCCTAAACACTGGGTGTCCCCTAGACCTTAGTGATATTCCCTATGATACACTAGTAGACTCCTAGACCTCAAGCCTAGACACTGGGTGTCCCCTAGTCCTCAACCCAATGCGCTATGAAACACTAGGAGACTCCTGGGCATGAGCAATAAACCCTGGGCGTCACCTAGACCTTAGTGTCCCCTAGGACACTAGGAGACTCCTTGAACTTAGCCCTATGCCCCATTAAACGCTAGGAGAATCCTAAACTTTAGCCCTATGCCCTATAAAACACAAGCACCTCAGCACCACTGCACCACTATTTAGAGTTCAAACACATGTTCAAGTCCATCTTAAAAATTCACTGGATTTTGAAGGTATTGTTTTATTTATTTATTACTTTTTAACAGAAGTGTGTAATTGTAACTGTGCTAACTTAACTTTTGGGTCTCTGTTCACAGGATATAAAATATGCAGATGCAATCTTGAGTGTAGACCCCAGAGACATTACCACTGCCCACTATGTTACAAGACAATACTGCGAAGGGACAATATGGTCAGTCACCTTTCCTCCTGCTCTCAAATAAAAGAACCACGTACAGAACAAGAAAAAACTACACCAGAACTTTCCTTGATTAAGACACTGGCCACCATTTCTGCCGCTCCTCCACACACAGAACCTGGGAGCAGTGTATCCCTTCCCCCATCAGATCACCCTGATAACAGCACCTTAGAGGCTGCAAAGCCTCTTCCACCCAAACAACTGAAAGTTCAGTGTCTCCATTGTTCTCTCAGAGTCCTTCAGAAAAACCTGTCCACACACATCAGCCGAGTCCATGGACACTCAGAAAAAGACATTACTCTGGAATCACACCTCTACAGTGTTTGTGTAGATGCTACAAATGGCATATCTGCAGTCCAGAGAGCCAGTCATGGTTTTTCAGTGCCTGTTCATGTGCAGAAGAAAACATGGGGGAAAGTGCACAGTGTTTTTTGTGAATTGCAAGAGTGCAGGCAGTTTCAACTCTTAGCACAGAGGAGTGGATTGGTTTTTAGTGATTGTGAACATATACGTTCCTTGGACTATTGCACTTCTGCTGAAGATGTCCTAAATCCATCTGTTCCAGTGATTCCCAACCTAGGGGTCGCCAAAGCTCCTCAGTGGGTCGCCACGTCCTCTCAAAAAAGAGGTCCCAAATTTATGTTTTGTCTATGTGTTCAGTTTTAGGTATTATGAGTGATGAAAAGCAAAATTCATGTTTTATTTAATTTGTTATTAATTCATTTACAAAAATAAAACATTGAAAATATCGCGATAAATAAGGCATTGCATGTGGGTGCCTATTGGTTAATATCAAAATACTGTGTACAATTCACGAATGTGTGTGACCTGCGTGAAGTAGCATCACAAGCTAATCAACATTAAACAGCAAAGAAGCAAGGGGTTAACATGGCCAAGCGCCAAGGTGAAGATAATACAGACAGTCTGTATCAAGACTGTATCAAGACAGTTATCTGCTGTATGGCTTTGTTGAGGCCATGGACAAGATCAAGATTGAGTGTGTCATATGCGGCGAGAGACTGGCTAATGAAAGCATGAAACCAAACAAGCTAATGCGACACCAATCTACTAAACACCCCGAAACGGTGGGTAAACCCAAAGAGTTTTTTCTCCGAAAAAAAGAAATGACAATAATTAACAGACCACAAGATATCAGAGAAAGTTTTGCTAAGGTTGGCGGTGACCATAAGCAGGCAACCCTTGCATCATTTGAGTGCTCTCTCCTCATCGCTCAAGCCAAAAAAACCACACAACATAGCAGAGACACTTATCAAACCAGCGTGCATTAAAATGACAGAAATAATATGTGGATCGCAGGTGGCTAACAAATTGAAGGCTGTACCCCTGTCTAACAACACGGTGAAAGACATGATTGACAGAATGGCAGATAATGTGGAAAACACGCTAATACAGACTCTGAAAACTGGCCCGTTTGCCATCCAGCTGGATGAAACTACCACTGTAGTGGAGGAGGCTGTACTCATTGTATACGTACAGTACATCGTCAAAGCCGAGCTGAATCAGGACATTCTTATGTCTGTTAACCTCACAACCAGCACTCGAGGAGAAGACATTTTTGGTGTTGTTGACACATATTTTACAAAACACAACCTTTCCTATAACAATTTAGTCGCATGCTGCACAGATGGAGCTGCTTCTATGATGGGGGAAAAATAAAGGCTTCAACATCCACTTGAAAGAAAAAGCACCCCACTGTCTCGTGTTTCACTGTGATACACAGACAAGCGCTAGCCAGCAAACATCTTTGTGAGGATCTGAGCGAAACCTTAAAAACTGTCGTGAGAATTGTGAACTTCATCAAAGCGCGTCCACTCAACAGACGCATCTTTGCGCGCAGCTATGTGAGGATGAGACACGCAAGACGCTCCTCCTCCATACGGAAGTGCGCTGGTTATCCCGCGGTAAAGTGTTGCAGCGCTTCACTGAGCTTCAAAGTCAGATTCAAGAATTCTTAACCCTCCACAATCCAAAACTACTTGAAGAAATCACAAATGACTTTCCCATTAAGACAACATACTTAGCGGACATTTTCGCGCTGTATAATGACACAAAAAACGCATGCAGGGCGCACAGACCAGTATAATGGAATGCAAGGAGAAGGTGGACGCATTTGTGCGTGAAGTTGAGTACAGAAAACACAAACTAGCAAAAGGAGATCTGCAGTCATTTCCGTCATTACAGAAACAATCATGGGGGAAATGATCAGAGAAATTGATCTGTCAGTTTACCCAGCACATGGAGCAACTTCAGGAGGAGATGAAATCCCGGTTTTCCGACGTAGGAGAACACGTGTCCAAAGACGCCTGGGTGATGGACCCGTTTCTAGCAAAAGAGGAGGATGTTGAATATCTCCGCGCTGAGGACGAGCTCCTGGATATACAGGCAAATTCCCTCTTGAAAAGATTCTTTGATGAACATGGATACACGCGGTTTTGGCTTGTAAAAGGACCACAAATTGCCCCCCGGCTCACGCGTCACGACACTAGATTCATTTTGCCGTTCGCCACAACATACCTGTCAGAGACTGCTTTCAGTGCGCTGGTCACCATCAAAACAAAAGTGTGCAACAAGCTTGATGTGCGCAATGACTTTCGTTTGGCTGTCACCAAAATCACACCTGACATCCCAACACTGGCTCAAGAAATTCAAGGCCAGAGCTCTCACTAAACGTCAGCCTTTAGTAACACTATACAGTTTGTGTGTTCATGTAAATGTTACAAAAAACATTGAAATAGTATTTGGAAAAAATGTTCACAATAGGTTGTTGTGCATAGCAACTGTGCACATTACTGTATGTTTTGAGTTCAAACATTAATATATATTTTTGTTCTTAACATTAAAATTAACATGGCAAACGTCATTTTAACCTCTATAATGGCGTTTATGAGGAAGATTAAAGGGTCGCCATGAAATTCAATGGTGAAATTAGGCGTCCCCTAGGAAAAAGGTTGGGAACCACTGATTTGTTCTTGAGGAAATGGTTCAGTGTAAGGTTTTTGGTGGAAAGAGGAAGATTTCATGCCTTAATAAACAAAAAACAACACAAGACACTCATGTGGCATTTTCTGTGAAGGTATCTCATAAGGAATCTTCAAGGAGCATTTGTCTATCCATACATGAACCCCAAAGAAAACATTACAGTCGTCTTGGCACAGTCTACAATAACATTTTGAACACGTGGCACTGTCCCTGTGCCAAAAAAAAGAATGTCATGCATCCACAAAAGCATTGGGAAATGGCATCTGTTTCAAACACAGAGAGAGTTGTTTCAGACCCAGAGTGCAACTCCACCTGATGTACAACATCCATCTGTAAGCAGTGTCACGTTTCCTTTAACAAAGTCCAACTTGGAGGATGTCGTGCAGTACATTTAAAAAGAAAAGAAACTTCCAGTCAACCTGCCAGCTGAACTTCTACAAGCGAAACCCATGTCTGACTATGCCACAGAGCTATTTCCACTGGAAAGTAAGTGTGCAGTCTGTGCAGAGCATCCTGACCTGGACAGGCCTGTGCTAATAACAGATAAGGCCAGAATTGTTGGTCTTGGTGGAATTACCGACAGTAAGTATCATTTTTAGTTTTAGTGTTTACATTAAAAGTATACATTTTGTGTCAGGATTTGTAATTGAATTTGTACTCTTTTTTTTTTTTTTAAATATAGATGTGTCCACCTTTTATAGAGCATGTCCCCTCTGCCACATGGTGTATCGATATCAGGAGTGGCAGGGCAGACTCCACAATTTTAACGACCGGGTTGTTTTAACCCTAGAGCTTTGTGTTCTCCTCAGGGAAAACTTGCAGGTACGTGATTTCTGTTTGTAGACTGTAAGGAACGTATGAATGCTGTTACTGTTGTCGCTTAATGCTGTTTCACTTGATGCTATATTTATTATAATTATTTTCTTTTTAAGAATCACACCTCTGTATCAAGGACCATAAGCTCCCTAGAAGAACTGCAGGAGATTAAGTTTCCTTCGAGAGACACTATATTTCATGCGTACTGCCGCTTTGAGGCACTGACACAACATGAATACACATTTTCTTGTGTAAATTGCAGCTTTTATCCACCTGTTGTTGTCATAGACCTTCACAAGAAAGGAGTGTTTAGCATGGCCGGTAAAATATTTATTCCTTTTGGTTTCATCTGAGCTTGTACTTTACTTGTACTGAAGCTTTATAGGTTTGGTCATTAACTTTATATCATTTTTCCCTTTTCTTTTTAGTAAGTGATCTCAAGAATCCTCCTGAAGAGTTCAGTGAAGAACATGCCATTGAAGTGTTCTGCGACTCTGTAAATACTGAGATGATTTCTCGTGCTTTTGTACCCAGTAAGTGATAACTTTAATTGAAAATTATAAATTTACTCCAATTACATAATTAGTTAATTACATTTAATTATGTAAATGATCCAATTTTGTTTTGTAGGCCATGCAAAAAATCCTTTTGCCATCCATCCTAGTTATGATCAGTGGGCTCCATGGATTGGCAGACAGACAAGGAAATCAGAGAAGGTGCTGAATACTGAATTTCAAAATTACCAAATCTACAACAGAAACTGAAATGATCATGATGACTGAGGAGCGGCTGGTAGATGAATTACGGAAACCAAAGGTACTGCTTATTTACGGTTTGTGTGTATATGAGCATATTTTTTAACTTGCATATAAATACACTGTTTAGGTTGGGACTGTTCGCAAGCTCTGCAAAGCATGCAACACTGACTCAAAAGGATCCCGTGACGACCTCATTTTAAGACTCCGTCACAAAATGAGAAACAGCCATACGTATGACAAGGTTTTTCAGAAAATATGGGGTGCTTCAGGTAAAAACACCCACACAATATATATATATATACACACACACATATATATATATATGTGTGTGTGTGTGTCTGTGTGTATATGCGTGTGGGGTGTTTGTGTACATGTTCAATATTATGCATATATTTATGTTGTCTGTGTTTGGTTTTTCAAGGTGGATGGGCAGTCATTGCATGCCCTCATGGCATTGTGTACAGTTTGAAGTTTAATTTGAGAGCAGAGTCCCCTCGGGATTTTACAGATCTACTAATGTCAAGGAAACACCTTCCAAATGAGTCAGCGTATGACTTTACCCGTGGACTTGCTACACATGCCAACTTGCGCTTCTCCGGCCAGATGCCTTTCCAGCCAAATGAGGGGAGGCCTGCAGAAATTACAACTGAAAATGTCTCTGCAGCTCTCAGAGGAAAACTCAGAGTATATCTGCCACGGTTAGAAGAAAAGGAAGAAACATCCAATACTGACAGCCATCCCATAACTGGTTCTTCAAACCATTATGTTCTGTATGACAAGTTACATGAGACCAACACCAAAGATCAGCAGGACGTCCTGAGGAGGATTAACCTTGTACCGGAACTTCAGGGCTATCTTAACCGTCAGGTAGCAGAGCAGCTTTTTGGAAGTATGTGGAAAAATAACTACTTTTGAAATAACACAGCACCATCGACGCATGTGTTCATGATGAGGAACATTATTCATCATCGTAACAATGGCATGAACAAAGAACTTGTGGGGCGTCAACTGCAAAGGGGTCTTAAAGTCCAGCAAAATATATGGATAGTATATTTTAAGCACAAAAATGACTTGTTTTTATTACTCAGGAGAAACATTGGAAACTTCTGCAGGACAGAGTTCCTCACATTTGATGCCAGTAAAATCACTTTTGTCTTCCTCAGATTCAGGTATGCATTACTTTTCCATAACTTGTCGTTTTCTCTGTTTTCTCCTGTATAATGACATTTACTTTGCTACAGCAGAACAAGACCTGTGTGGAATTCATTGTGAAACTTTCACAAAATACAGCAACGTAAAAGCCTGTCGGACTTTGTGGACACTGGGAAGTCACCAAGGTCAAGAACAGCTCAAATCCCAAATCGGGCCGATACTTTATTAATATACTCGTATTCCTAAATAATTGCCTGATACCACGCACCGATACCACTCAATGGTATTTCACTACAACAAACGTCGTAGTCGGCGGATGTAATTTGTTGTCCTACCTGACTTCAATGTTTAGGGGGAGACAACCATCCAGAAACTTAGGTTCAGAGGTCCTGCCCACAAGCTCGTGTGAAATCCAAGGCTCCAGATGACGACTACAATGTTCGACAGTGCGACTGGATTTTTTTTCCAACTAGTTTGTTCTTTCCAGTCACTAATGACAACCGTCTCTCTCAATCCATGGGGAACTTTTTTTTAAAGAAGCAAGAAACGGCTTTTAATTATGCGCAGATAGTCTCAGCCCCAGCGTTTCCCGCAACGCTTTATAGTTAAGGTGGCCGTCGTGACTACGTCCCCTGCGGGGAAAATAAATAAATAAACATAAAAATCCTGCTGTATCCATAGACAGTAAAAGAAGACCGCGTTACGATGAAGCTGAATAGCGGCATCTAAACTTCCGAACTCAAAGGAAGATGCTACGATATTTATATGAAATAGGACCGAATGCAGAAGTTCCAGACGCTTTTTGTAAGTTAGCAACAACAAGCGCCGAGAAAGTGCTTTGGAAGTGAGATTTTGATCCACTCTCAGCACAAAAAAAGTGTTTGGTGGACAGGTTTTTTTTTGTTGTTTTTTTTTACCGCAGCACTCAGAGTGCTTCAAGTTGAAATCCGTTCAGCTTCTAGAACAGCGCTTTGCTCGTCAATATCGCTTCTCTTTTGCTAGCCAATCAAAATCAAGGAAGCGTTAGTCATAATGTAAATAGAAGCCAGGCTCCTAACTTCTTTCTTTTGTCTGAATGTGTCAACAGAGTAAGTTTTGCTGACTTTTAAGTTGACTTTTAAGACATAAGAGAATCATTCAAGGAAATAATTCCTGAGGATGTCAGGTATTATATCAGAATCATAATACTTTTATATTAATAATATGATTAACATAATATTGATTCCAGAGGAAAGTACCACATGCCATGAATGCACACACAGATGACAAGACAAGAACAGTACAAAATATACAATATAATACAATATAAAAATACATTAAAATAAAATCTTAGCTCTAGAAATAAATAGTTAAAATATTAAGATATTGCATATTCTATTATATTTTATTACACTGGTTGCTTGCAACACTGCATGCTTGCAGTTTTGAAACTGATTTTTATAGCATTGAAATTTTGATGCCTCGTGAAGACAAACTGGTTTCACCAAAGTTATGTGAGGGTCAGGAACTGAGCCGCTTTATGATTCACAAGGTATTCAAATCAAAGGCAGTGTACATTAGGCCGTCAAGTAATCTTCCATTTTCGGTAAGGTATTTCAAGGGAAACTGTGTGTTTACAACTTTAACAATGTCCTTAGCCCCAACCTTTTCTAAATGCATATTTCTGATGTGTTTTAGTTTGACAGCACAGATTCAGAGGACAGTTGTGTAGAAGTTGACACTACAAGTACATCAGCATCTACTAACCACAGACCTACCACTTTCAGTGAGACTACTGACAGAATGATTACAAGAACCAGGGGAATTCAAATGGCCTCAAAACAGCAGATTTCTAGTTATCCTTACACAAAAAGGGCCAGTGGGTATCCTCACACTAACCAGACCTCTGAAACACAACAAGCAACCAGTGATTTTGCACCCAATGCTACCCAAACCTGTGCAGCACAGCCAGCATCCAACAGTTTCACGTTTCAAGCTACCCAGATCTCTGCAACACATCAAACATCCAATGTCATGGACATGGATATTGATACCAGAGTGAACCAGACTCCACCAGCTAATAATGACAACTATGCTGCCTACCTTTCAATCATGGGTTCCATCTCAGACCATTCTTCTGATGATGAGGAATTAAACCAGGCTATTACTGCCAGTCTTGAAAGTCATGAGTAAGTCACTGATTAATATATTGTTTTGTCTGCAGTATTATTAGAAAAAAAAAAGTCAACAGACTTTTTAGCTGGTTTTCTGCATGAATTGGTAGTAAAATGTGATCGTAAACACTTTACCTTTAAGCTAATACCTCAAGTATTATAATATCTGTTGTCTTTATTGAAGGCCGCTGTAACATTTATATTTCTTGAGGCTATTGTATGGTTTAGAGTGTAGTTAGCAGTGAGTGAGGATAGCACATTGTACAACGATTGTCTTATTTATGGCCCAATTTTTCTTTTTTACTTTTAACAGGGCATCAGAACAACCAAACACATTATCAGCAGATCAGGTGCTTCTCAATCTTGCATCACAAATTGAGAGTAAACAAAAATGCAGATTCAACATTAATAGGTCTTCAGTACTTGATGGTGCTGTGCGGGGGTTCAGACGACTGTCATACAATCCCAAGTACCAGATGTGCATCAAGTTTTCAGATGACCGGGGAATGGATGAAGAGGCTGTGGACCTTGGCGGCCCCAGGAGACAATTTTTACGGTTGCTCATGGAACCTTGCCGCTGTCACCAATGTTTAAAGGAAGAAACAACAAATTAAACTTGGCCTTGGACAGTTCAGGTGTGTATGTTATTTTTTGTCTAGTTTTTGATACCCCTTTTCCTTGGTGTTAGTTCTTCTTGATTTAATGCTATCAGTTGTATTCCTTGTTTTCTTCTCCTTTTGTCTACTTTAGCTTTAAGAGAAGACCGTTATTTTTTTGCGGGCTGGGCCACTGCTGTGAGTCTTGTCCATGGTGGTCCCCCTCCAGGATTCACTGCACCAACACTGTACGCTCATCTACTTGGAGGCAATTCCACAGTAAAGCCTGTCTTAGAAGACATTGCTGATGCAGACCTCTTTGAAAAAGTTAAAAAGGTAAGTACATTATCAGTATTCACTCACTTCCCCATCCCTAAAACTAATGCAGTCTAATCCAACACCCCTGCAATAAATCCTAGGTTTTTCAAGGTTTTAATGTTTGCCATTTGTTGTTTTAGAGAGTTGATTCAAAGTTATGATGTTGAGCTGTAAGTGAATTTTGTTAAACTATACTAACTTTAGTTTCATTCTTTCTGTTGTGTGGTGTTTTCATTTGTCTGAATGTAGGTCTTTGGATGGCCTTATACACACCATTGAACCACTGAAAGATTACCTGGCCAATGCTGGGTGTCTAAGGCCATTAAAATCCATTGATGACCTAGATCGACTGGTTGAAGATATTCTCATGTTTCAAGTGATTCACAGAGTCTGTGGACCATTTGAAAGGTTTATTAAACACCACTTTTCACTATTGTTTTGTTCTCTTTTTTAGTTATTTTCTATCATGTTCCTGTGTCTTAATCTAATTAAAGAACATTGTACATTTACTGTCTATCCTAAATGCTGTATAGGCATACAATATCATGAAATAATAATAATAATAATCCAAGATTGGATTCTAACTTCTGCTGGCTTCTTGGATTCTAGCTTTCATTTTATTTATTTAATTTATTTTTAGCTTTTAATTTTGAAATAGACTTCTTGTCTTAAAATGTGTTTTATTTTGATAGATTTAAGGAGGGGCTGTGTTCTGGATGCAGATCCTTAATGTGCCATGAACCATCCCCACTCACTGCTGACCTGATGGATCGCCTTTTTCAAATCCGGCTGTCTCCAGTTGGAAGCAACAAGAGAAGTGCAGAGGAACGTGTTGTGCCTTTTTGGAGGGATTACCTGCAGGATGTGGAAGGTAAATGCAGAAGCTAGATATGGCAGTTATGTTGTTGTCGTGTTTACAAAGTGTATGAACACTTAGATATGAGGAAATATTTAGTTTGTTTTTTCCTAACCTTTCCTGTAGCCAATTTGTAAATTTTTGCCTACATAAGTGGTCTCTTTGCCGTCTTTCTTTTTACTGGTGTCATCTATATAATTGAATTTTGTTTATATAAATATTTTGGTAGTTTATAACTTTTTTCACCAATTCCATACATGCCTTTTATCTATTGCTTCTCTTTCGTCTCTTTCATTCATTCCCTTCTTTTATGGCTTTCTATATGGCACTTTTAACTTTTTGGTGTGATTGCTGTAAATTCTCGTTCTTTTTGTTTGTTTTTTGTGTTAGACCAAGTGGGAAGCTAGGTCAAATCCTAGCTTTTGCAACAGGTGCAGCTGTCATCCCTCCAGTTGGCTTCTCCCCTCAACCATCTATCGATTTCCTGCATGATCAGTTTGTCAACTCCAGACGCCGTTTGCCAATGGCTAACACCTGCATCAACTGCCTTAAGTTGCCGCTGCTTGACACGTATGAGGATTTTGTGGAGAGTATGGACTTTGCTTTCAATAACACACAGGGTTTTGGCAAAGAATAATGTGGTGACCATGTGTGACCTATTGAGTATGTTTCAGCTACGAACATTTGAGTTACTGTAGTTTTGTTCCTTTGAATGGTTAGCCATCTGCAATAAAAATGCAATTGATGCAAGCTCTTCACATTGTAATAGTAATAGTTCTTAAATTTGCTGTTTATTTTTTGCTGTTGTGAGACACACAAGAAACGTTGTTACTGTTCACTAACAAAATTGATCAGTTCAGAAAGTAAATGCATGCCATAGTTGCCATCATCAGTCACCGGGTCTACAGTTTCTCTAATTCTGTTTATAACAGTTTGATTTAAAATAAAGTCAAACAATATTGTTTTGAGTATGTAACTCTGACGGGTTGTCTTCATTGAATTCGAAGTTATCATTTTCTGCAAAAATGTCCTGAATTGCACCACCTCCAGCACTGTTAAGAACCCCTCTCCGCCACAGCTGAAAAGGTGTTTGCCCTCCCTGTGTAGATAATCCATGGTTGTTCCACTGAATTCTTCAGCAGCCCTTTGAACTCTCGGCAAGTAGATGTAATGCAGACAAAACGTATGGAGTTCATCAGTAGAGTCAAGTATGCCCTCATTTTCCATGAAGGTGAAGAGGTTACTGAATTGGAATGACACCACTCTATTTAGCTCGCTCCACAGTCGTTCTATCCTCTGGTTGTGGACACTGCGTCCAGTAATGACACTTCCTCTGTTTAAACCCCTTCTCTCCAGCATATACCGGGCAACCTCTGTGTTCTCCATACCATGGTCACAGCGTACCCTTAAGCGAAGTCCAAAGCTCTGTACACCAGTACAAAAGAGTTCTAGTACACTTGATGCTCTATCGTTATTGAGGCACTGAAGGTATATGATTGTCCGACTGAAGCCATCAACGCATCCATGGACTATAGTAGTGTGTGTGTATGAGAGTATGATTGTTCATGTAAAGCAGGTATAGTAGTGTCAAGTCTTGTCTTGATCGCACTACTGAAAACGTTGTGCATCATCATTAATAAGCGTCCGTGTGAAACAGAAGCAGCGCATGCTCTAGCGAGTGAAATGAACTAAACGATTCCAGAAAAAATGCAAAAATAGTTGAAGAACCGTTTCAGCTCTACTTGTGTCTCATTATTTTCAACTCCAGCATCCGTTATATCTTCCATTTCTGAACTTTCGCTGTCCATGTTTAGCGGTGCAGCAGTGAAGAAGTCCCCCCCTCAAACAGTTTCCAGCTGCACTACTTTCCGAACGTTGTTTAGGCTATTTAAACTGGTATTGCAGTATAAGAAAAACTTATATCAGAACAATAATAAAAAATGGTTTTCGGTATGAACCGGTATACCGCCCAGCACTACTATAGACCTTAGTTCAATGCTCCACAAAACACCAGCAGACCCCTGAACCTTAGACCTATGTCCTATGAAACACTATGAGCCACATGGCTGTCAGCCCTAAACCCTGGGTGTCTCCTATACCTTAGTAATAAGCTCTGTGAAACATTTGTAGATACCTGGACCTAGGGATGGGCGATTTTTTGATTTTATCGATTAATTCGCATTTACAGTTCAGGACGATGTGTTTTTATGAAAATCGGTTTTATTACTTATTTTACACGCGAGCGCCAAAAGCGGAACTAATGCGTCGCATCGTTCTACACGGGTAAATTAGCGTGGCGCACCCAAACACTGTAGCAGATTCACAACCAACATGGCAACGACAGGGGAAAAGCAGGAGCTTGTGCCCAAGAAAGGTGTTGCTACATCTGTATTATGGAATTGGTTTCGTTTTGAGCCGTCGGACACAGACTAAACAAGTTCTCGTTGCAAAGTCTGTTTAAAAACTGTTGCAACCAAAGGAAGCAGCAAGACATTTATTCCAGCACCTAAAGCAGAGGCGCGCAGCCGAGTGGGAGAAGTGCAGCTCCCAGCGAAATGAAAATAGTCGCAGCACCAGCACAACATCCAAAGTTAAGCAAGCAACTGTCCCTGACACGTTTTCAAACTGTGTGCCATATGATAAGAACAGGTCACAGTGGAGGCGATAACAAACGCTGTCGCGATGTACAGTATATAGGGCCCTATGATGGAATCGCGGAATTCAACAAATAAAATGGAATCGGTTGTAAAACGCGGAATGTCGGATAATTCGCTGATATCGGTGTGTGGTCAAAGCAAAGCAATGGTTTCTAATACATTTTGGCCGCTGCAGCCCCCTGTACGTGTTACCTGTTGAGGCGGGACTCAGCTTTCCACACACACAAACGCACGGACACAGAGGGGGAAACGACAACGGTCAGCTGTGGCGAAGAGGCTCGCTGAAACACTGAAGTCCTCAAAACAATTACGGAATTCGAGTGTTAGTGCTAAGTTTAGAGCAGAACAATACCCAAATGATTTTTATGAATCGGGAGAACAACTCTTTTGTAAGTTTTGCCAGCACACGATAGACTGCACCCGCAAGAACACGTGACGACCACTTACAGTCAAAAACTCACACCAGAAATGTTTCGTTTTGCACGAAAAAATGAAAGTTTTTTGTTGTTTATAGGTAAAGGTTTTACGAAAGAAGAAAATGTTGAATTTGAATAACATTTATAGCAAAAGACATGGTGCCCATACATACTGTGGAAAAGCCGGGATTCATTAACATGCCAAAAGTTTTAGATCCGAAGTACGTGCTTCCAAGAGGCAAATATTTTTCTGAAGTTGACTTGCCACAACTGTACAATGAAACACGTCAAAGAATCGGTAGAGAGCTGGAGGAGGAGGTGTCGTATTATTCTGCCACAACTGACATGTGGTTTTGAACCATCTATTTGTCATCTGTAGTTTGATTTTGAGTAGGGGAGAAGAAAATCGATTAAAATCGAAAATCAGACTTATTGTGAAAAAATCGGAGATTTTATTTTTAGGCCACATCGCCCAGCTCTACCTGGACCTTAGCCATATGACAGTCTGAAAGTACCCTGGACCTCAGCAACAAAGTATGGGAGTCCCCCAGACCTTAGTGCTATGCCAGATGACACACTAGAAAATCCACTGTCCTTAGCCCTTTGCCCTAAGAAACTCTAGGAGCCCGTTGATCTCAGCCCTATAACCTGGTCATCCCCTAGATCTTAATGCGATGACCTACAAAACATTAGAAGACTGCTAGACCTTAGCTCTAAGACCTTGTAGTAAACCTGGGCCTTAGCCCTATGTCCTATGAAACACTAGGAGCCCCCTGGACATCAGCCCTAAACCCTTGGTGTTTCCTAGACTATAGTGCTATGCTCGACAAAACACTTGGAGCTCTCTGGACTTTGGTCCTATGCCTTATGAAATTCTGGGAGTAACCTGGACCTGAGCAAAAAGGCCTGGGACTATTCTAGGCCTTAGTGCTATGTTTGTAAATGACTGTCATGATTTAATGCAAATTTAGTATTAATGTTCTTATTATTAATTATATGCTGCTCTTTCTTTTTGCTTTTTTTGTTTTGCATCTGGGGAATTTGATTGGGACTTTTATTTAGACGAGCGAATATATTTTGGGAGTCAGAGTTATTGCTGTGTGTGCGCCACACTGTTGCTTATGCAGAGACGGAGAAAGAGAAGAAAAACGACTAAAAAGGGAAGAAGGACTGAGGCACAAGGACTCCATACGGATAAAAGCTCACAGATTTAAGCACCTGGTTGAAAGGGGAACAAGGTATTACAAACTGTAAATAGTTTTACTTTAAGATCTGGAACATGAATTTGTGCACAAGGTGCGTTCCATTTGGGAGCAAATTTCCTTAACACTAGGTTACTCCTGGAACGTGGTCCTAAACCCTAGACTTTACGTCTATGCGCTATGAAAGACCAAGGAACTCCTGGACCACAACCTTATGCCCTATGAAACACAAGTAGACTCCTGGTTGTTAGCCCAATGCCCTCTGAAACACTAGGAGACTGCTGAACCTTAGCCCTATGCTCCATGAAACACTAGCAGATCCCTGGACGTCATTCTTTAAAAATTTGTGACCCCTAGAACTTAGTGCAATGCCTTATGAAGAGCTAGGAGACCCCTGGACCTCAGCCTTATACTGTTTGAAACATTTGGAGACTGCTGGACCTCATCTCTACACCCTGGGTGTCCCTTAGACCTTAGTCCTATACCCTATGAAACACTTGGAGACTCCTGGACCTCAACCCTTAACCCTGGGTGTCCCCTAGACAATAGAAATATGTCCTATGATACTCTAGGAGACTGCTCTACCTCAGCTCCATGCTCTATGTAACAAAGAGAATCCTGGACCTCAACTCTAAATTCTAGGTGCACCCTAGACCTTAGCGCTATGTGCTATGAAACACCAGAAGACTCCTGGACCTCAGGCCTATGCCATATGAAACACTAGGATACTTCTGGATGTTTAGCCATATGCCCTACAAAACTCTAGGAAGGTCCTGGACCTCAGCCCTAAACCCTGGGTGTCCCCTAAAGCATAGTGCTATGCCCTGTGAAACAAATGGAGACACCTCAACCTCACCCCTAAACCCTGAGTGTCCCCTATGCCCTATGAAAAACTAAGAGAACCATGGACTTCAGAACTAAACCCTGGGTGTCCCATAGACCTTAGTGCTATGCCTTTTGAAACACTAGGAGACCCCTGGAGCTCAGCCCTTAAACCTGGGTGTCCCCTAGACTAGGGTTGCACCGATACCAATACCAGTATCGGGTATCGGGCCGATACTTTGTTAAAATACTCATACTTGTATTCATACATGAATTGCCAATACCATGCACCGATACTACTAAACAATATCCTATTTCACTACGTCAAATTGATCATACTGGGCAGATGTGATTTGTTGTCCTACCGGACTTCAATTTCTAGGGGGAGACAACGAGCCGGAAACTTGGCTTCAGATATTCTATCCACGAGCTAGTGAGAAAGTATCAAGGCCATGGACCAGTAGGAAGAGTAAGCAATGTCAGTGATTTGGGAATATTTTAAGATAAAAGACGACGACAGGAGTAAGGCAGACTGTAAGATCTGTACTGCTACGGTGTCGAGGGGTGGAAAGGAAAGTACATCGTACTAGCAATTTGATTAAACATCTGAAGACGCATTGCAGTGCTAAGTACACAGAGTTCGCTAATGCTAGTGCAAGTGCAAGACCGCAGCAACCAACCTTAATGCACGACTTGCAAAAGCGAGAGAAAATGTCAAAAGACCACTTTCACGGGCCACAAAATAAATAGAGGTTCTTACTCACTTTATAGGGCTCGATGACCAGCCACTTTCAGTGGCTGATAATGCTAGATTTCACCGTCTTCTAGGTGTGCTAGAACCACAATATGAAATTCTCAGTCACCCCTACATCACGGACGTCATGTTGCCAAAGGTGTATGATGGAGTGAAAAATCACAAGTAGGTCCCTGGTGCATGATGTTTGCGCATTAAGTTTCACAACTGATATAGGCGGACTAGTAGTGCTGCTCAATGTCTCTCCTCAGTTTAACAACTCAGTGATGGATGATGCATTTACGCTTCACCACATCACATTACAAGCTAAGCCATTTCGGGGCTCTCACACCAGCCAAGCTATAGCTAATGTATTTGAAGACATGCTACAGAGCTGAGGCATCTTAAAAAGCTCCATCCCCTGCCAGTTCGAGACAACCTAAAAAATATGATTAAGGCTATGGCTGATGCTGGACTTCCTAGCCTGTCTTGTGCTGCTCACACTCTCCAGCTGGCGGATCCTATCTCAGAGAAGTGTTGCCGATGCCGCGACAGTGGGTCGCAGAATTGTTAAAGTATCAGCATTATGCTTTTGCTCACTCCCGCCTCGAAGACATCCAGTTACAGATCAATCAGCCCACAAAACATCTCCAGCAAGACGAACAACCTCGCTGGAATAGCACATTTTATATGATCCAGTCCCTGGTCGAACAAAAACGGGCGCTTGGAATATATGGGCTTGAATACGATCTCCTGTAATCTCAATAGCTAACCAGTGGACGCCAAGGAGGAAGATTCTGAGTGGGTCCATTTGAGGGGGTTGACGCTAAAAGTCAGCTCTTCGATGTTATGGCAGCAGACATGATTCCCAAGTATCACTGTGTTGCTAAGATTTCTATCTCGAGAGAGCGAGAGGACCACGGAATGTAAAATCCGTGAAGGGAACGTTAGCTGCAGCTGTCAAGAAGCGATTTGCCAATGTGGAAGTAAGGCCTCGCAACTTTACTCGATCCGAGGCAGGCCTACATGTGCATATCTGGAGCAGAGGTGAAAGTAACGAATCATATTTACTCACGCATTGCAACTGGAGTAGTTTTTGTGAGTAATTTGTACTTTTTAAGTAGCTTTTTGAACAGGTAATTTTACTTTTATCTATAATATTTGACCCAAGTATTTTACTCCGGCTACATTGAAAACACCCCATTACTGAGTAAAATGGAAATGCGGAAGAAAAAACTAAAACAACTGCCTGAACTGAAAGGAAATTATGTATGTTCAGTGCAATATATTCTCAAATTTATTTTTTGACGTAGCATATGGCTGGATAATGGCTGGTGCGGAGCAAGAGGTAGTTTGCACATTATGCCTCCTGACAGGTTGTAAACATTATGCAGTTAATTTGTCAATTATATTTTCTATAGAAGTGTTACACAGTGTTACTATGGAATCGCTCAGTTGTCTTTAAAATGTGAGTGTCCCGACACTTTGAGTTTGGTTATAAACTTATGTCACTTAGGCCCTATGATTTTCCGCAGATGCGGAAAACGTGGACGGAATCGCGGAATTCAACAAATAAAATGGAGTCCATTGTAAAAGGCGGAGTGTCGTATAATTCGTAGATATCGGTGTGTGGGCAAAGCAAAGCAATGGTTTCTAATCAATTTTGGGTGCTGCAGCCCCCTGTAATGCGGCAGCTACCTGTTGAGGTGGACTCTACACTCACAAACGCAGACACAGAGGAAAAATAACGGTCAGCTACGGCGAAGAGGCTCGCTGAAACACCGAAGTCCTCAAAAAATTACGCAGTTCGACTGTTAGTGCTAAGTTTAGAGGAACAATACCCAAACGATTTTTATGAATCGGGAGAACAACTTCAGCAAGTTCGCCAATAGCACAATAAATAGATCGAAACCCAAGTAGAATCACGTGTGACGACCACTTACAGTCAAAAACTCACATCAGAAACGTTTTGTTGTGCATGAAAAAAATGTGTTTTTTTTGTTTACAGGTAAATGTTTTACCAAAGCAGTGAATGTCTCCTGAACCCCAGCCCTTTGTTGAAGTTGAATAAGTCATTTAATGTGATGTTTTTCCTATTGCATTGTTCTTTTTTCTCATCCACTCCATAATTAGACACTTTTTAGGTGAATAAATATGACTAACGTAAAACACAGAATTTAGACGAATAAAAATGGAAAAAACGGAATTCAGAAAAAAAACAAACGGATTTCATATGGCCCTATGGACTTTATGGTTTAGTGGGGAATGTTTTATGGGGTGGTCTGAACAAAGTTTACCATTATAATTACAAATTTCAAAAGTTGGATTAAAAACAACTAGTGCTGGATTGATTGTAGTGAGACCGGTCCTTTTTTTTTTTTTTTTAGATCATAACTGAAAGTAACTAAGCAACTTTTACTCAAAGTAAATTTTAAATTAAGTACTTTTTTACTTTTACTCGAGTAGATTTTTAGATGGGTACTTTTACTTGAGTAGAATTTAAGCAAAGTAAAGATACTTTTACTTTAATTACAATTTTCTGTACTTTCCACCTCTGGTCTGGAGCGAGAGAGATGAACGCTAACAGATTCCAAGTTACTGCTGGGATTTGTTGTGAATTGCCAAATAGCCACATATTGACCTCTAAATGTTTTGTCTGTTATGGCGTAATTGTGTTTTTTTTTTTTCCAAACATCCAAATATTTTAATACTCATGGGCGCCACCAGCAGGCAGCAGCCATAGCGCCCAGCTAATCTCAGTGCTTATACTGCAATTTCGCTCGCCTTGTTTACTTTCCGCTTGTTTGTGACGAATACGGCGCATAATACCTACTTACAGACATCCTGCTCAAATCAGAAAAAAAAATCAATTCCACCGGGCCAAATCTCCCTGGCCGGAGATGCCACGGAGCCTGGGCGAGACGGGCGAGGCGTGAGCTGGCCTAAACGGAAGAGTTGCTCACGTAAATAAAAACGTGAGCGTTTATTGCGGGCTAGGCCAGCAGGCTAAAAGCTTAACCCGCCCCGACCGCACTCTATCTGTCCTTTTTTCCACTTCCGCCATTGGGACAACAAATGGACTATCTGTTGTTCCAGCAGTCAAGCCGGCGTGAGATAAAGAACTGCTGCGTCTTTATTTTCACAGAAACGTGGCTGAACGCGACATCGCGGACTCAGCTATCCAGCTAAACGGGCTAGCATGCTATTGGGCCGGCTAGAGAAGCCTCGTTCAGTAAGTAAGAGCGAGGCAGCACCACTGGGTCCCCACTGCTCACCACAGATAGAGTTTTAGGCCATTAACAAGCTCCAGACCACGCACTCCGGACAGATTTTTTCACTATTGCTGGCGCCACTTCAACCACGTAAACCTGAAGTCAGTCTCCCAAATTCCATCAACATGTAGACTTTGCTACGAGGGGGGAGAACTGCCTGGATAAAGTCTACACCAATGTGCGTGGTGCCTACAAAACAGCAATGCGCCCACACATCGGATCCTCTGACCACGCTACAGTGATGCTGCTGCCCGCATACTCAAAGCTGCTGAAACGCAGAAGACTCCTGCCAGGAAAACCATCAGAGTCTGGCCCAGTGGAGCTGTCTCAGCACTCCAGGACTGTTTTGAGGCACGGACTGGAATGTTTTTAAAGAGGTGTCGACGTACGGCAGCTGCATTAACCTGAACAAGTTTGCAGAATCTGTGACCTGCTACATCAGTAAATGCATAGAGGATGTTACCGTCTTAAAGAACGTCACCACTAGAGCCAACGAGAAGCCCTGGTTCACAGCACAGGTGCGTGCATAGCTAACAGAGAGAGATGCTGTTTTCCGGTCTGGGAATAAAGCTGCTCTCAGAACAGCCAGAGCTAACCTCTCTCGCTCCATCCGACAAGCAAAGCGAGCACATTCTTGGCCAAAGATCCAGAGCCACTTAACGACACAAAAGACTCTCAAGAGCTTATGGCAGGGCATCCAGGCTGTCACTCATAAAGCCAGCACCAAGCAGCCATGAGGGGATGCCACACTCCCTGAGGAGCTGAACAAGTTCTAGGCACGGTTTGATGCACTGAACAATATGCATTACTGATGAAAGCCACGCTCTCCCACCCAGATCATCTCTGCCTGCAGCTGACATGAGAAGAACTCTTCAGCAAGGTCAATCCACCTAAAAGGATACGGTGCAGAGAACATTACAGGTCATGTGCTGAGAGTAGGACTGGAAATCGAAAACGCATCATTTTTGTAATCGAGCAATCTATCGATTATTTTATCGATTAACGAAAGTAATCGGATTAAAAAATGTAAATGAAAATGACAACACGCGAGCATAGGCTTACTTCATCAGAGTAGAAGTTAGTCAAATAGCTTTATGTTGTTGTATTCAATTGAAAAATGAAGAAACATGAAGTTCAAGGGTCATTTTGAACCAATTTGGCCAATAAAATGAGTTGCTTTTGGCCTTTCTGGAAGAGAACTGTATTTCCCACAATCCCTTGCGCACGCCTCGGAGCCGCATCACAATAAAGGGTTCAGTGCGTTCCGGAACGAACTGGGGAAACGATGGGAAAATCTCTAATAAATGGCTGTATTGTGAGTGGAACGCTGGTTGTTGTGGTTATTTATCAGCTAAAATACGCGTTTTGTCCGTAATAAAGGGGACGTTTTGACGGAAACAGAGCGTTTTAGCGAGTAATAGAGCTTACAAACAGCGTGCGTGTTTAAATGTCATTTATGCGTTTTCATGAATTTACTTGCTTTTGTGCACGGAATATCTCACAAATACTATTATTAGAGGGATCTATTCTCGCCTTTGATCGCGCTTTTCACTGAAGATATTGCTCATTAATAAGCCGCTCAGGTGAAACGCAAGCAGCCATGCCAGTAGCCATTTAAATGACTTAAACTTAAGCTTCGATTCTAGAAAAACTGTCTTCGACCATTTTTGTAATTCGAATTATTCCGAGTTATTCGGTCAATCGCTTCAGTCGGCTGAGCGATCGCGCTGGATCAGGCTGGGCGAGGTCTTCACAGATCTTCAATGCATCACTGAGCCAGATGATCATCCCAGCTATTTCAAATCCACCACCATCATCCCAGAAAGTGCCAAAGAAATCTTCAGTTCCTGCCTGAATGACTACTGTCCCATCGCTGCTCTGACTCCCATCAGCAACCTCCCCACCACTGGACCCGCTGCAGTTTGCTTATCGCACAAACAGGTCAACTGAGGACGCCATATCCACTGCACTTCACCTTTCCCTCTCACATTTGGACAATAAAGACTCTTATGTCAGATTGCTGTTCATAGACTTTAGTTCAGCATTCAACACCATCATTCCCCAAAGACTGTGTGTGAAACTGAGCGAGTTGGGACTGAGCACTTCACTCTGTAACTGATACTGATTTCCTGTCGAGAGCCCCAGCCTATCCGGAATCAGCTTACAACGCTTTCCAGCACCATCAGACTGAGCACCGGAGCCTCAGGGCTGCGCTTCAGTCCACTCTGTTCACACCTGACCCATCACTGCACCGGGCTTCTGCACAGCTCAAACCATATCATCAATTCCGCTGACGGCTATTTAATCGCAGGGGCTCATCAGCAACAATGATGAGTCGGGCGTACAGAGATGAGGTTCAGCGGCTGACTGCCTGGTGCAGTGAGAACAACTTATCGCTGAATGTGGACAAAACCAAGAAAACGATCATCGACTTCAGGAGAACTCACTCCACCCACACACCAATTCAGCATCCATACCCACGGTTGACTGTAAACACACCAAGTCTTGGGAGTTCACATCTCAAGACGATTCCCCATCTGGACCACCAACACCACCTCCATCACCAAAGGCTCCAGCAGCTGCTTCCACTTCCTGAGACGACTGAAGCGCCAACCTCCCTCCTCCACACCACTATTATGTTCTAAGAAGGACCATAGAGACGCCCTGACCAGGTGCATCTCCGCCTGCTGGTAACAGCACTGTTGCCAATATCAGGCGGCTACAACGGACTGTCAAAGCAGTTGGCAACATCATCGGAGCGTCTCTCCCGCTGCTGCAGGACATCTTTTACAAACGCTGCATCAGGAGGGCCTCCTGCATTTGCTCAATTTCACATCTCTTCACATGGACTTCTTACACTCCTCCAATCCGCAGACGCTATCAAGAAAGTATCAGGACTCAGTTCCACCAGGATGCGTGATAGCTTTTTCCCCACAAGCCATCAGACTCTTAAACACACTTCCTGCGCTCACACTCCCCCCACACACACACACACCGGACTGTGAACTAACTCTGTTGCACCTCTGCACTTTACACCTCACTGTTGCTGTGATGCGCATGCTGCTATACGAATCCAACTTTTCATGTTGCACTGAAACCCTCTCTGAAAAGATGTGTAAGAATAAGAAAATGTCTATACTTACAAACTGTACAGTATTACTATACGCTACAACATTGCTACAATATTTTAACATTTGCACTGCCTCTACTATTTGCACAACCGCTAAACATGTATATATCATCAATACTTTTAACCATACTTATAACTATATCTGCATTGTCATTATTAAAGTATTGCACAGAACGGTTCTCCAAAAATGCTGCTATAATATCTGTACAAACTTTAATTTCAGTCAGACTTTTTTAAGAATACACTGTTAATAGACTGGATATCGTAATCTTTCATATTGAAAACTGTCAGTCAATTTCCACTTTTAGCTTAAATTTTGTGCCCTATTTATTTATATATTGTCTATTCCATGTGTCTATCTGTCCTTTGTTCTCTCTATTTCTTGTTGCACTGTGTAAACTGGAGCCACGTCTTCGTCTCTCTCTGTACAATATATAGCAGAGACGACAAAGTTTACTTTGATCTTTGACCTCACCTCTATGCCCTAAGTGAAGTACTCAGGAGGCTTCGACCTTAGTATTATGCCCCTATGTAAGTGAATTAGGGGACTTTGACCTCAGCCTGGCGCCCTGGTGATACACTATTAGGTGACTCCTGACCTCAGCGCTATGCTCTATGAAACATTTGGAAACTCCTGGACCTTAAACTATATGCCCTATGAAACACTATGAGACTACTGGTCCTTGGCCCCATGGTCTATGAAACATTAGGCTATTGCTGAAACTCAGCCTGAAACCCTGGGTGTCTGTTACACCTTAGGGATATTCCTTATGAAAAAATAGGAGACCCCTGAACCTAAGCCTTATCTGTTTGGAACACTAGAGACTGCTGGAGCTAAGTTGCCATATGAACACCAAGAGACTACTGACCTAACCACTATGCCCCCATGAAACAGAGACCTTAGAGCTCAGCTCTAAACCCTGGCTGCCCCCTAGACCTTAGTGACATGCCCTATGATATGCCAGGAAAATCCTGGACCTCAGTTCAATGCCCTATGAAAACTAAGAGAATCCAGGATCAGCTCTATGCCCTGTACCACTCAGAGGACTCTGACCAGGCTCTGCCTTATGAAACACTAGGTGACTCATGGACCATAGCACTATGCCCTCTGAAACACTTGGAGACTCCTGGACCTTAGTCCTATGGCCTACAGTAAGAATGATTGGAGACCCCTGGACCTTAGCCCCAAAAACATTAAATGTCACTTAGACCTTGGAGTTATACCCCTGGACTTAGGCCTTATCCCCTGTGAAACACTAAGACACTCCAGGACCTTAGCCCCATGCCCTTTAAAACACTAGGACTCTCCTCAGCACTATTCCTTATGAAAAAGTAGGAGACTCCTGGACCGTTGTTCTATGTCCAGTGAAACACTACGAGATACCTGGATCTCAGCCATGAACCCTAGGGTTTCCCCTAGACCTTAGCCCTATGTCTTATGAAACAATAGAAGCCCCATGGACCTCATCCATAAACGCTGGGTTTTCCCAAGACCTTAGTCCTATGCTGTATGAAACAACAAAGGACTCCTTGGACATAAGCCCTATTAAAACACTAGAGCTCCATGACCTCAGCCATATACACTGGGTGTCCCCTAGACCTTAGTTCTATGGTATATCAAGCACCAGGAGACTTGAGTACATTAGCCCTATGCCCTATAAACACTAGGCGCTCCATTGACCTCAGCCCTAAAATCTGGACTGTAGTTCTATAGTGTATGAAACACTAGGAGACTCTCTTGGGAACGAAGCCCTAGCACCTATAACAGGTGCCCCAGGGACCTCAGCATTAAATCCTGTGCCCCTAGACCTCGGTGCTATGGTTTAGTGTAACATTAAGAGACACCTTCACCTTAGCCCTATGCGCTATGAAAAACTAGGTGCCCCAAGGCCCTCAGCCCTAAAAACTGTGCCCCCTAGACTTTAGTGCTATGGTTTGTGAAACATTAAAAGGTTCCTGGACCTTACCTCTACACTTTATGAGACACTGAGAGCCCCATGGATCTGATCCCTCTAATCTGCATGTCTGCTAGACATTAGTGCTGTGGTTTATGAAACACTAGGAGACCTGGACCTCAGCCCTGAACCCTAGGGTGTGTCCATTTGACCTTATTATATGGTTGCAAACACAGAAAAACTTCTGACCTATGCTCAAAATGCTAGGTGTAGCCTAGACCTTAGCCATACTATTTGGGAACATGAGAACCCCATTTACCTCAGCCCAAAACCCTGGGTGTCCATTACTCGGATCTAGTGGTATGCTCTATGCAACAGGAGACTGCTTGATCTCTGACCTATGCCCTATGAAACAATAGGAGGCCCATAGGCCTCATCCCTAAACCTGGGTGTCCCCTAGACATTAGTGCTAAGAGCCCTCATGGTGCCCACCAGCATACTCCTGAGCTAGTCCACACATGAAATGATAATTGCGCCATGGCTCTCAGTCCTAAACCCTGGGTGTCCCTTACACCTTAGCCCTATGATTTATGTAACACCCAACTCTTGAGGATATGCTTTAAACAAGGGAAGGAATTGGAGGTTTGGGCCAGTAGATTCAGCTGCTGTAGCATAAAAGTGTTCAGTCAGGGGCTCAGAATCCAGATTTTAAATGAAAAAACCCTTTTTACTATGTAACTGGAAAAAAATAAAATAAAATAAATAAATGAGTAATTGTTAACCCAAAAACAGTTGAACTTATTTACAAATTTTACACAACGATGAATATTTTAGATTCCCTTCCCTAGATTACCTTCTTCAAAATTCAATTTTGACTTTCAAGAAAGCTTTCGGTGCAACTTATTAGCAGATACCCAAAAAAGAAAAATATGCAGTTCAGGAAAACAAGGTTTTGCACTACGTTCACGTCCAGTTCAGAGTTCTCCCCCCACCCCGAAAAATTGTGTGCGTGTGTATTTGTGAGGAGCTGCTGAAGAGCTGTTGTGCTGACACAAGCTGGGCCTACCACATTGAAGAGTGCAATAGGGTCTGTCCAGTTAATGCAGGCAAAAATCACTCTCTCATAGGGTCCGAATGGGAAGGCTCGCCATCAAGTCACCATCCAGAGGCAGAACGTCAGCCAAAACAAAAAACCTGACCTGCCAACAGACACGGCCAGTAGAATACACAAAAGAAATGCACCATTAACATATGTAGTCATACAAAGTAGCACCACATGTTCACAAATCTGACCGTATTAAATCCACAGGCGGACAGTAACTAAGTAAATTTACTTGAGTATTGTACTTAAGTAGAGTTTTTGAGTATCTGTACTTCACTTGAGTAGTATTTTATTTGAAACTTATGACTCCACTTCACTCACACATTTTAAAGACAAATACTGTACTTTTCTGCTTCACTACATTTCTATCAAGGTTCTGCCACTCAAGGTTACATTCAAATCTGTGGATTAAGTGGATGTGATTCCCTTTCTAAAAACGGATTGGTTGTTTGGCAGGACAGCTCCATCAATGATCAGTAGGGTTACGTCATACCTGTAGACTGAAACTATAAAACCAAGTTCAGATGGTTCTGCTGTTTTCTGTCTTGATTAACATTGTTACTGTTGGAAAGTCATGAAGCTAGAGGTGTAGAGCTGGGTTTTAAGCAGGTTGGAATGTTCGATTATATTGTGAGTACTGCATTTACAGCTATTGCACTGTCCTCCTGATTAACATACACATATATGTGAGCACACACTGCTAGAGCTGGGTCAGAACACTACCATGCTTTGTTTGGTGTGTAGTCTTACAATAATTTAATAAAATAAAATAATGACTGGTTTTCTTTATCAGTTTAAGTTTCATTCTGTAACATTCTACCAGTTCCTTATTCTACAGTTTCTACAAGCTAGTCAACATTAGGTAATGTAAGGGTTGTGGCAATAATGCAGCAATGCAGTGAAAGAAGATGTACTTTTAATACTTAAGTATTTTTTTTTAAACAAGTACTTCAGTACTTTAACTTAAGTAAAAATTTGACTGTACAACTTTCACTTGTATTGGAGTAACATTTGACACTTAAGTAATGAAGTTAGCTACTTTGCCCACCTCTGATTAAATCAAACTATAATTAAAAGCACAAAATCGTCCCTTCGATTTCTCTAACCAAAATACGTGCAAGAGTGTCTTTTCTCCATTACAAACTTCACATAACAACGTTTTTACAACAAACTTCAACCCCTGTGGGCAATAAAACAGCAGAATTAACTTTTTTCGTTTGTTATGAATCATTACATCTGAGGTGGCGACTATAAAAACCTCAACAATGCAATTTACGATTTAAAGTACAACATTAAATCTAATTTAAATCTCCTTTCACAGCATATAAGCAAAATAAAGCTTACCGATCTCATGAGCGAATACACAGTTTTAACGATGTAAGCAGCGTTACACGAAGCTCGCAAAATCCGGTCCAAACCTGAACTGAGTCTCCAATCTCTTTGGAACCTGTGAAACGCTGCCGTTAATATTTCCGCAGTTTTTGATGAATGCTCGTCGTCGCTACCCCCACTTTCAAACGCCACCGTCTCGCCCTCGTCTCGTCTCCTACCGGCCGCCAGCACGCACCAACTTCTCACCGGCAGCAGGTGGGCGGGACCACTTGACGCGCTCTATTTTCTGATTGGTTGGGCCTCGTGTAACTCTGTCACAAACCCTATTGGATATGGGTTTCCAAATTGACTCCTTGGCAAAATAAAAGCAGAAACACAACATATTAAAAGATTTTTTTACTTACTTCAGTCTCCTAATTATTTATTTTTTCTTCATACGTGATCCTATGGATATATACGACGGCGTTTTAGTGCCACCTCAAAAAAAAAATCTAAGTGCCACCTTAAAAAAAAAAAATCTAAGATTACGAGATTAAACTCGTAATATTTCGAGAATAAACTCGAAACTACGAGAATAAAGTCGAAATGTTACGAGAATAAAGTCGAAATATTACGAGAATAAAGTCGAAATGTTACGAGAATAAAGTCGAATTTTGACGTGATGTTCTGTACAAGCATCGCCGCCTGGGCGCCCAGTGAGTTAAAGGCTTCACGGAAGACTCCTTGCCAACATCAACCGCTGTAAAGGTAAGGTTGTGTAAATCTCTTTTAGTTAAATGTTGTTTGATATAATTTGATCTGACTTTTATTCTCGTAATTATTTCTGACTTTTTTTTCAGAACATTTCGATTTCCTTTTATTCTCGTAATATTTTCGACTTTATTTCGGTAAATATTTCGACTTTTTTTCTCGTGTTTCGAGTTTATTCTCGAAATATTACGAGTTTAATCTTCGTAATCGTAGATTTTTTTTTACAGGCACTTTGATTTTTTTTTTTAAGGTGGCACTAAACGCCGTCGAGATATAGCGGGGAAGCCCGCCTGCCAGTAAAAGAAAAGAAAAATCCGAACGAAAACAAGTCAAAAAAAAAAATTACGAGATAAAAAGTCATAATTATGAGATAAAAAGTCAAAATTATGAGATAAAAAAGTCGGAATTATGATAAAAAGTCGAAAATTATGAGATAATGTCGTGGAGGAATCTTCAACACTGGACAGAATAAAAATGAAACAGTCTTACAACAGAAATGATACAGGTGGTTCTTTATTTTGCCAAAACAGGTAGCAAAACAGTACCACACTCCAACCAGTCTGTGGAACCAATTCTATAGTTCGCTGGGCATCCATTTTTATACATCTTCTTCCCCGCTTGGATTACACCCACTTTTTCTGTGGTCACTCCCCTTGTCTTTAGCCACCATTATTTCCAATGGACGGTTCCACACCTTCATTTGCATCCCGGGCTCCACCAAAAAATTATGATCTTTACTTGCATTTGACAGACAAGCTTACAGAGTTTACAGGCAGTTCATATACTGGTCAACCATAAAAACATTATACCTGTCAGACAGTCAAGGACACAAACCACTCTGCGCCATCACCCATGGGGTTTGTTGGGTTCATTCAACTCCTTATATGGAGACCTTCCGTTGGCGCACACACTTTGTGTGACAGTGATTAATTTGAGGTAACTTTTAGGTAAGATATGTAAAATAATATGAGAATTAAATAAAAACATAAAGACCATAATATGAATAAACAGGATAATGTAATAAAAGAAAATAACATGAAAATGTTATATAATGTTACACACACATGAATATACTATATAGGTGAAATAAAATATGATAAATCAAAAGAAGTAAAAAAATATATATATGATAAACGAGATAAAAAGTTGAAATTATGAGATTAAAAAGTCGGAATTATGAGATAAAAAGTCAAAATTATGATAAAGGAAGTGCGCATGCGCGCCAGTGGTGCTTGAAGACGTTTTGCATTCTGTGCTGAGATACAGTGTTACACCTAAGTTTTTTTAATGTTAGACTTAACACGTCTCTGAATCACACCGTCGTTGATAATATCCGAGTGATTTTGTGTAATCATTTTGTGAAATATGAATCTTTTATCGGCGAGAAACCACGAGAAAGGCAAAAGCTTTGGAACGACAAGGGATACGCAACTGAAGGGGCCCTCAGAGAAACAGATTTTCGACATGAAATGAACAAAGTCATGTGTGGGTCATGGACCTAGTCTTAAGATACAATCGTTTCAGTCTACAATAATGTTTTATTGTTTTCAGGTTAATAACTTGTTATGTTTGTAATAACAAGGTTGTTCAATTAACTGTTGAAATGCTGAGATAACTTGTTTTTCAATATGCACCATTTGATTCAGCAAGAGCTACCTTAAACAAGTACATGTTACACAACAGCCCATGTTACACAGTTTGTTAAATGTATTACTGATTAATATTTCATATTGCAAGCAGTATATACTTTGTTCAGGTGCTGTTATTTACCATTAAAAACCTGCTTACAATAAAAACCTGCTTTTTTGTATTATCTGAGTTATGTGAATAATACATAGTTGCTGATTTTGTTTTTTTACCAAGTTCTTACAAATAGTCACTGTAAGGACAACTATATACATATATTTCACATACAAACAGTATTTGTCCTAAAATGAAACAGCAATCAAACAAAAACACATTTCTGAAATGTTACACAGGTCCAAATTAATTTAATCATTTGGATCCAGTTCATTGTTTAGCAGCCTTCTGATTTCGATATACATGTTAACTGTTTCAAACACATCATTAGTTAATTTCAGATTATACTCTGACATTAGGTCCACACAGATTTGAAACACATTTTCATCACATGGGAAGTCCTCAAACATACACTCTTCAAGGCAGACTTGAACCTTCTCCAGGTCCACAGAATGCAAATTGTCTCTGCCTCCATACAGTTAAAGGACTGCATGCAATATGGAAGGACGTCCATGAGGTGAACGCGAGATGTGAACTTGACGAACTCTGTGATCGTTCCAAGTCAGCACAACCTCATTAAGTTCTGCCTAGGAGGCAAATAATATTCAGTCAGATAGAGTGTATAAAACTTCTGGACATTAGTGATTACTGCCTCATGCAAGTGGCCCTGACCCACAGTTTGATTCATTTGATAGATTTGTCTTTTTGCCATAATAATAATTTTTACATATTTAAATTAGGAATATTCCTCTATAGCAGGGACTTTGAACCGGTGGTCTGAGCCCCATATTGGTCTGCGGCGTTTCACTACTGAAATCACTTTTTAAAAATGATTTTATTATGTTTATTTTTCAAAACATTTCCAGTTTATTTGGGCAATTTCATGAATTAATTAATTTAATGCAAATATAAAAAAATAATAGAAAAAAATCTCCCCCTCCCCCCATAAACACAAGGGGGCCGCAGACTACTGGTTAGTCTGAATTTTTTCTGCATGTCGTCTTACATTAATATGAACATAATTTTGAACATAAACATATTAATTAAAATCTCCAACAATCTCCTATTTAAGACATTTTAATATATTATGTACTCACTCACAGGTTTAAATTTAATCCTGGGGGCATAGCTGTTATCGGCCGCCAGGTTTCACAAGCATATGGTGCTTATTTTTTCATTGTAGCAAATGTAGCCTATTCAGTGCAAATGTTGGTTAAACCTGAGTGCTAAAGAACTTATGGCTCTCTAAAGACGATCAGATTGGTCCTAAAATGATCAAGGAGTGGAAGTACGGCAATCAAGCCACAAGGAGCACAGGAGCTCCTCAGGGCTGCGTTCTCAGTCCACTTCTGTTCACACTCCTGACCCATGACTGCACCGCCCTGCACAGCTCAAACCACATCATCAAATTCACCGACGACGCGACCATGGTGGGGCTTATCAGCAACAACGATGAGTCGGTGTACAGAGATGAGGTTCAGCAGCTGGCTGCCTGGTGCATTGAGAACAACCTGTCACTGACCAAAGAAATGATCATCGACTTCAGGAGAACTCGCTCCACCCACACTCAGCATCCACGGTTCCATGGTTGAGACTGTAAAGAACACCAAGTTCCTGGGAGTTCACATCTCAGAAGACCTCACCTGGACCACCAATACCACCTCCATCACCAAAAAGGCCCAGCAGCGTCTCCACTTCCTGAGACGGCTGAAGCGAGCCAACCTCCCCCCTCCCACCTTCACCATGTTCCACAGGGGCACCATAGAGAGCGTCCTGACCAGCTGCATCTCCGTCTGGTTCGGTAACAGCACTGTTGCCGATAACAGACGGCTTCAAAGGATGGTCAAAGCAACTGGCAACATCATCGGTGCATCTCTCCCGCCACTGCAGGACATCTTTTACAAACGCTGCATCAGAAGGGCCTCCTGCATCGTGCTCGACCCCTCACATCCTTCACATGGACTCTTTACACTCCTCCCATCCGGCAGACGCTATCGCAGCATCATGACTCGATCCTCCAGAATGCGTGATAGCTTTTTCCCACAAGCCATCAGACTCCTGAACACACTTCCTGCCCTCACACTTCCCCCCACACACACACCCGGACTGTGAACTAACTGACTCTGTTGCACCTCTGCACTTTACACATCACCGTCGCTGTGATGCACATGCTGCTATATGGACTATTTCCTCCTCAAATGACTCTTAATACAACACTGCCATAATAATTTTTTCACTGCTGCCACTTACTTGCACAAATATTGAACATTGAATGTATAAATAAACCAGATATAGAATCTTTTTATATTATAACTGTTCTAACCTCTTGCACATCCAGTGTAAAAGTCAATTTTCATCTTTGTGGGTAATACTGCATCCAAACTGTCTCCCTATCCATCTCTATCTCTATTTCTGGTTCTAGTTTAAAGTTATATTTAATATTCCATGTCTAGTTTAAAATGTATATTTTGTATTTTATTTATATATTGTTTATTCCATGTGCCTTATTTGTTCTTTGATACCCTATTTCCTACTGCACTGTAAAAACTGGAGCCAAATCATCTATTCTCTCTGTATATCTGTACAGTATATAGCAGAGATGACAAAGTTTACTTTGACTTTGACTTTAAGAAGTAGCCATCTTCTCGCAGTTTGTCAAATAGGTCAGTTCAAAACTGGACGCATTCACATCTCAAGGTCAGCCACCATCGTTCAATCCGCTGGTTTCCAGTGTTTGGACCAAAGGTTACACTGTCTGTTTCATATTGGCTCTCTGAAAAATGTAAGAACCGCTGCATTTCTGCAACATGGCCATTTTCTGTTCCTAAATCAAGTTTGACTGTGGCAGGGCATCCACCAGAATTGATCACAGCAAGCAGCCAGCAATGATCGTTGGGTCATTTTTGTTTTGTAGGCTTCAAGCCTTATAATCTTTCTGGAAAACCCATCAATAGATCCATTGATTGCAATTCCAAATGGCTTAAGCTTGTCGTAACCATCAGTGTGCCAGACATAGTCTGGACCACAGCTGTGGTAAACACGCCTTCGCAGTCTGTTTCTTGATCTCAGATCAACACCTTCACCATCCAATAACTGTAGCAATATTCTCACTGTTTCTCTGTCTGTCACAATTCCATGTAACCAGCACTTTTGGTGCAGCCACCTGTAACCATGACACTGACCACACGCTTCCAGTTGCTGTTCAATGAATGTGGCCATCTCAGCCACATCAGCTTTATTCTTTTGATGCCACAGCCACTTCTTGCTTAAAATCCTCTCCAGCGTGCGTTTGCTCAGAACAACCCTATGTGAATCTGCAAGCAAATACAGTATTTTATTTGTTGTGAAGCCATGTTTAAAATAGTCCTTGATGTATTTACAATCTATTTGAATCCGAAGTCAAGCCAAAAACGTTAAGTTTGCATCTGCAAGTGACAACGGCAGGTTTAGCACCACTGGCGCACATGCCCACTTCCTTTCTCATAATTTCGACTTTTTATCTCATAATTTTGACTTTTTATCTTATAATTTTGACTGTTTATCTCATAATTTCGACTCTGGCGGAAATTATCCACTTTATTATGTGGGTTACATTTATTTAATATAAGAAGATCCATGGACCTCAGGCCTAAATTCTGCATGTCCCGTAGGCTTTAGTGCTTTGGTATTTGAAACACTATGAGACTCCTGGACCTCAGCCCTATGCTTAATGGAACACTAGGAGACCAATGGGTCTGAACCGTAAACTCTGGTTGTCTCCTAGACCTTAGTGCTATGGTTTATGAAACACTAGGAGACTCCTGGACCTCAAGCCTAAACCATGGGTGTCCCCTAGACCTTAGTGCTATGATTTATGAAATACTAGGTGAGTCCTGGAACTTAGCCCTATGCTCTATGAAAAACTAGGAGCCCCATGGACCTCACCCTTGAATCCTGGATTTCCCCTAGAGCTTAGTTCTATGGTGTATGAACAGTTTTGGGAAGGTTACTTTTAAAATGTATTCCACTACAGATTACAGAATACATCCCCCAAAATGTAGTTTGTAACGTATTCCGTTAAGTTACTCAATGTGAGTAACGTATTTTGAATACTTTGGATTACTTAACACATAATGCTATACAGTATGATACACTAGGAGACTCCTAGATCTCAGGTCTAAATGCTGGATGTTCCCTAGTCCTTACTGCTATGGTTTATAAAACGCTAGGAGACTATTGAACCTCAGTCCCAAACCTTGGGTTTCTCCGAGATCATAGCGCTATGGTTCATGAAACACTAACAGCCTCCTGGATCTCAGCCCTAAACTGTGGATGTCCCCCAGACCTTAGTGCAATATTTTATGAAACACTTAGAAAATCCTAAACCATAGCCCTGTGCCCTATAAAACACTAGAAGCTCCACGGACCTCAGCCCTAAACCTTCGGTCCCTATGCCCGATTAAACACTAACAGCCAAACAGACTTCAGCCCTAAACTTTGGGTGTCCCCTATAGCTTAGTGCTATGGTTTATTAATCACTTGGTTTATGGTTTATAAAATATTAACTTGGTGTTAACTTGATATTAGCCCTGTGCTCTATGGAAAAGTAAGAGCCCCATGGACCTTAGCCTTAAACCCTTGGTGTCACCTAGACGTGAGTGCAATGGTCTATGAAACACTAGGAGCTCAATGGACATCAGCCCTAAACCCTGGGTTTCCCCTAGACCTTATTGCTATATCTTATGATATACTAGGGAACACCTGGAGCTCAGCCCTAAACCTTGGGTGTCCCCTATACCTTAGTGCTATACGCTATGAAATATTAAGAGACCCCTGGACCTTAGCTCTATGCCCTATAAAACACTAAAAGCATCATGGACCTCAGCCCTAAACCCTGGGTGTCCACTAAACCTTAGTGATTTGCTCTATGAAACACTAGGAGCCCCATGAACCTCAGCCTTAAACCGTGGGTGTCCTCTAGACCTTATTGCTATGGTTTATAAAACACTAGGAGACTCCTGGACCTTAGGCCTCTGCTCTATGAAACACTTCATGCTTAATGGACCTCAGCCCTAAGCCCTTGTTCTCCCCTAGACCTTAGTGCTATGCTCTGTGTAACATTAGGATACCTGTGGATCTTAGCCCTATGCTCTAAAAAACACTATGAGTCACATGGACCTCAGCTGTGAACTCTGGGTGTCCCCTAGACCTTAGTGCTATTGTTAATAAAACACTAAGAGCCCCATGGACGTAGGCCCTAAACCCTGGGTGTACCATAGACGTAGTACTTCGCTCATTAGGAGACTCCTGGACCTTAACATGAAGAAACATAAGAAGATCTATGCACCTCAGATCTAAGCCCTTAATGTCATGCTTTATGAAACACTAGGAGACTCCTGGACCTCAGCCTTCAACACTGGGTTTTCCTATAAATCTTAGTTTTGTGGTTTGTGAAACACTCAGAGAGCCCTGGACCTTAGCCTTATGGCCTATGAAACACTTAGAGCCCCCTAAACCTCACCCCTACATGCTGGGTGTACCCTAGAACTTAATGCTGCCCTCTATGAAACATTAAGAGACTCAGGGACCTTTGCCCTATCCCATTTGAAACACTAGGAGCCCAATGGACCTTAGCAATAAACCCTGGGTGTCCCCTAGCCATTACTGCTAAGGCATATAAAACAATAGTAGACTCCTGGACCTTAGCCCTATGCACTATGAAACACTAGGATCCCATGGACCCAAGTCCTAAACCCTGGGTGTCTATTTGACCTTAGTTCTATACTCTATGAAACACTAGGGGCTAGTTTCGTGATCATGGATTAAGGCCTAGTCTTGGACTAAATTATAGTAGCAATGGAGATTTACCCTTCAAACTCAAAGCTAGTCTATTACTAGGCTTAATCCTCGACTGGGGAATTGGCTCTAGGAGACCTAAACCCTAAATCCTAGGGTTCACCTAGACCTTAGCCCAATGCCCTATGATATACTAGGAGGCATCTGGACCTTAGCACTTAACCCTCAGTGTCGCCTAAACATCTGCACTATGCCCTATGACAAATTAGGAGACTACTGGACATTAGCCCTCTGCCCTGTGAAACACTTGGAAAGTCCTGGACCTCAGCCCTAAACACTGGGTGTCTCCTAGACTTTATTTGCTCACAGTATGAAACACTAGGAGACTCCTGCACCTTAGTCCTATGCCATACGAAACACTAGGAAACTCCTGGACCTCAGCCCTAAACCCTGGGTTTCACGTAAACCTTAGTGATATGCTCTATGATACCCTAGGAGATTCCTGGAACTCAGACAAATGCTCTTTGAAACAATATGAGACTCCTGGACCTCAGCCCTAAACACTGGGTGTCTCCTAGACCTCAGCCTCATGCCCTATGACTGTACTAGTATAGATAACTAAGTAGAAAATAAATAATCTTGAATATACAGTTGTGTTTTTTCGTCTTGCTGAGGCTTTATTTTATACATTTTGTCTTTAGATGATTTTTAGGGGGGCACTATTAAAACTGTCCTGATTAACTTACAACAGTACGTTTGGGAGATTTTAGGTGTCCACTGCAGTGACAAAATGTATGAAATGAAGCCTCAGCAAGATACAAATATAAACCAAACACCAAATTGTCTATTTAAGATTCTTCATTTTCCACATTGTTATCCATACCGGTATAGTATGTGGCGAAATGTATTTATGCACTAAAACCAGTTGACTCATGGGACTGTGCAAATCATTTTAGATAAAACAAAACAGAGTGAAGCAGATTAAGAAAACGCTAATCTAAGTATTTTACTAATTATACAGAAAGAATACGAAAAAACTAACGTGGCCAAGCAAAAGTCGCTGGTAAGAAACTTGATGTAAAGTTTAATGCATAATCTATCACACACTTTTCCACTTTCATCACAATTCCTTCTAGCAGTAATAAATGTGTTAAATTGTGAGGCCAAATGTAATCACTGCAGCGTCATGAAAACAAACAAAAACAGAGAGAATGTTTCTTGAATTAACCCCCAGCAGATGGCGGTAGTAAACCAGGCAAGGCACACACGACTGGCTTTATTCAAAAAAGTAAATTGATTTTGGAGCCAGTGCCCAACATCTCTGCCTAGCACTGGAGTTTCAATTGTATTTATCCTCTAAAAGGTCAAATAATAAATGATATTTTCAAGAATTTCCTAAATGTTTCACTATAATAAAAATCATAATAGATACATACTTTAAAAATGTTACAAAGCTATTTAAAAACTATACAAATTCTGTCCCCACACTGTGGGTAGAGATACACAGTATTTCCCAGAAATGTGTGGGCCTGTTCCTCGTGGCTATGGACTGTTGGCTGAAAAGATGAAGCTGAAGACCGTGCATAATAAAGTGTCTGAAATAATTATGTCCTTAGGGACAGTAAATAGCAAAATGGCAGCCCTCTCTGAGTTCTGGCTCAGACTGGAGTACTTCCAGAAGATACTATTCCCTCTGACAAAATGTTCTGCTGTAGACCGAGCTTTCAAGGCAGCCCATTTCCAGATCAAATCAAGAAGGTTGACGTCAAACCTTAACCTATAGATTATAAAAAAACAAACACAGGGAACAGCACATGGGGAAAAAAGATACTCTGAACATTTACTGAATTTACCAAATCTATAATCATCAATGGGACTTTGATTAATATGACAAACTGGCTGCTGTTTGAAGTCTGGAGTTACTCTCATTGAGCAAAATGGCTAATTATCATTCTGTTATTCGAAGAGAGGTTTAATATGATGGAAAGCTAATCATTCATCATTGATAAGAGCTGAGATAATGAAAGCAGCTTGATGCTCATTTTCAAAACAGGCCAGAAGAGAAGTCCCATAGGAATCACATCTGAATGGTTGCTTTGACTTTGCCAAGACATTTTTTCCCCGCCAGTCACTTGGGTATTGGTAATGGGTCTCGCTAATGATTAGATTCGTAAAGCAATTGCTGCCATCTCTCTTTGTCTATACGGTTCTTCTGGATGCCTTGGAGCATAATCAGAGGAAAATAAGATAATTAAGTATTAGACAGGGGTGGAGTTCAGCCAGGTATTCATTTGAGTCTCACCTGTTTTAAAGATACTAAAGAAGCCATCAATAAATAAAAATAAAAGCCATGCAACAGATGTTAAAAGCTCAATGTTTTACTTGCTTTTGATATCAGAACAATATTAGAGCAAAATACTATCAGAGCAAAAGACTAGACTCAAAGATAAGGTTACATCATTGAGGAATATGGTTATGTTAATGGTAAGTGATAGATACAAAATCTCATGCAATGTTGAGTATGAGCAGAATTCAAAGAGAGGTTAATTGGAATTGATGGATACTAGATCTTATGTAATGCTTAGTATGTCATAAAGAGAAAAGTATCACATCGGTATTGATATTGGCAGATTGTCAACCTAATTTTAATATTGGGAACAGAATAGGGGATATTGTGCCATATATATTATTGTCCGGGGCAAGGGCGCAACTTTAAGGAACTCTCAGACCATCTTCATCCTAAATCAGGGTTTTCCATTCCGGGATTATGTTACACACCTTTAGACACAGAGCTGTAAATCATTTCAAACTGAATCATTCTTACTAATCATGTATTATTTGTCAGATCCAGTCTTTCATAACACAAATGTCGTGATTTTCCTAAGTTGCTCAGTCATCTGAGGTGTTTGCTCATGCACCGGCTCAGAGAAGAGTAGTAATCATCATAGAAGTCCATTTTACATCATTGTAATTATGATAAAATTCCAAAATATAAAATACCACTATAGCTTATGAGCACTTATGCAGCAGCACTTTCGCTGACTTCTTTGTTGGGAGAAATTTTCTTTCCATTTGAAATGCAAAACTAAACTCCAACGTGAGAAAATAAAAGAAGAACGCAGATCAGAGCTGTCTGGGAAGTCGGCCTTATTATAAGGGAGCGTCTCAGTGTGAAGTGTTGTATCCCAGAATTTAATAGAAAGAAAAAAGAATCTGATCTGTAATGAAGCTTAACAACAGATTCCAGTTTACCACGGGTGGTCCAGTGCACTGGCGCTTCAAAATGTCAGATCTTAATGCGTCAAATCGAAGCTCTTTCCAAAGAGGCTGTCTCCTCCATCTTCTTCTTCAGTCTCGATTTCCCAGTGGGTCTGTAGTCCAGACACGCTTGAGCTTCCACCAGCATTTCAAACAGACGTTTCCGTAGCCCATTATCAAAGACACTACTACTCCCTGTTTCGTTTTCTTTCAGTGGTATACCTATAGTGAGTCAGTAAACGAGAGCCAGCTTCTTTTCTACCAACCTGGGATTATTTTTTATGTAATATCTGATCAAATAAATTAAATGCCATAAGGGTCCCTCTGTCTCTGGGCAGACTTTACTAACTCAAATGAATAAGTTTGAGGTCGATATCGAATTTGAGATGAGGCTGCAGACGCCGCGAGTCATGGTGCAAGGAAGACGATTTTCGGAGAGACCATAGAGTCAAAGTTCACAGCACTTGCACGTCAGGGATTCTTTAGTATGAAAGACCGTCCTCAAGGACAGTCGAACACGGTTAGGCTGAGAAGAGTTTGGCTTTTAGCTTTGCCTGCTAAGCGGGACTCTTGTAAAGCTCCATCCGTTACCCCTCTCCTCATGCAGCTTGTGTCAGCTCTACTGGCATCAAATAAATCGAGAGGTTGGAGGGAAGCGTGAGGTGGGTGGGGGTTTGGTTCAAGGGAAGGAAGCTAATTTGTATTTTCATTATCCTGCTCAAGGTCAGCTTAGTAAATGGGATTTGTGTGGTTCGAGAGGCAAACCCCTTATTGTGCATGTGTGTGTGCGTGTCTGCATGTTTCTATTTAGGTGTGGGCGTACACTCGTGTTTGTGTGTGCGCCCGAGTGGTCGAAGCTTGTAATTTATAGGTACGCATGCAGGCAAACCTCATTTATCTCGTCCAACATGGATCAGCTACGCACCGCATCTCACCGCCTATCTTATCAAACTGAAAGATGATACCATGTCATCTCATGACACTGGCTTTTGCCATGCTTTTATCAGCCGAGCCCCAGAGAATCTCTCTGGCTGACAAGCCCAAATGTGGATTCAATGTGACGCAGAACGAGCGTGCTGGTGGTCAATAACGCGTATCTTCACCCACTTAAAGCAAACTCAAAAGCAGACATATTCTGCCATATTCCCAGACACAAAGGCAGATACCCTCGGCTGCGGCAGCGAGGAGGGGAACACAGGAGCCTGGAGCTTGAGAACCAAGTGGATGATTTGTCTTATCTTGCTAGGCAGATCCTCACATGGCAGTTTTATCTACCCTCGCAGACACATATGTGAGAAAAGAGTTGATTCATCTAGCCTTGAGATGATTAAGCCTTTGTCAACAGCCCCGGCTGCTCCCGCCTGTGCTAAGGGGTATTCTTTAAATTGCACTGGAGCACCTACCATACCTTTAACTGGACGTATGGGCCGACATGGCTCTCATCTTGCTAGACCTTAACGGAAAAAAGAACTTTTGGTCTACTGAATTTGGCGCCTGACAGTAATGAATGGAGTAATAATATTTCAATCATCGACTCCCTTGCATTCCATAACAACCGAGGAGTTGAGCCATCCGTCGCCCGCCGGCCGTCGTTTTTCCAACTTCTTGCAAGAAGGGAGGCTGGTGAGCTGCATGCCAACAAGGCAGAGGCAACCATCCTCTCAAGGTCACGATAATACATTACAGCAGCTCTACATCTCTAGTCAACTTTTAGTTTAAAGAATGTTTTGCTCCTGGTGTTTCATCAGGATGAAATCAGGATCAGGCTCTCTTATACATATCATTCATAATACCTGCGGCAAATGGGCATTAAAATCGGAGGCAAGTAAAGCGTGTCTTGACTATGACTAAAAATGGTAATAATATATATTGCTTTTGGTGAAACTGACACATTTTCTAGCTATTTTCTCCTTCTGGTATTGAAAACGAACCCTGCAAACATCACAGGATACGAGGTAGATGTCTACATTTGCTTACATATTCTGTTTAAGACATCACTAGCATGCAAGTCCAATGTTGAAGCACTTCCTTTATCTCACTATCTCCATCCATACACCTCTTTAACCACTCAACTCCACATCCAGGTCAAAGCAGCTTTTAGAAATTCGTGGAATTTACTCAAACGAAGGGGGTTATAACAGTGTTCAGTCAGTTATAAAGGGAAGTCAAATATTTAAGGATATAACTTAAGTCCTGCTGAGAAACTGCCTAGACCAGTACATAATCTAAGATGATTCATGATGGTCATATACTGGTTTAATGCTGATCAAACTGGTCAAGAATTAATAAGGGATGTTGGTGGTCTAGCGATAGGATTCCAATCTACAGCCAAGTCTGGCTCTACACTGCACTCAACATTATCAGCTTTGGGCACTTGAGCAAGACCCTCAACCCCAACTCCAGGGAGACTGTCCTTGTACTTAAGAAATGGAAGTCACTCTGGAGCGTTTGATAAATACTACTGATGTAAATGTAAGCTGGTTGTCAGTGAAGCTTAGAGTAGGTCAAGAACTGACTTCCTATAATTCAGTTGTTGTTTTCAGTCTTCGAGGTCCTGCAGCTAATGTAAGACCTCCCAAAGTCAAATGTTTGCATAAGCTGTACATTGCAGGTTATGTACCACATCCTTTCAACATACATTACAGCCTTTTCCTTTGCTGTTTTCTTTCTTGCCAAGCTGTGTATGAATCTCTGATCCCCAGAACAGAGCACGCCTGTGGTGGCAATAAACAGACGGAGTGCTTTTGTGGAGAAAAACAACAGATTTCGGTGCCCTCGATTCAGGGCGAGGGCTGTTGTGTCTGAAAACAGAGCCGTGCTTATGTCTTCCCTCAACTGACTTTGCGTTTTAAAAGGTAGACAGGCAATTTTAAAACTGGCCAGGGAGAGGGCAGAGGTTAATGTTTGCACAATTATGCAGCAGAATATTCTCATACATTGTCATGATAGGACTCAGAGAAAATCCACCTCCGTCACTTTCTCTCTCTCGCTCTCCCTCTCTTCCTCTTGCTTGCTCTTTCTCTCTCTTTCCCTCTCTCTCTCTCTCTCTCTCTCCGCCCACTGCTCTTTCTGATAAGTTGTAAAGCCACAGTACTGCTTGAGAGGCGTTCAATTGAAATGGGTTTCATTTCATTCTTTATTTTTTTATTCTAACAGACTCTCCTCTGGGCAGGCCCTTGTATGTAGATAAGTGACAGGTGCTGTGACCCACAGAGTTTTATAATCTTGAAAAAAATGGAGGAAAGAGAAATGAGAAAATAGTAACCTTGAACGCTATGCAAATGTCAATGTGATTAATTGAAGAACTGTTCTGACTGAGCAGTTTAACCAACTTTCTTTGGTCCTGACATAGACTTTAATTTTATAATTTTAATATTGTGCCTAAAGGGACTTTTTTGGTGAAATGCTTCAAATGAAGATACTGACTAACAATTACTTGCCTCAGGCTTCTACGGGGCATGGAATAAGACAGCAATGAATGAGAAACTAATGTTTTGCTAATAGAGTGAGGCAATGTTCTCCAACAGTTGTGGTATTATAGTGTGTTCCATTTGCCGTTGGTGCTCGGTTTCCGAGTAATTTTCTGAGGGCTGAAGCCAGAAGTGACGATATGTGATCCCCTGTTTCTCGGACAACCAACCAAAAGTCTCGGAGCAGCACAGAGGATGCCGAGTTCAAAATCCAAGATGTAAGATGTTCAGTGTAAACGCTGCAATTTTTCAGCACTTTTAACATTTTTAGCATTTTTACCACCAAGAAGAAAACAACAGTGATGGAGTCATATGTCTGACTGCAGTTTTCTTAAAAGTGATGTGCTATTAATTGTACTGTACAAAGAAAAATAGAGACTAGTCAATATGCAGCCTCAAGGTTGTGTCTACATTATTAACACAGATTTGAAGAACAGTAGCATAACTGGAAACCACCACAGGCACCATACAGACAGACAAAAAAAACAAGGCAAAAGAGAGATGCAGGCCTAAGTAGAGACAAACCCAGGTGTAGCATATTAGGGCAAACATATCCAAAGGAGGACAGTGAAGAGGAGACATGGTGGCCACTTGTTGCCTAGACAATGAACTACAGGGTCAACCATGAAATAGTACATTTTTATTGACAACAGCGATTGTTTCCTACATTTTGAACTCAGAAAACAACTTTGGGAAACTGACATACAGAAGGGGTGATATTTCCATTTGTAGGCTTTTACTTATACGATTGCACGCAGCCCTACACTTTGAAGTCCAAGCATTACACTTGCTCTTTATCTGTGCCAATGCTAGTGGTAATTTGTGCACAAGAATTTAAAATATATTTTGAAAACAAACAAATTAAAGCACTTTAGGACATTAAGTATTTATTGTCTCATTTTTCAATTTGCTTGCACAGCATTAGGAACAAACATTGTTGCAATTCACTGTTGCATTGGTCAGCTTCTGCAATCTTGATGTAGTTCTTGTAGTAAACAGCACAATGCATCAACACAGATACTCATCTAGTATCCAGGTTGAGTGATTTATCTTTTACTGGATTAAAAAAAGAGAGCAAATCCTATACATTAATAGATAATTAATAGATAAATTAAATACAACACAAACAAGTATGTTCAGGTTACTTCATGCCAGAATCATGGTTATTTGTGTCTGGTCATCATTAAATACAAACTAACTTAACTAAGGGAATTCGAGAACTTGTACATTTTGAAAACAAGCATATTAAAGCGCTTAATTTTTAATTTGGCCCTTCTTGTCATTCACTGATACCAGCATTCACCACTTACCATATCATTATGGAACATTTACATTACCATTAAGAATTTTATTAGCATTTTTATGTCAGATACTTTAGTACTTTTACTCAAAGAATTGGAGCTGGAACAGAGGTAACCAAAGCTTGAGTCACAGTTTTGTAACCTTTAAAGAAAAAAGGAAAGATAAATGAGAAAAATTAAACCCGAAACACTATGAAAATGTTAATGTGATTAAACAAATAAGACATTCTCAGCTTGACAGCTTACTTTTGACCATTGACTTTCACATGGCAGTAAGCAGCTTTTTAGGGTAAAAAAAAGGGTGACCCCTTGAGAAATGAACAGTTCTTCTATTTAAATTGCACAATTAATAAATACAGTAACCCAGGGACGTGATGTGACACTTGTGACTTTTAACCCGAAACCCGAGTCCACTCTTTGCCCTATAAAAGCCAATGGCCTAATCATACTTTGTACTGCTAAACAATTTTAATATTTGGCAACCAAATTCCACAGTAATAGTGCTGGAATTCTGATGTGTTTGTCCGTATATATCACACCTTCTTCCACATATGATGCTGCTGGGGTCTTTGTCATTGCACTCAGTAGCGTCTACCCACCCTTGCTTCTCTGATCACTCCCCGCGGCACAGTGAAAGATGTCAACGCTAAAGCCGGGTGTCAAGGACACATCGTGAGGCCTCCGTCGCACACAGGGCGGTAGGTCTGGCATAATGAGATTTCAGCCGACTCTCTGAGAGCCCTGGCTGTCAGCAGCTCACCTGTGGCGGCAGTAAACAGAACTCACCTCTCGAGATGGCTCACGTCTGCTCTGCTGCGCCACCTGGAGATGTCTAATTGCAGGATAAATCCTCTGACAGCGATGCGAAGATGCCATCGATTGCGCTTGTGTCCCTCCACCCAGTATGCACTCAACACTGGAGGAGCTAGCAGCCTGGGGAATGACAGCGATTTGTATCTTTTCCTGCACTCAACTGCAGCATGCCAGCCGGCACCTTTGCTCTGTCTCCCTCCATTCACAAAAGACAGAGCAATTGAAGAGCACTTCTTCCACCAACAAACAGATGCTTGGATTTATGGGCAACGGTGTTTTCTGTTGGGGATCCATCTGGGTGACAGTCTGAGAGGGAATAGGTCTGATATACACCCCACGCTCTGTCTAATATATTTGACAAATTATGTACTAGCCGTCATAACAGAGGCCACAAAACAATGAAAACACCCTTCAAATATTAGGGAAGATGTTGACATCCATGGTGTGTCCATGTCACACGTCTAATTAAAAAAAAAACAAAAAAAACACTCCCAACTTGACCCATGCTCATGCATAATGTAGTGATTGTTGACAGAAGTAGTATTCTTTTATTCTTTTTCTTTGTAAGGAATCGTTATGGGTTCCAAGCAGTAGTCATAGTCACATCTATTGCATAAGGGGGTTTTAAGCAGCACTATAAGAGCAGTGATATTCTTTGTTTTTGTCTTTCCCTTCATTTTGTTTACTCTACTAATTTAATTGGTAACGGAAGCTTGAATATCGGTAAAAACTGTTGAAGCAATAGTTTACACCATGAATGAAATCCAGGTAACCCAAGGACATGCTATTTAGCTGGTTTTACCCTTGCAGCTTTAACCTCAAGGTCTGATGCAACTCTCTGCCTAACGGAAAAACAGAAACCTCATTTTAATGCTCTATGTGGTCTTTTTGGCCAATAGTAGAGTTAAGGTGCTTTTAAAAAATCCATGGTTGCGTTCATTCCTCATCTTCTGAAAGAGAGTGATTATTTGTCATTGTAAACACACCACAGCACAGCACACAATCCACCACAATGAAATGTGACCTCTGCATTTGACCCATCCAGGAAGGAGCGAGCATTCGGCAGCTTTTGGGGAAGCAATGCTTGGGGACTACTGGTCTGGGATTCGACCTGCGACCTTCCATTCATGAGGCAGATGCCATAACCATTACACTACCAATTGCCCAAGCTTCTGAGCCATGGATCAGTCAACTTGGTACCAACCCAAAGCATGGTTTTAGAATCAGTATGACACTGAAGAGGTTGGATTAGTTTACCGCTAGTGTTAAACCCAGTTTATGACTACTAAACTATGATGTAGCTCAGCTCAGATTATATTATATTTAAAGCTTGTCTCATCTGATGTTCTAATGGTACCACTGTAAACAAACCCCCATGCAAAGAACATGAGGCAAAGGACATCAAAGCTTTGTCAGACAAAAGAGGTAGTTTGTGATAAAAAATATCAGATTTGGGTTGTGTGGTTTTTCCATCACATTAGGTGTAATGATGAAAATGATATATACAGCTATTAAAAACACACTTACATAACAAAAATATTGTAGTCATTGTTACAGCCTTTGCATAAAGGGCTTTTAAGTAGTGCTGTAGGAGCAGTGAGATCTGAGTGATATTGTCTTTGTCTTTCCCCTCACTTTTTTTTCCTCTACTAATTCAATTGCCTTGTTCCTTTGCTTTGAAGAACCCATTGTTTGCTTTCGCAACAGCGAGCAAAGTGACAGCTCCACTTCATTTGCTGTCACTTTAAAGGGAGGCGCTAAAGCATTCGACGGAAAGCCAGATCGAGATTTCCATACAAAAACCAGCAGTCTGTGACACAGAGACCCACATTTTGAGACCTTAAATGATTTTACTTTGTCAGTGTTTGCAAACACAGGCCTCAAGAGCACTTATTTTACGCTACGTGGGGACAATAGTCAGTCTACGCCGTGCTGCGGGGGCATCCGCAGTGTGATATCTTCAAGACTTGAAGGCTCCAAGTATGTTTTAAGCAGAGATGACAGAATGTGGCTTCAAAGGCTTTACAGTGCCCTTGCAAGGTTTTCACTTTCTCACACTCTCTCTCTCCATCTCTCTGCTGGTTTCTCCTTAATTAAAATGCAATGTGCTTTTGGGCAGGTATGGCACCGGATTATTCTTTATATGGCTCCTCGGTCTGGAGGAAACACAAACGCTTTCCCTCCGCATTAGCATGCAAAGTGGCATGCCTGACTGTGTGCAAATGTTCCTGTAGGTTTTGCAAGTTAGAATTAACAAGGCTGCTGGCTTTGGGAACAAATAAAGCAGTCAATGAGGCTGAATAGGAGCAAAATTCACCTCTAAAATTTACACACACACAAGTTGGGTCTAATGGCACGATCTGAGCAGATGAATGGTTTGAACTTATCATAGCCTCGAATCGTTTGAAAACCCAGTTGTGACTGGTTTATGGTTCCAGTATTCTGTAGCACAGCTCTCATTTCTGTATTTCTGGCAAAGCTTATGATAACTGGATTGTTAAAAATGGACAACCTCAATTCCTTTCATCCTAGAATTCTTCAGACAACAGACAAAAATGGGATAACATTCCTTTCTCAGATATCCAGCAACTAGTTTTGATACCATCAAATTCAAAACGACCTCATTCTTTTCTTAAAATAGGACATTTTCTCTCTTTAAACATTTCACATGTTTTCTGTGCTCTATTGTGAATAGAATATGGGTTTATGAGCTTTGCAAATCATTGCATTTTGTTTTTATTTATATTTTACACAGCATCCCAACTTTTTTGCAACTGGGGTTGTACCAATTTTTGAAACCAAGAATAATAGCAATAAGCAAACCTTTGTCTGATTCCACATTAAGACTTTCAGCAGGAATAGGCTTGATTTGCGGTGTCCGAATACCCTTTCACAAAGGGTTAGGGGAGGTTTAGCTTGCTGGTCATGTTTCTGAAAATTTCACTGGCATGTACCTTGGTTATCGAGGCAATCCCATCTTGGCCTTCAGGAAAGGCCATGGTAAGACACGAATACTGATAAATCAGAACACTGTTCTGAGCCGGTCCCTGAAAGCACAGCTGGGAAGGAGAGTCTGCTGAGCGCAACGCTGAAGAAATGGGAGCCGTGTTATTTTCACACCTCCCTGGCCCTTTATGATTCACTACCCTCCCATTCCCATCCCACAATAATGTGCATGATACCTCCCTTGATAAAGCAATAAACTCTTCTTGACTGTTTCAGGTTGGATGATGCACTGCACTTTTTGTAATCTCCCACATCCCCAAAGCAACATTTCGTCTCTATGACGGACAAGCGCTTGTGTCTTTATTATCTCAAATGTGTTGTTCTTCCCTCTGGGTTTTCCGAGATGAAAACACATTGTGTACTCATTGATAGGCAATGTAATGTTTCTCATTACACTCAATAAGTGAAATCACTTTGTCATGTGAGCGTTTGTTTGATGTTGACGTTGGTCCGGTAACAAACAGGCTGAAGGCTTTTCAGTATTTCTTAGCATTATTCATAATCTCAATCAGCCTTTGTGATATCAAAACAACTATGCATCAAGAGCCTTTGTGACCCACATATCTCCAATCAACCCAGGTAAAGTCCTGGTCTTTCAGCAGCTAAATTAAAGCCATAAGGTCTGGAGCTGCAGTCCGAGCAGCGATGCATCAACTTGGTGACATCAGAGAGTCTCGGGGCGAAAGGCGCTGCGGATTGCCACGGCTGTGAGGCTCGCTTGCCTTTCAATCGTGGGCTTCCTTTTCTCGCCTGCCAGAGAGATCAAGGCATCCCAGATTCATGAGTGTGGCGAAAAATGGATGGCTAATTCAATCAAGTCTATTATTCCTCAGGCTGAGCTCTGTTATCTGCGCTTCTCTGCACAGCCTTGTTTGATGCATTGCTTCTCTTCTGAGCATTCTGCTCCTCCGAAATCAAAGTGGCTTGTGGTCCAGGAGGAGGAGGAGGAGGAGGGGGAAGAGGAATATGTCAGTGTCCAGGGGGCTGAGGAGGAAGGCACAAGGCACTCGTTTTCTGATAACTGACGGCGTTCCTCCGTGTCTTCCATGCTTGGAGATTTGGGGTGCCAGTGGAGTTTTGCTTGCCTTGAGGTAGGTCTCAGGTGCCAAAAGGGATCTGGCAGCTTTTAGTGTCTTTATCAGTTCCATATCGTGACTTTACAAGACCAGGTCAGAGCAATAACCAAAGCTATTTGTGTACAGCCGAGACCCTGCTTAATTAAAGGAGAGTTATGCGGCTCTATTCCCTTCAGCGAAATGTTCATTTAATGAAATTGAGCTAAGCTGCATATCATTAAAAGTAAACCACCGGTGTCAAACCAAAAAGCGAAAAAAGCGTGGTCTTTCATGCAAAGTGGTCTTTAATTGGAGGCAAATAATCCCAATGGCAATATTTAATTCACTATTCTTTGTCAGGCCTGGCTGGCAACTGCCATGATGGACAATCAGAAACAAATGATGAATTTCATCCCCTAAGGTAGCAGCTGAGTTGTTATAATAGCTCAATTTATAAGCCTGTACGATGCAGAAGATGATTCCCAAATCCTTTAATAATTGAAACTGGTTCATCAAAAACAGACGCAAAGCAGGATCATGTTGACGATTCATGTAAATAGGTTAAAGAGGTTAATGCTAGTCTCAAACTTCAAATTTTACCACAGTTGAGCATACAATATTGCAGGCTGTAACTCTTACTAGAGCTGCTCCTTTTCCATAAACTGCACTTAATGTAAATATGGCTATTACTGTAAATATAGCAGCATTTCAGACTTCTTTTGAATGTCAGATCATTGAATGTCAACTCCAACATCAGGTTTTGACCTTAGCATCCTTGACGAGCTTCGATCTGTGCTCCCACTTCATAGAAAGCTTTATTGGTATAAATATCCATTTACAAGTGTTTATTGCATGGCACTTGGATACCATTTTTCTCTCCGGCCCATGGAGATTGTTTAGAATTAGATCACATGTAATCTGTGTCTATAAAAGCATTAGCAGACATACATAGAAGTTTCAAAAGCTCATTCAGAGTGTTTATATATGTGTTTGAGTGAGAGAGAGAGAGAGAGAGAGAGAGAGAGTACAAGAGAGGACTTTCAGCATCCTCCTTGGCCTTTCCGAAGTCATTCCGAATAGAGAGCTTGGGTTTGCAGAGAGGTTGAGCACTGCACCGGGTTACTTGATTATGTCACTTTTCAGAAGTTTTTTTTTTCCCCTCCCAGTCAGCAAGGTCAGGAGCAGACCAGCGGGACACATCTCTGACTGAGATAATTTATTCCAGAATAGATAATAGCCGAGATTTGGAAGTGGCCTTCGAAATATGACACTGCGAGAAGCGAAGGAAAAAGCAGACTAAATCATTCATAAGCTGCCATTAATACAAATCAGAAAATAAATTTATGATAAGTTGAATGTAAATTGTATTGTGTACCTTGTGGGAACTGGATTGTCTATGCACATGTTTAATAATCTGTGCCCTTAGCTATGCTTTGGCAGTGACGGCCGGCTGGAAAATATGCAGTCAATAGATATGGACCTTCCAACTGGTTTGGAACTTTAAAATAAGAAGATTTTTGTGACGCATATGGGAATTAGAGGCGCATTACAGCGACGGGTCTTTGACAGCACTTGTCACTTTGACTGTATGCCACTTGATCTCCGAACAGCTTCCCTTACAAAAATAAAATGTTTGCGGCGGGGTTGCTGCAAACGTGTGGTTAATTTGTGGCGAACAGTGGAGTTTGCCAGAATATGTTGCCACATGTTTGCCATCGTCAGCTACTAGTGGCAAACTTGCAGCAATGTTGTAAACTTGTAATGCCAGTAATGACAAATTGGCACTAGTGGTAAATGAATTTGCCAGTGATTTGTCAAAACAATTCGACCTTAATGGCAAACTCGTAGTGAGCTTTTGGTGAAAAATTTGCCAGGTGCACAAAGTTTGCTAGAAGTCCACCTCAAGTTTGCCACAAACCTAATTTGCATGTGAAAATATAAACTTGCTGCAAATTTGTGGCAACATTGCCAAAGGTTAACGGCAACTGTTTGCCAGAAGCCTAAAATCTTAGTAGGGGTCATGTGTGCAGAGTCACTAGTTTTATGAATGAGTTAGGTTAAAACCACACCATCTTTTTGTGCTTAGCCGTTTGTTATGTCCCTGCCCCTTCCTGTCCCTGAAAATGGGCTAATGATGATGAAGAGACTCACTCTTTTACTCATCAACGTAGCATTACAATTATTCTCTCATTCACCCCTTATTATAGTGCGGAGAGTGGTCACAATTACTGTTATTACTATCATCATCATCATTTTGTAGCAGCAGCAAGGCATTAAGCCTATTAAAATGGCAGCACTATGGAGCATGTAGGGCATTTTGTTTTGCTTTGTCTGGTAAGAGCATACGTTCGTTTTCTATCTCCTGAACAATTACTTTGCTATGATTATTACATTAGTCCTTGGGTCAGAATTTCGAACGTCTTTCAGCTTCTTTCTTGACTACTGCCGTTGTTTTCTCTCAGGATCTGTGGCCTTGTCAATGGTCTAAATAGGAAGGAAATGAATTAAATATTAGACAAAAACTGAGTTACTATGTGTTCGTTTTCTCCTTAATGTAATACAATCACCAAAAAGCCTTCTTATCAGTAAGGAAGAGAAAGTAGACAGGATTAAGAAGACATTTTACTCATACGCTGGAAAGGGTAGACAAACCAGTGCCTTGGTTAAAGTTGAGTTTGCATCTGTAATGGTTAAAGCATCACTAGTGAGAAGTCACAGTAGATATAACATGGCCTTCAGCAGAAGCTTTGAAAAATGTGAGCTTCAGTCACTCGGGGCTCAATTTCCCAAAAGCATTATGGCATTAAATGCCTCTTAACTGTGGCAGCGAGTCTTCAGTATTGCATTCACTTAGCCATCTTAAGCGGATCTTTCTGCTATGATGCTTTTGGAAAACTCACCCCGGAGCTACTTGGTCATTAGCACCACATTAGCACAAAACCCCCCATTTGGGCACCTTTAAATGTGAAAGCCACAGATCTCGAGTGCTCAAAATCTATTTAGAGCTAAAAATGTCTGCTGGTGTTTTTTTTTTCTCTCCCCAATCATGCACCACCTGAGTTGACTAATTAGGTTTGTCTTCCTTGTTAATAAGAGAAACTCATTAGTGTAATCAGGTGGCATATAGATGCTGGGACCCTCAGTGGACCAAACTGAGTGATGCAGCCGGAAAGATTCAAACTTTGAAAACTTGGTATATCTTTCACACTCATTCTGCATGCAATATAATTACCATTTGTACCAACACTGACCATTATTTGCATTATATTGAAAAAAAAATCATCATCCTCGTTATAGAAATGTAACAGAGAAATACTGAATAAACATGTTTAATGTTGTTAGTGTATGTTTGCTTTCGTCAGCTCTTTTTGATGGGTCTTCAGAGTCTTAATCTGGTCTCAGTCAGGACTTGGTCTCGGTTTAGGTGGTCTTGACTCCAACCTTACCCGAATCTGTACAGTGTGACATGGCATGTTCAGAGTCCTCTATGTCAGTGTGATGGTGCTTTTGCCCCACTCTGGACCCCATTATTATTGGAATTTGAGCATTGGCATTGTATTTTGAAATCTAGCAAAGTAAACCACCTAGCTTTAAGTATTTCTTACACTAGCTAAGATTTTCTATTGCAAGGAAATTACTTTTAATACTTTTAAATACTTTTAAGTATTACCACTGTAATAGCAGACACTTAAGCACTTTTAATTAAATAGTATTCTAATGGAAGACTTTTAGCTGAGTTATTTTCTGTGTAAGCCATCTGTGTTTTTACTTACACCACCTATACACCACTATATTTAATAGTAATTTTTGTAAGAAACACTAATCATACTGTAACTTATTATATTTGTCATTGTCATTATCTCTTTGCAATACAAACTCGTTCATCGATCAAAGTATGGACTCTGGTGAGGATTCCAGTCTCTGTTCTCAGTCCCAGCTTCTGTTTCTCTACATTGCTTTATCTTAAAATGTTTTTTTTTTTTTTTGCTGTGTGTTTTTCCCCCCATTAACGTGGTATCTCCAGCAGCTCTTACATCAAAAAACGATCAGCCCCCGCTGCAGTGTGGCCCCCATGACACGCTAGCGACTAAGGAGCTCCAGCCCTCATCCGACACCGTCACCACTAGTGCTGCCCTAGCTGCTCTCTGTTGCTATGGCAGCAGTGCTGCAGCCAGCGTTGCGGGAACTGGCTCTGTTCAGCCGCTCAGTTCCTCCTATCCTCATGTCTCTCTTAATAGGGGCATAACTGTGAGACATGTCTGAGTAATGCTGAGAGCTGAGGCGGTTTTACCTGCATGACGCTGCGTTGGGAACTACATGATGAAGAACTGTGCAATGAAGCTTATTTCAGTAGGTTTGTTGAGAGGACAAAGTGTTCTAACCAGTAATTCCTCAAAGCTGGTCCTGGCAGCCCATTGGTCTGGCACAGATTTAGTGTTTTAGGCAATCCCATGTGCTACATTTCTAAATAGTTACCCAGACATGTCACAAGTGCTGTGGTTACCTAAAAAATGAATATGTGTACTTCAGACATGGGGATTTTCCTTTTTATGGGAAGGGGACTGCTAAGTAGCTCATGCTGTGGTCCGAGTGAGAACAGGTGCCACTCACAGCTGGAGTGGCTAATTAGGAGATTTGGGAGCATTTCCCTTTGGGCCACTTGACTTTGGGGCCGGTTGGATGCAAAAGAATTTAATTTGACAAATGTTGCATTAGTTACATGTTCAACATACTACAACTTTGCCTATAGATCACTTGCTACAACCCACCCATGAGGGCAGTTAGGGAGTTGGCCCCGGGATTGGAAGGTCTGCAGTTCAAGTTCTGGAGCAGTAAAGGTGCCAATAAGTAACATGCCAATAAGTGTCACAGAGTGGATAGGAAGAGGCTGAAAGGGCTGATAAGTCTCTTGGCACATAAGGCCGAAAAAATGATTTTCAAGAGGATAAACACAGCTGGAAACGAGTAATGAGCGAGAACAGAGTCCGTCCCAGGAACTTACGGGCGCAAGACGGGGATCAACTCTGGGCAGGCGCCAACACACCACAGGGCACACACACTCATAGAATCACACTTTCACTCACACCGTACAGGACCAATTAACCTATATTGCATGGTTTTGGACTGTGGAAGCAAAATCAGAGCACCCGGAGGAAACCCACACGAACACAAGGAGAGCACAAAACTCCACAAAGAAAGGCCCTACACATTAGTGTAATCAGGTGGCATATAGATGCTGGGACCCTCAGTGGACCAAACTGAGTGATGCAGCCGGAAAGATCCAAACTTTGAAAACTTGGTATATCTTTCACACTCATTCTGCATGCAATATAATTACCATTTGTACCAACACTGACCAGTATTTGCATTATATTGAAAAAAAGAAAAAAATCATCCTTGTTATAGATATGTAACAGAGAAATACTGAATAAACATGTTTAATGTTGTTAGTGTATGTTGTTTGCTTTCTTCAGCTCCTTTTGATGGTCCTTCAGAGTCTTAATCTGGTCTCACTCAGGACTTGGTCGCAGTTTAGGTGGTCTTGACTCCAACCTTACCCGAATCTGTACAGTGTGGCACAGCATGTTCAGAGTCCTCTATGTCAGTGTGATGGTGCTTTTGCCCCACTCTGGACCCCATTATTATTGGAATTTGAGCATTGGCATTGTATTTTGAAATCTAGCAAAGTAAACCACCTAGCTTTAAGTATTTCTTATACTAGCTAAGATTTTCTATTCAGATTTTCTACACAGAAAGGCCCTACGGTTGACCTGGTGATCGAACCTAGGACCTTCTCGCTGTGAGATGGCAGCGCTAACCACTGCGCCGCTGTGCCACCCTCCATTTACTGTTCTTATCAAAATTTCTACAACACTGCAATATGCCTCTCTGCAAAGAACAGTGAGATCAATTCGATTTAGTCATTTATATAACTTGTTTTTGTCATATTTGCTGAAATATATTAGTAATGAAACCTACAGAATTGTCACTTCATTTATCCAGTTTCCTCCAAGCTGAGAAAATGTAGGCTGGCCATGGGCATTAAAATCCTGGACTGAAATCTGTCTCCACTCTGGCCCTGGTGCCATCCGTGGGAAAAGTCAGTGGGGAAAAGTATTTAAACTTCTAGGATTAGCAGTTACCTTGAAGATCAAATTTGAGGCAGGTGTCAGCAGCCTGCTTCATTAAAAGAACAGGGTTCTAACAATGACTGATCTTTCAATGTTTATGAAAGTTTTTGAGTTACAAAACTATCTCTATAGACTTTAATCTCAACCAATCTACAGTTGGAGAAAGTGTGTGCAAATGGATGAACTTTGCTCCCAAAATATGGTCCCAAAGCAACCTTTCAAGCAACAAAATGTCTCTCACATTGTTGATGAATCCACCATCATGTGAACAAACATTAACAAAGGTGTATATGATAAGTTTGCAAGGAAAAAGTGCACGCTAAATCTTTTTAGAGGAATGTTTTGTAGAAATGAGAACATTTTCATGGAATTATGTTTCTATGCAAAGACGCACAGATTTACACATTCTGAAACAGATGACTGAGGCAGTCTGTTAGCATCACATATGGCTTAAGATCTGAAGATCTGAAGATTTGTCTTTTGGCTTATTAATTCTACATTGTCATGCAAACTCAGTATGTAAACCATCTGGTAAACAAACTATTTATAATCCAAAAGCTCTGCTCTATTCAGCTGTAATGTACAGTTAAACAAGCCGTCCTATGATTCAGTGCTCTTTCATGGTAGCTGCTCAAAACCTTTGAGGGAACCTCCGCATGTCTGCAGGCATGAATGAAAAACAGGCACCGCGGACCACACGGGTCAACGGATGTAGAGGTGGCGCTAAGGCACTAAGTGTGAAGATGGATCTATGTGCTGCATGCTTGGAATGAGACGGAGATGTACAATAGCAGCTGTTGAGGGGGAATATGTGTCTCCCTCTCGTCTCAGCCCCCACCAAATCCACATCAGATACCTCCGGCAAGGAGCAGAGCTACGCGTGTGAAAGCGGCAGCCTTCATGAGCCGATTTCTGAAAGCACGGTCTTTGACGGGGCCCCTTTCACTCCCTGAGTTTACACGTCTGTATGTGTGTGTATGTATGTGTGTGTGAGTAAGTGTGTGCATGTGGGCATAAGATCATTCTGATGTTTCTCACATCTGTCTTCTTAAGATGCTCAAAATGTGCCTGTATTAAGTACATGATGGCCTACTAAATGAAGAACAACCTCTATCTGGGGACATCTTTGCACATCACAAACATACCTTTCATCTCCCTTTTTATCAAAGCTCCTCTGCAGTCTCCTTTTTAACAAAGACTCTGGAAAAAATGGCTTTGCTGAAAGAGAGAGGGAATCACGGCATAAGGGACCTTTTCGTGCGTGTTTAAGTCAAAATGCATGCAGCATGCAAGTCGGTTTTATGAAGGGGCTTGTGCCTTCTAGAGAAGCCCCTATTAAACTGCAAATTAAAAGCTAATGTAGTCGGGGACAATGTTAACAAGAACAGACCCTCAGCATTTACTGGGCATATAGAATGAGAACCTATATTTCATGTATTTAAGAGATATCCAGGCTTAAAAGCACAGACCGGGTAATGCTATTTGAAATAAGCTTTTTCTAAAGAATGTAAGCCAGGTGTAAGCACAGATAGGGCTGTCTTGAGCACTTTCATAAAGAACCATTAGGGTAGGGTGGGTAGGTTTTTAGTTGGCTTTGAGGACCAAATTGTCTCCTCAAAAATGGTGAAACTTTGTATTGTTCGATTTCTGTGGCTTTGTGAGGGACAGTTCCTCGTAAGAAGAAATGCCTTTAAAGATTTTTAAAAAAAATCATTTCGAGGTTAAGGTTTGAGCTAGGAGTAGTATTTAGATCTAGTCATGGTAGCACCTCACAAAGATAGCTGTGTGTATTTGTGTGTGTGGGTTTGTTCGTTCATCCCAAATTGGCTCAACTTTTCCTGAAGTTTAGTAAATGAAAACCAGGGTTCGAGGAAAAACTGAAGTCACCCTGAAAGCAATCCCTACTTTCAAGAGCACAATAAAGCACAAGGACACTTTTTAAGCCTTACAGTGTGTTTTGAGTAATCCTCTCTCTCTCTTTCCTTCTCTCTAAATTAAATTCAACATTGACGGCAACTGCAGATGCACAGCGCAGCACAGCCAGTGGGCTGGAGATAGGCTTGGGATTTAAGAGGTCCTCCTCTTTGAATCGCTGCACTATCTTTGAGCAGATATCTGTCTGCTCGGCCTTGATAAATGGCTGAATCCCTGTAATCTATTTTCATTTGTTCTTCTTTCTCACTTTTCAGTGTTTCTTGCCCGTCCCTGGCTCGGCTTCCACCTCGCTTGGATGAGAATCGGAGTGATGGAATTCTAAGCACTCCGAAACTGTCCTGTGAGTTTATGGCCCGCGTCCTGTTCCAGGAGGGGCTGGAAATCATGATTCACTCCTCAGGGCCTCAGCTCCCTGAGATGGTGGTTTAGAGGTTTGGGTATTTGTTCATATAAAGTTTTTTTTACCATGTCTTATGTGGTTGAAGGCAGTCTTTTATTCATTTGTTGTGGCAGGTGTAAAACAGTCAGTGTCAGTGGATATTCTCTCCTCAACCGTGTGATGACGTCTCTCTAAAAGACTGATGGAGCATCCATTGTTTTGTCCTTTATTCTGTGTACGTTCAGAGATATGGTTATACAGTTTGAGAGTCGTCTCAAATGTCACCATGCTCTTAGCAGAAAGGGATTAATACAGAAATATTTCACTTCTTAGATTCAGGTTGATTCATTTTGGACTGGGTATGCATGGCTGTGATCACTAAGTCCTATAGAAGTGCTTGATTGTAATTTAGGACCGTGCATTAAAATCATGCATCAGCAGGATCCATCTTGCTGGATTTTTCGCTCTCAAATACAGTCACACTAGCACAAAAGTAATAATCAGATTACAGCAACTAAATTGATCTTTGTCAAAACACATTTGCAAACTCAACAAAGCAGGTGTGTTGTGGGCAGGGTTGACCTTTCAGCTTACCCAGTGATAGTTAAAAACGATGTAATCTTCTATACAATTGTAATCTGCCAGTAAATATTGTTTTAACGAGAGAGAAGCTGCAAGTCAACAAATAGTTCTTGAAGATATGGAGCATATTGTGGTGCATTTTACCACATTGTTAGCAAGAAGGTAAATATAGTCATTGTTCATTGCACCAACATTTCTAGAAACGAATCATATCTCCCCATACCATTGCAGACTTTTGATTGCTGCTGCAGAGAGGAAGCATTTTATTTTGCACTAGTTAACTACCTTTAAGTTGTATCTCCACAATACGATTTTACACCAATTTTTGTAATTCTATGGTAATTCTATGGTAATCTATGGCAATAATGACTTGATGTTGACTCCAAAATGGCTACCAATTTGTCATAAAAGGCACCACTTTGTTTTATAGTACGTAAAGAAGAAAAGGTGTCTGGTTTAGCCAGGATACACAGGGAAGGTATTATATTTTTAAGACTTATCACTCTTATAGATGAACCTTGATTCTTCACCTTCACCTTCTTATTAGTTTTTCTGATAACCTCCCTGCGTCATGTTTTCTGTGTTATAGTCCTGCGTATTTATAGTTCATAGCTGTGGTGTTATTTATTTATTTACTTTTTGCCTTTTTGCTCCTTGCTTGCACCTCCTACAGCAATTCTTAGCCATGTGTTGGGTTTTCTAGCTTCTTTGTTCCCTGCTTTGCCAGTCTGACCTTGCTTGAATGTGTTGTGGATTATAAACATGGATTATCCTGTGCCAACCCTGTCTGCCCTGACTCTTCTTATGGATATTTTAGGGATTTCTGGGACTGCCCAAATAAAAATCATTCCCACTTTCCTCCTACACCCTGCACCACCTTTAATCTCAACTCATACTGCAAAGTTCACCACGGTTCAGAGAACCCCAACACTTCTAAGAGACGTGATTTTCCGTGCTCACATGAAGCCATCCACAGCTACACCATTCTAATTATACCTTTATTGTAATGCATACAATGCCTCATAAACTATTTTCCTTGGTTGAGCTACTTATCTAACTTAAAAAACCTCTTTATCATCGTAACTAAATTAAGACTGCTTTTACAATAACCTGACAGCTTATTTCTGAGTCATAATGTGGACGGTTTTTCTTCTTTCCCTCCTGCGCACTTGCGGCTTCCATCAATCCATTTCATTCACATTTCTCTGACGAGCCAATTTTCTCTGATTTGCTCAGCATAAAAAGCTCAGGCACAAAAGCAATTTTCTCACATAGCTGAACCTTTCGATATTCCTCAGTGCGTGGCCAGAGATGGGTGATAGAAAGTGCTAGCAAACATGAAATGGCTGTCTATGAGTATTATGCCATTCTCCCAGCCATCTCTGAGGTAATGCTTTCTATCTTGTAAAGGCTTGTTACAATACTTGTGCATTTCATTTCGGCCCGTCGACTGCAGTGGTCAACTAGACGATAACTGGGCTTAATTCAACACACACAACTCATTAAGTTACATTCTCTTTGGGAGTTCCTTGATTTCCACACTTTAAAGTACCTTGATTATAATCTGGCAGTTCCCACTGTGAGGCGAAGAGAGGAAATGCTGCATAAGCAGATAATGCACTTGAAAGTGTCCTGCAGCACGGCATTTATGGCACAATCATTATCATATCAAAACGGCGTAGTGCATAAATAACCGCGACTCACTGCCGTTTGGAATGGGGGACTGGGCCGGGTGGCAGATGGACTTGTTTGGGGAACTGAGGTTTCGCTGAATGCTTCTGAAGAATTTGAAATCACCGCTGAGCAGTTTAAATTAATGAGCTTCATTGCTATGGAAATAAGCCTGGCTGCCTATTGATTATTGACGTTGTTAAATAGGAGGAGGGGGAAAAAAGTCTGACTTTCAAGAGTGTATTTGGCAGCTGGCCCAATTTGCTACTCACCCTTGACACCACATGAAATGGGGCCCAACTTTCACACAGAGCTTGGGGAAAAATTTGATGCTCAGCAATAATCAGAAATTGATTGTGGATGCTTTCGCAAAGTTCCCACACAAGGCATCTTTATGTTAATATGAGGAAGATAACTCATCTTACGAGGTTCTATATCCTGTGATTCTTTTCTCCAAATGGGTGGGGCTTGTAGACAAGGATTCCACTGCAATGCCACTTAGGAAACATGTTTTTTAAAAACTGATAGATGGCCTTAAAGTGCACTCTGTCATTTGGCAGTGGCTGAATGAAGGGAAATGTCATTGACAAATCATACTGAAAAAAATCCCATTCATTTACCTCTCATTTGGTATTCTCTCTAAAAGCTTTTACATAACAATCTGATTAAACCAAGATAGCTCTTTTCTCTGATGGTGCATTTTAGACACTTCTGAAGTATAATTTCTCCTCTCAAACCAACCCAAAGGTGTACTTGCAAAAAAAAAGTGCTGTGGAGTGGAAATTACTCAGTGATCCTGTTCAGGGTTAATTTAAGACAGTGCGTTGCAAAGTACCTTCCATTTTTCTTTTCCTATTGCCGTCATTGTGAAGCTTTCTCCAGCAATAACTAATTTGGCCAAAGCTCTCTGAACTACAGAATACAACCTGACCTTAATTTACAAGAGGCTCTATTCTTTCCCCCCGGCACTTGTAGCCCAATATTCTTTCATTCAGTTTTTCAGCTTAATTAATTGGCCTTGATAATGTCCCCAACTGAACCCATGCTCCTCTTTCTTCTACTCTTCTCTTATTAATTCCAGGGTTCTTTTTCCTTTCTTCCGACAAATAAGTTCAAACAGTATGTTGTTCTCAGAACTTTTAAGGAACACAGTCTCTGACATCTTAGTATATTTGGCCCTTTTTTTCCTCTAAACATTTCTTTTCCTTCAGAAAAAGTGATTACTGCCTCAAGAGAAAAAGTCCATGTAGAACTGACCTTTATGGTATGACATTTACAATTTATTATTCGAGTTAGGGAGCAGAGACAAAAATGGTCATAAATATCATGATTCGTGTACAGGTCATCATCACGTTCCTGGTAGCAGTGTTCATTCCACTCTAGCACAGACTGTGAATGCTAGATAGGACCACAAATATAGTCTTGCCAACTTGTTGTAAGAAGAAACAATTGGAAACCGCACAACGGGTTCTGCACTGTGAGTGAACAGAGAATTCATGATCAAAAATGGCCATCTTTAAAACACTAGATAAAGACTTTGACCATTCTGACATCTGTCACCAGCAAACCCTGGGGTTATCTCTATGTTATCAATAAAAACTCTTCAGCGATGTGACATGCAACCTAGTTCTGTCCATCATCATGTTAAGTGACAGTATTGTTGTTAGAACTGCCAGAACGGGAAAGCGTAAAGTGTGCTCATATATATTGATTATAATAACTCATGAGAGACATTATTAATACATGATTGGTTCTCTGTGTTTATGTGTGAGTATGATAGATAGATAGAAAGATAGAAAGACAAGTAATAGTCCTTAGCGTAATGTTCTGACTTACAGCTAACATTAAACTCTTACTGCGGGTCTTAGCAAGGTTGCTATGTCTTTTATGAGGGGTCTTAGCCCTGTTGGCTGCAAAATTTCTCATCCAAATAAAAATGGTTTACGAACATGTACCTTAACCAATGGCTCTCAGTAGGACAAGGACCTGGGCTGAGAAGGCCATTCAAGAGACTTGATTCTGGTGTCCTTCAAAAGCTTCTAAACTAACTTTAGTGTGTGCACTGGGTCATTACCAAAAGCCACTGGTGCCCTAAAGTGAGACTGGTAATTGCTCATCACATCACATAGTCAACATAATCCCCTTTCTTGATGATCTGACATAGCCTTTATAGCAGGGGTGGGCAATTAATTTTCCCATGGGGCCACATGACAAATTTGAATTGATATGGACCGCTGAACCAATAGACTGTAATCAACTCTGCTCAACTGAACATTTAAAAAACAGACAATTGTCTAGTTTTGATTAGCTCCTACTGTTAACACTAGATGTTAGGGTTAAGCTATAAATGTGTGGAGCAGGGCATATTATGTCTTTATGTAATTTTATTTTTGACAATGCGTTCTTTTAACAACAAAAGCAATATAAAAAAAATAAAATAAATTTGGCATTTTTTCACCTTCAGAATAAAAGCAGTGCAGTTGAATGGTGTGCATAAAATATACTACTTACGTTTGATTTTTATGTTTAATTTATCATTTCACGCTGTTCTCAGGCGGGCCGGCCAGGGACAGACAAACGACCGGATGTGGCCCACAGACCGGGCAATGCCCAGGTCTGCCTTACAGTGTTCCATGCACATGAAACAGCAATACTTTTAAGTTAGATCAAATTAAATATACCACTAAAAAGTTAGTTGCAGCCAAAACCACCTTTAAACCATCAAAAAAGAACAAAATATCTGCTAACTAGCAGAGGTGAGTCAGACACAGTATGGAGATGTGCGGTTTCAAACCAAAGAGGGTCTATTAACAAAAAGGAAACAGAAATATTTATTCATTCATTCATTCATTCATTCATTCATTCATTCATTGTCTGAACCACTTAAACCCAACCCGGGGTAATGGAGGAGACCGGAGCCTATCCCAAGAACTTTCAGATGCAAGGCGGGGACCAACTCTGGCCAGGTGCCAATACACCGCAGGGCAGAAACAGAAATATAAGACTTAAATAAACCAAGACAAGAGCATTGGAGGATCAGACACAAGACATATGGGAGGTTCCGGCTTAAATACACAAAAACAGGTGTAACAAATGAAGGTAGATAAACTTAAAAGATGACAGGGAGCATGAGAAAAGCCAACTTTAGTGGCTGAGCTGATCAGTTATTTTAACAGTTATTATTCAAAAAGGAAGCACAGCAGCACATCCCATGCAGTACAAGAAAACTTCATATGGTAAAATTGAGCCCCAAAGTTACTGAGTGCAAAGAACTTCAGCCCCTTAAATGTGCTACAAGCAAAAGAGTGCTTGAATCTATGTCTGGAACTTTATATCTTTGATGGAATAAGCCTAAATTCCCTCTGCAGGGGGAAGTTAGTGCAGTTCAATATGGTGTGGGACTTCCTTATGACCTACCCATCATAAAGGTTCATACCAAGGATATTATATCTTACGCAAGACATTTCTCATAGGTCGCATTCAGGTTTCTGAACTTCACCACAATACAAAAAGACATGTTTACTGTAGATGTTATGTGCTTACTTTAAAAGTTGCTTAAAAAAAAAAAAAACTAAAGCATTGTTGTACACTGTTTCATTGGAATGTTTTACATGTAGCATGCTACAAGATCAACTAAGGGGTAGCAGGGATTTCTGAAGACTCCTGTTCGACTGATCAAACTACATGGAAATTAAATCAACATTGAAGGTGGTCACAGACTTTTTTCTAGGACTTAATGTGTGCCTTTTCATATGTTTCCAAATGTTTATTGCAACTTGTGTCCTACTAAAAGGCACAAATGGCACATGATTTTTGTAACGAGTCTGTGATAAAATGGCATCTTGCAACAATTAAGTCATGGTTGAGCAAGGGAACATCTGAAAACCACACTTTAAGTGAAAATAGACTCCTTAGTAAACACTGAAGGATCATAGTAGAAGTTGTGACTTACATTAGAATACTGGCAGAATAAAAGTTCTAATCTATAACTACTTGATTTAAAGTACAGTGTCTGATAAAAACAGTAGTGAGGCATTTAAAATGTTTAGTTTTTTACTAGTGAAAGTGAGCCATTAACAGAAATACTAGTTATAGTACTTTTGTTAAGTGCTTGTTTTCACAATATGATGGCAATTTTCAGACTCACATTGGTGTAGAGTAACCAAAACACTCTTGGATGTAATCTGCCACAAAAGCGGCTCCACAGAGTGTTGCCTAAAAACCCCCAGCATTAATCATTGTTCACCACATAGGCTGTCTCATTTCACACATAAGTTCAGTTTCCTTGTTTTGAAATTGTATTAAGTTTCATCTCGATTTATGGACAGCGAAGAACATCCTCCCTGGTAAACACACCTGTCACGCTAAGTATTCTCTCTCCATTGGCCAACAGGGTCTGCAAATAAACCGCATGTTCCATTTATCTGCAAGTTGTTGGTATTAACTGTGAAATTTCTTAGATAAATTGCCGTCCAGAGAAACAGCAATGTGACACACCTTCATAAAAAGAATATCTCTCTTGGCGTGAAAGCACAGCCTATTATAAGTCCATGGGTTGCGTTCAAACATTCAGAGAAAAGCCACTGTTTAGGAGTAGCTTGTCTGGTGTTTTAATAAGTCATATCTAGTGAAGCCAATGGGAGCCGCTCTCTAGAGTGAGCCTGGCAGCCTTTGTAATGAGGAAGGAAAGCACTCAGCCATAGAGCACTGTACCTCCAGTCAGGAGGCTGAAATTAAAGGACCAAATGATGCGTGCATTAAATTTTCCCTGAATCTCGAGGGTTTCCCCGGCGCTTACTGGAATCAAACTCATTTCTGCAAGACCCATCTGCCTCGCAGAGTCTTACATCTCAGCTTTGGAGTGCAAACTTTCACTCGGAGAGTGCAAGCACCCAGGCCTTACACTTAACTCGGCTGCCATTTACAGTTCAGGCAGTTGAAACTTGTTTTATTAAGTTGAAAGTGTTGGGGGGGAGAGATATTACCCCCGAACATTTATATTCTTCTCTCCTTTTCAGAAGGTAGACAGCTGGCTAACTCTCCTACGCTACTTTCCTGTTAAAGAACTGCCCCTTTGCTGGCTTTTATGCATCACTGTGTTTAAAACGGGATTGCGATAACTGACATTGGAACCCGAGGGAGGAGAACAAATGTGGTGCTGTGTTTTTTGTGGGATTGTCAGCGGAGCTCTGTGTTTGGGGTTTTGCCAGACAGAACACTGGTGTAGGTGGGAATTCCTTTTTGAAAGAAAGGAAGCTCTATGCCGTGTAGCCAATTAATTTGTTTATCACGGCACCACCTGTTTGATGGCATCCTCCATGTGTAGGCATTGCTTGGCACTTCAGCCTGTAAATAATCAGCCTAATGTCTACAGCATTTTAGCTGGGGCTTTTATGTGTGCCTTTTCATATTTTTCCACAGTTTAATGTGACTTGTGACAGATTAAATAGATTTTGGCAAACCACGTTTCCAGAAAATTGTGATTTTCCGTAGGAGGCTTAAAGGCTGACAATGTATAAAACTCCACACAAAAGAAAAAAATGTGTCAAAATTTGAGACATTCATTTGATCTAGCAATAATTAAAACACTGTTTTCAATGGTGTCTAGAGTACCGGAACCCATATGTAAGTAAAAGTAACGATTCTTTACAAAGAAAACGGCTTCAGTAAAAGATAAGTCACTCATTAGATTACCACTTGAGCAGAAGCACTGTGTCTGATACTGTAGTAAGTAGTAGAGATGGCACCGATCCGATATGTGGCTCAGTATCGGTCCGATAACGACTGGATCGGATGTCGGTGGCATTGGGCCGTTCTATGGAGCCGATTTGTAAATGCATGCACGCTCAATTCGTTGGGAAGTGGCACTGCGGTAAAGTAGAGCTGAAACGATTGTTCCAATAACTTGAATAATTCTATTACAAAAAATGGGCAAGGCAATTTTTCTAGAATCGAAGCTTCATTTAATTTATTTCACTCGCTAGAGCATGCTCCGCTTGTATTTCACACAGACGCTTAATAGTGACACACGTTTTCAGTGGCGCGATCAAGACAAAAAAACGCATAAATGACATTTTTTGCCATGTAAACGCGCGCTATGTTAATGACCGCGCGCATGAACGGTTACTCGCTAAAACGCTCCAGTTCGGCCAAAATGTCCCCTTTATTACAGACACAAACCATATTTTAGCTGATAAATAACCATAACAACCAGCGTTCTACTCAGAATTCTGCCGTTTATTTAGATTTTCCCATAGATTTTCCATCGTTTATTCTGGAACGCGCCCAACACTTCATTGTGATGTGGCTCCAGGGCGCGCGCTGAGGATTGAGGGAAATGTAGTTCTCTGCAAAAGCAGCTCATTTTATAGGCCAAATTGGTTAAAAATGACAAACTTCAGTATTTCATTTTCAATTGATCAATTTATTTTCAATTTCATAATGTTGTAGTGTGATCAATAAGAAAGAAGAAATATTTATATGTCTGAACGAACAATTTTTGAGAACAAATAATTTAGCATATGCACATGTAATTATTACGTTGTTTTAGTTAGGAAAACAGCATTTAAATCAAGCATTTCCTTAAGCATAACAATAATCTGAGTCATGTATTCAGACATTTTTAAAGCATTATTTTATGTTTAAAAAAAGACTCAGAGACTGTATCGGATTTATATCTTATCGGCAGATATCTAAATGTACAATATCGGTATGGTATCGGACATTAAAAAAGTGGCATCGTGACATCTCTAGTAAGTAGTAGTAAGTATTTTTGAGATAGTAGCTAAAGTTTAATTTGAGATGTAGAATTTATCACCATCTGTTACATAAAACGCCTACAGGTGTGGATAGCAGACCTTAACATCAGCTTCCAAAGCCGATATTTTTGTTCATTATCTGAACTGGGGTCGCGGTGGTGCCGGAGCCTACTCCGAGAACTTACCGGTGCAAGGTGGGGAACAACACTGGGCAGGAGCCAACACACCGCAGGGCACACACACTCACATCTTACAGGGCCAATTTAGTCGCCAATTAATCTATGGTGCATGCTTTTGGACTGTGGGGGGTAACCGGAGAACCTGGAAAATCCCATGTGAACACAGGGAGAGCATGCAAACTCCACAAAGAAAGTTCCCACGACCGACCTGGGGCTCAAACCCAGGACCTTCTCGCTGTTTTCGGTCACTACAGACAAAATTTGTGTGCAATTTGAAGCAAATAATGACACTTAATGTAAACAGTAATGTAGTGGAGTAAAAACTACACTTTTTAAGTGAAGTAGAGGTGGGTGTTGGTGTTTGTTTAGTAGGAAACTCATCTACTCATCAGAACAGAAATGTCATACAGGCAGAACTACCGCCACTGGACCCCTATGGCACTTAACCCCCATTAATTAGGACAAGGGTTTTCAACTGGTGGTTTGCAGCAGCAGTGTAAGTGGTGTGTAAAAAAGAAAAACAAACAAACAAACAAAAAAAACCCTTATTTAATTTTATTTTCAAGAAGACATTTCCAGATGATTTTGGCATCCTTATGAATCATGAATTTAATGCAAATATCTAAAAATATTTCATCACAGTGGGCCACAGTTTACTGCTTAGTCTGAATGGTGGTCCCTGGGATAGAACCATTTGAAACCAGTTAGAAAATGGAAGTCAGTATGGATCATGTCTGCTGAACAGCATAAATGCAAATGTAAGAGGAGAGTGAATATTGATCATATTGAGTCCAAATATAACGTCCTCAAAATAACACTGTAATGAAGTATAATCACCCAAGTGCTGTACATCTTTAACCATTATGCACATGCCTTTAACCCATCACACCAATTACATTTCCATGAAGATACCCAGTTAGCAGGGAAAAAAAAAAACATCTCTATTCATAGAATCTTCACGTAATTGTGATCAAAATGACCATTTCTTGTATTTGAGCCAGTGGACACAACTATACATTCTGTAAATCTGACGTTAATTTTTACAGTTTCATTTATGGCATATCAGAGACACACTTATCCAGGCTGATTTTAATTTCCTAATTACATGGACTATTTCCATGGAGCAACTTGGGGTTAAGAGGCTTGCCCAATTTCAATGATCGTACAGACATCAAAATAAATCAGTTACACTGTTTGTCTAAAAAACTTGCAGTTATAAGGTTCTCTCTCTATACCTGAAACCTTTTCCCATCTTTTTAAAATATTTTCATAGTTTTGATTGAAACGACTCGTGTTGTTCTACTATTTAATGTCTTTTCAGTCCAATTTTATGAGCAGGATTTCTACAGCCTAGGTTCTACAGTTTTCTATCCACAAAAAGTTATTTTACAATAGTAACATATGATTTCATATAGATTTTAGATCTCATCACAACGCAGAGACAACATTTTCAAAGGCAGTCACAGATCTCAGGCTCAACAGTGATGCTAACAAGGTGTCAATCTTTATTCCTTTAGATCTGCAGCTTTTGAAACATTGATCACAACATTTTAATACATCATTTAAAATCACTGGGGTTTTCTCATGCTGCTTAAATTGGTGTAAGGTATATGAAACAGAGATGGACATTTAAGCTAAATTAGGCAATTTCTTATCATCCTCTTTAAAGATTGATTTTGGAATAACATTAGGCAGCACTCTGTAAGGGTCGAGCAACCATTTAGAAAGTACCAACATGAATTTCTGACAGATAAGGGGTGAAAACAAAATGATTTAGGTGTTGGTCAGAGGTGTTAAGAAGTTAGTACTCTATATGTGTCTGGTGCTGTATTGATCAGTGACTTACTGCTTGAAATTACAATCCGAGTCAGTGCTCTTCTCTTCCAGTAGAGCTTTTCTTAAAGGCAGAAATTTGCACGTAATGTCAAACGCACAGCCTGGAAATACAGTATACATCAATGCTAGTATTAAGTGCTTGTCGTTTACATTGTGCTTTCCCTCTCTACTGAGGTTGCTGGAGGCTCTCTGTGAATTTCCTGTGGGTAAGAGACTGATAAATCTTTTTCTACTCTCAGAGGTGCAATTAAGTATTGGTGGTCATTACTCATTTTTGCTCTAGCATAAGTATTTTTATACACCTAAATTGTTCTAGATATTTACCTCCAGTTATGGTAGTTATGTAATTCAGATAAGATGTAAAACTAATGAGATGTAAAACTGAGGTCCTGGTGCTCTCAGGTGATAAAAGATGCCTGGGTGTATATCAAAAGAGTAGGGGTGGAACCTGATGTTCTGAAATTGCCCACAGTGGTCCTTTCAATTCTTTCCTCCTCATCACCCCCTATCTCCAACTGGTGAATTCTCTCCTGAGCTTTCAGCACCTTAGCTAATGTGTGGTGAGTTCACTGGTGCAGAAAGGCTGCTGGAGCATCATCAAGGTGGAGGTTGGTGGTGGTTGAAATAGAGAAACATGCTCTCTCTAAAGTGCTTTTGGTGTCTTGAAAAGTGCTATATTAAAGTAACATTCATCCATCCATAAAACATTCATAAAGTCCTGAGATCCCCTGCTCTAAGGTGGCCAACTCTGACTCTCTTTGCAGGGCTCTTTTTTTTCTCTGGATAAATTACCACTGCAACAATTTAACTTTTGCGGTATCACTCTCTTTGTAAGCAATTGTTAAGAAATTGTCACAGTGACATTTATCAACCTGTTGAACTTTGCCATTCAGCCCATCAGGGTCTGGCCCAGTGGAGCTGTCTCAGCACTCCAGGGCTGTTTTGAATGCACGGACTGGAATGTTTTTAAAGAGGCGGTGACGTACGGCGGCTGCATTAGCCTAGACAAGTTTTCAGAATCTGTGACCTGCTACATCAGTAAATGCATAGAGGATGTTACCGTCTTAAAGAACGTCACCACTACAGCCAACGAGAAGCCCTGGTTCACAGCAAAGGTGCGTGCACGGCTAAGAGAGAGAGATGCTGCTTTCCGGTCTAGGAATAAAGTTGCTCTCAGAACAGCCAGAGCTAACCTCTCTCGCACCATCCGACAAGCAAAGTGAGCACACACACAAAAGATCTGGAACCACTTCAATGACACAAAAGACTCTCGCAGCTTATGGCAGGGCATCCAGGCTGTCACTCAGTACAAGCCAGCACCAAGCAGCTGTGAGGGGGATGCCACACTCCCTGAGGAGCTGAACAAGTTCTACACATGGTTTGATGCACTGATCAACACGCACACAACGAAAGCCATGCCTTCCACCACTGACCAGATCATATCTCTGCCTGCAGCTGACGTGAGAAGAACCTTCACCAAGGTCAACCCATGAAAGGCTGCCGGTCCAGACAACATTACAGGTCGTGTGCTCAGAGACTGCGCTGATCAGCTGGCTGAGGTCTTCACAGACATCTTTAACACATCATTGAGCCAGATGACCATCCCAGCATGCTTCAAATCCACCACCATCATCCCAGTGCCAAAGAAATCTTCTGTATCCTGCCTGAATGACTACCGTCCCATCACTCTGACTCCGATCACCATGAAGTGCTTTGAGAGATTTGTGATGGCACAGGTTAGAGAAGCAACCTCCCCCACTTACTGGATCCGCTACAGTTTGCCTATCGCACAAACAGGTCAACTGAGGACGCCATATCCACTGCACTTCACCTTTCCCTCTCTCACTTGGACAGTAAAGACTCTTATGTCAGATTGCTGTTCATAGACTTTAGTTCAGCATTCAACACCATCATTCCCCAAAGACTGTGTGTGAAACTGAGCGGATTGGGACTGAGCACGTCACTTTGCAACTGGATACTGGATTTCCTGTCAGAGAGGCCTCAGTCCATCCGAATTGGTGACAACGTTTCCAGCACCATCAGACTGAGCACAGGAGCTCCTCAGGGCTGTGTTCTCAGTCCACTTCTGTTCACACTCCTGACCCACGACTGCACCGCCCTGCACAGCTCAAACCACATCATCAAATTTGCCGGCGACATGACCATGGTGAGGCTCATCAGCAACAACGATGAGTCAGCATACAAAGATGAGGTTCACTGGCTGGCTGCCTGGTGCAGTGAGAACAACCTGTCACTGAATATGGACAAAACCAAGGAAATGATTGTCGACTTCAGGAGAACTCGCCCCACCCACACATCTCTCAGCATCCATGGTTCCATGGTTGAGACTGTAAAAAACATCAAGTTCCTGGGAGTTCACACCTCAGATGACCTTACCTGGACCACCAACACCACTTCCATTACCAAAAAAGTGCAGCAGCATCTCCACTTCCTGAGACAGCTGAAGTGAGCCAACCTCCCTCCTCCCACCCTCACCGTGTTCTACAGGGGCACCATAGAGAGCGTCCTGACCAGCTGCATCTCCGTTTGGTTCAGAAACAGCACTGTTGCTGATAACAGGTGGCTTCAAAGGATTGTCAGAGCAGCTGGCAACATCATCGGTACGTCTCTCCTGCCACTGCAGGACATCTTTTATCAACGCTGCATCAGGAGGGCCTCCTGCATCATGCTCGACCCCTCACATCCTTCACATGGACTCTTTACACTCCTCCCATCCGGCAGATGCTATTGCAGCATCAGAACTCGATCCACCAGGATGCGTGATAGCTTTTTCTCACAAGCCATCAGACTCCTGAACACACTTCCTGCCCTCACACTCCCCCCCCACACACACCTGGACTGTGAACCAACTGACTCTGTTGCACCACTGCACTTTACACATCACCTTCACGGTGATGCACTTTATTTGTGCTGCTATACAGACTATTTCCTCCTCAAGTTACTGTTGACACATCACTGCTATAAATGTTTTTGCACTGCTGCCACTATTTGCACAATATTGAACATTGTATAAATAGACTGGATATAGAATCTTTTTCATACTATAACTGTTTTTCACCCCTTGCACATCCAGTGTAAAAGAGTAAAAGTCAATTCCACATTGTAGGTAATACTGCATCCAAACTGTCTCTATCTACCTCTATTTATATTCTAATTCTAGTTTAAAGTTATATTTAATATTCCATGTTCCATTAATATTCCTAGCTTAAAACTGTATATTTTGTACTTTATTTATTATTGTTTATTCCATGTCCCTTAATTTCTTAGTTTCCTTTTTCCTACCGCACTGTTAAAACTGGAGCCACGTCATCTCATCTCTCTATGTATCTGTACAGTATATAGCAGAGATGACAAAGTTTACTTTGACTATGACTTTGACTTGACTTTATTTGCTCACACTATGAAACACTAGGTGACTCCTGCAACTTAGCCCTATGCCCTAATGAAACACTAGGAGACTCCTGGACTACAGCCCTATGACCTATGAAACACTAGGTAAATCCTGGCTGTCCCATAGCCCATAGACTTATGTTCTTTGAAACACTAGGATACTCCGGTAATTTAGCTCTAAACATTTGGTGTCCCCTATACCTTAGTGGTATGACCTATGAAACACTACTAGAGACCTGGACCTCTAAACCAATGCCCTGTGAAACACTAGGAGACTTCTATACCTTAGCCCTATGCCCTATGAAACAATAGGAGACTCCTGGACCTCAGGCCAATAGCCTCTGAAACACTAGGAGACTCATGGACTTCAGACAAAACTCCTGGGTGTCCCCTAGTCCTTAGTGCTTTGTCTTATGAAACACTAGGACATTCCTGGACCTTAGCCCTAGACACTGGGTGTCCCCTGGCCCTTAGTGCTATGCCCTATAAAACACTAGGAGACTCCTGGACCTCAGCCATTAACCCTGGGTGTCACCTAGACCTTAGTGAAATGCTGTTTGAAGCACTATGAGACTTCTGGACTTCAGTCCTAAGCCCTGGACTTTATTTACTTGCACTATGAAACACTAGGAGACTCCTGTACCTCAGGCCAATGGCCTTTGAAACACTAGGAGACTCCTGGACCTCAGCCAAAACCCCTGGGTGTCCCCTAGACCTTAGTGCTATGCTGTATGAAGCTCTAGGAGACTCCTGGACCTTTTGCCCTAGAATTTATTTCCTTGCACTATAAAACACAAGGGGATACTGGATCTCAGGCCTATGCCGTATGAAAAACTAGGATACGCCTGGGCCTCAGCTGTAAACCCAGGGTGTCCCCTAGACTTTATTTGCTCACATCATGAAATACTAGGAGACTCCTAGACCTCAGTCCTAAGCCCTGAGTGTCTCCTACACTTTAATTGCTCACACTATGAAACACTAGCCCTGGACCTTAGCCCGAGACACTGAGTGTCCCATAGTCCTTAGGGATTTGCCCTACGAAACACTAGGCGTCTCCTGTACCTCAGCCCTAAACCCGGATTGTCCCCTAGACCATAGCCATATGCCCTTTGAAAAACTATGAGACTCCTGGACCTCAGTCCTAAACTCTGGGTGTCTCCAAGACTTTATTTGTTCACACTATGAAATACTAGGAGTCTCCTAGACCTTAGTGCTATGCTTTATGAAACACTATGAGACTCCTGCAATTTAGCCCTATGCCTTATGAAACACTAGGATACTCTTGGACCTCAGTCCTAATCCCTGGGTATCTCCTAGACTTTATTTGCTTGCCCTATGAAACACTAGGAGACTCCTGGACTTCAGCCCTGAACCCTGGTTGCCCCCTAGACCTTAGTGATATTCCCTATGATAAATAATATATAGTGGAGATATTAAGGGCTGCCAGGAAGTTTCAAGTACAGTCTTCAGGCACAAAGGATTTATGCCTTTTAGGAAAAGTTGCTTTTCTGAAAAACTAGAGAAATATTTTAGAAGCATTTTGAGTGTTGAAAGTACAGTCGCAAGCAGTTTTGTCCATTGATGCAAGTAATCTGTTTGGATTAAAGCCATCCAAATCGGATTATGTGTATCATAGAGCAGGAAATAAATTAATTTGTTGATTTTTTTTGGCAACATATCCAACTTTTATTCAAAGTACACAAATATACAGCTCTTATTAACTTCACTCGATTTTTCCTGTGGAATGTTCCTTTAGAACACAAAAAACATGCTTGGTGTGTTCTTAATACAGGGTCATTGCCTGGGTTGACAACATTGTGGGGCAGCGTTTGCGTGCTTCCAAGATGAAGGCCGTCATAATTGAGAAGGCAGCATTATTCAGTTGCCTAAAGGCAGATTTCTTTTTTTTTTAAATTGCAGAACCCTTTTGGAACAAACTGTTTCCTGTTAACATTTCGTCATACACACAGTGGATTATAGGTATGTTGACAACCATAAAACACAATATGGCTTCATCTAATAACATTTTAATGGCAGAGATGAGTCATGCAGAGACAACCTAGTCTTGATGGAGTGCTGGAAAGAAAAAATGCCATGTAATTGTGCTCTATAGGTCAAGAGAGATTGAGGAAGGCAATATATTTTTCTCAATATATAAGCCAACACTCATGGTAGTTGTTGTTTTGCTAGATGGTGTGATTAACAAAGTTATCCAGTGTTAGCATGCCTTACAAAAACATATGTTGCCACAAGTTTGCCATTGTCAGCCACTAGTGGCAAACTTGCGGTTATGTTCTGGCAACAATGACAAATTGCTACTAGTGGCATAAGTTTTCCACAAAGTTTACTAGAGGTCCACAACAAGTTTACTACCAACCCAGTTTGCATGTGAAAATATGACCTTGCTCCAAATTTGTGACAAACATTCCCAAAGATTAACAGCAATTGTTTGCTAGAAGCCTAACATTTTTGTAAGGGAAACCCAGTTAGATAAGGAGGGGAGCTTAACAAGGAAGCAGGAAAGGAGGTAAAACAATCTGAACTCTAGGGAATAGGACTGATGGCAGCTATGACAATCATAGTGTTATTACATTCTCATATTATTATATTCAATTCTGGATTTCATTTACTATGTCACTTCTCCGTCATGATTTAAAGCAACACATTGTAAGATTTGCTCGCAGGGTCCCCTACAGATGAGAAACAGTATTGCCTGCAACAACAGTCTGGCAAATTTCTCGAAGCAGGACAACTAATGTGCGATTAATTTCTTTGAGCCAGGTAAAGTAGCCTTACAGTATTTTATTCAAACATGAATGTTGTTTTATTTTTTTTGAAATATCAGAAACAAAAGCTAATTCAACAAAAAACAACAAATGAAAAGATAATCTTTTGGTTTTTGGTTTTGGATTGCCCTTTGTGGAAATAGGCTATAGTCCTACTGTAATGCAATGCTGTTTGCGTGGTGACAGAATGTCATTATACATATTGTAATACAAAACATCATAGATCACTCTGCAAGGCTGAAAAATCAGTTTGCATTAGTCAGAGATGCGTCTGAGCCGTTTGTCACTTGGAGAAATACAGTGAACGACAGCAGTTATCTAGGAGATGCTTCTAGGAAATGTCTATATTTGTATGATTATTTGCAAGAATGTAGCCCCTAAAACACAAACTCATGATTACTCTCCCAGTTAGCCCTTGCTGCTCACGTCATGATGTTTTCCAATTTTATCTGATTAGTTACTGTTAGATCATGACTTTGTTTACCTGCCTCGTATTTTGAAGGGGGAGGGGGGATGTGACGTATGGCGTAAAGCAGTCAAATCTTGTAATTCTTTTTGTGGCGAGGTTCCTACCCAAACCCCAAAGTTGCAGACGCTCTGAAACAATGATGAAGGTGTAATCGAACCTATTGTGAGCTGATGTACCATCAGAATGATCTTGAAAATATACCTTGAAGGCTGAAAAACTACATTGTGTTGCCTTAATACAGATTTCTTCTTGCTTAATCACTTTTGTCCCATCTTTTTTAGGGATAAAGATCTATACTGACTTCCTCCTTTTCCTCCATGTTGATACTGTTACTGTAACAAGGCAACTTTTTAGTAGGGTACAAATATATTGACTTATGATTTTTCCTCCAGTACATTCCTACTGACACCAGTCAAGACACAACACACCTATAATTTTGGCTGCAGTGATAGTGATATTTCTTTTGGAAGCTGAAGGTGTGATATTTCTATCTGCAGGATTTGTTGTAAACAATGACACAAAATCATTTGACCAAGTTTCTGCCAATCTACACATCTACCGTTACCAATGAGCTGCCACTTTCTACTCACTCAGAAATACTTTTTCATAACCAAGTCTTGTTGTGCCTATTAAGTTAATGTAATTAGTCATTGCATTGATCCAAAACCAGATAAAGGCAGAAAACAACACCTAGAAGTATAGCTGCAAATCAAATGCAAAGCGAATGCACAGCAGCAGACCTTTTTTTTCCTTCAGAAAGCAAATATGAAAAGTATAAACTACAAGAAAGCGCAACCTACCTTCAACTCTAACACAAAGTTACAAATAGTACCTGTCATGCAATAATATTGGGTTTTCTTCTGCTCTGTTGATTATATAACAAAATCCACATAACCTTGAAAATCTTGGCTTGTTATATTAAGTCATACGGCCTAGTGGTTTTGGACAAATATAATATTCAAGAGCATTATGGCTCATGGTTCATGAATAAAACAACATTTGGGGCTACAAAGTCTTTTGCATGCCTTAACAACCAACCAACTTCATTAGTAAGGAGTGGAGAGGGAACTAGCCATTATTTTATGTGTGGAAAATAAACAATATGCTGTGCAAGTGAAAGGAAATATTCATATTCCATGGAGCTAGGTGGATCTGAAGCAAAATTGTATTAATGCCTGAAGAATTAAACATATTCATTGAAGAACAAAACAGAAATAAAATTTCTGTGACTACAGTTTAACAGAATATGCAAATATATTATACCAGTAGTTAAAGCAGACAGTGGTGTATAGTACTTAGTTACTATTCTTAAATATTTGTGAGTACTTTGTATTTCGCAGAGTATTATCAATATTAATAGAATTAATACAATATTAATTAATTTAACTCTCTACCTGGCTACAAGAATAATGAAAATAACATACTTTTTACTCAAAAAGTTGTTATTTGTTAAAGTTTGCACCCTAAATGTGTTTGCAGTGACTGAAAATAAGCCCTTTTTAAAAAACTGATATTTAAGGGTTTTTTTTCCAAAGGAAAATATATAAATATATTCTTTGTTCTCTTTACTGTTCAAACTGGAGCCATGTCATCTTGTCTCTCTGTATACTTTTACAGTATGTAGCAGAGATGACAATAAAGCTACTTTGACTTTGAAATCAAACCAATTAAAGCATTTAAATTCAGGACTAAATCACTTATTTCTTGCAGTGGCAAACCTTCACTATCTAATAGAATTCCTAAGTATCTAATAAATTACCTAAGTACTTTTAAAGAAAACTTTACAGAATTAAACATTTTCCTGTATCCTCGCCTAATGTACACCAAACTCATGTCATTCAGCAATAGTGTCAATTCCTCCCCGAGATCAGAAAAAAAATGCATCCCATCGTTTTGGAGAAGCTCGAAAATAAGGAAGATCGCCCGATTTCTTCTGGATGGTAAAGCTCGGCATCGCTCCAAGGGGAACAGATGGTGGGATTTGGCTCTCTTGGTTGGCTAATAAATTGCCTCTTGACTGATACGCCTATTTTCACATATTATTATCTGTGAAAAACCATGAAAGGGAACTGAGACGCGTGAGGAGGATGCCAAAACTCAGCTTTACTGTTGCCGTGCGTGTGTGTTTTATTTGTGCCATCTGTTTTGATTAATGGTTTTGGATCCATAGGACTTGTAGAGCAAACCTGAAGGCTATACTATAGTTGGCACTCCTCCCTCCAAATCATATGGCTCTGCTGTTTTTCCTGGGCGACTAAAAATATCCATTACAGAAGACGGCTTACAGCAAACAGCTAAACCCAACAACAGTTTTTTTTTTTTTTTGAAAAAGGTAGAGCAATCAGCTAATGTCCGAGTTAAAAGCTAAACCAGCCCTGCGACAGTGCTTTTTTTTGCTTTAAGCATTACAGCCATGATTGGAGAGGACAGGGCAAATCCGTTTGGCTTCGTCTTTGACTCATTTGGTGCTCAGCTGGTCCGGATGCAATCTAGAATAACGGAACCACTGTGGACTCTCTCCCATTCTTTTCTAATTACTCATATCAGAGGATGAACAGTAAAAGAAGACCAAAGCTAAAATGATTTTTTGTAGCTTCAAAAGGCAGCCATGCTCTACAAACGGAATACTCAGAAGCAGAGAGGTGTGAAATATGGCAAGGAGATGTGTAAACTCTTGTCTATTGTAGATGGTGTCTATGGGGCCTCCGGGGATTGGAAGCAGTTCTAGAAAGGAAAGCAGCCAGCAAATACAGAGCAGAAGGACAAGACTGGAACACAACCCCGTTCCACAGTTCTGAAGTAAATTGCGGATTGCAGGGTTGCTATTAATTTAATAAGCATATTAGGAAATAAGAACTATGTTATTTAAACATTTGTTATGAACATGTTTTAACTCACTCTTACCCCAATCTGATTACACGCTCTAATAAAGAGAGAAGGAGTGATGAAGGTCAATTAAAAAATGGTGTTAAAATAATTTAACACCATTAATGATCTAAATGATTTTGTTCCATTTCTATTCTTTGTCTCCGAAACACTTATAATCCATGATGGACTTTCTGTAAGCAGCCTGATTCACTGAGTCTATATTTACAGTCACCATGGTACAGTAAATCTGTACAGTTGTTCTTTTTCCCTGACAGCTTTAAATTAGCTGCCATTCATTAGAATGTTTCTTCTTTGCAGTAACGGATGAGTGTGTCTTCTCTCCAGTGCATGAATGCAATATATGATTTTGCCTCAAATCTCTTCTGGAAATGCATACATCAAACACCACATCACTTGTGTTTGACAAGATATAGAACCCACACAAGATACAAAGATGCCTGTTCAGTACAGTGCTGAAACAGCAATATGCACATTCATGCCTCAAAAAGAGTGAGACACATACACACTCAAACGTGAAGGAGATGTATGCGAACCCCAGCGTGCCTTGCTATTTTCGATGACTTTACCGCTTTTCCTGCATCCCATGGGAATTCCTCTGCCTTGGAAGGGAAAGAACAGTCTCGACAGTCTCTAAGGTCATGAAATCTGCATGTCCCAGATGTGCGGCTTCCTCCTCGCTTTTACCTTGAACAGCTCAGTTCTTTCTTTTTTTCCCTTTTTTTTTAGGCAGGCACCAACTCGGACGGCCTTTCAGCCTGTCTCTGGTTGCCTCCCAGAACATGCATGGCAGATGAGGCACGGAATTTTGCTTTGCAGGTTTGAAACAGAGACTAGATGATTCATTTCCTGTCCTCTTGCCACTCCGCACCATGCTGTAGTGCTTAATGGTGGTTTCTGCCCTGATGCACAAGAGTGCAACATCTCTATATTATGGGCCCGAGACGTGGCAGGTTTACGGCGAAGGGAGAGGCGGTCTGCGGATGTTTTTAGTATAAATGATGCCTTGCGGCAGTTTGGCGGCTGTGGTGGCGGCGGTGGTCACGTTTTGACGGCACTCAAATAAGGTCAGGCTTGTGCCGTACCTCTCTGGAGTTAGGCGTTGCAGAAATGCGGCCCAGCTGTGTGGGGGCAAATGAAAATGTGTCCTGATGCAGAATAGGTCACTGTCTGGGCTTGCTCTTGGCTGGAACATTTGATCCTCACCATCCATCATCAAGTACTCCAACAATGATGTATGAGCTATTTATGTAGTGCTGTGCTGCCGAAAACCACTGTATGCTCTTTTGACAGATCCGAAAACCAAGGCACAGAGGTGATCCTAGAAGGCAAATCTTTGTACAATCAATGCGCAATAGTCAATTGCCTGGGTTGATGATTCATCTTGAAAAGGTCTATGATGATTTTTTTTACTTTTTCTTTGAGAATATTTAACCTTTTCATGCATCGTGTCCACTCTATTGTACAACTGTGCAAATTTTATTCATTCATTCATTATCCAAACCGCTTAATCCCAAATAGGATCGTAGGGGCACCGGAGCCTATCCCGGGAAAGGCGGGGACCAACTCTGAGCAGACGCCAACACACCACAGCGAACACACACTCACACAATCACACTCCCATTCACACCTTATGGGCCAATTTAGAGTTGCCAAGTAACCTATACTGCATGCTTTTGGACTGTGGGAGGAAACCGGCGCCCCTGGAGGAAACCCACGTGAACACGGGTAGAGCATGCAAACTCCACACAGAAAGACCCGGGGATCGAACCCAGGATCTTCTTGCTGTGAAGCGGCAGTGCTAACCACTGCACCACTGTGTAAATCTTATCATCAGACCTGAAGTCAGTCTGATTTGATAAATTCACAAATAAAAAATGCATGCCACTACATCAAACCCTACGAATAGTTGCAGACTCAAGTGTGTAAACTGGTCGCTACATTTTCCATTTAAACTCAAACAGAAACATTCTCGCAATTCACTATGTAATTTTGAGACTTCCATAGCAACAACTAGCGCTGTTGTCATTAGTCTCTGGAAATGATAAGTCCTTTCTCTGAAGCTGGGAAGGTGGGCAACAAAATTATCAGGAGTTTTTTTCTGATGTTTCTGATGCAAAACATTTCTGCAAAAGACAACTAGTTTACTATGATTTTTCCTACCACTAAGGTTGTTAATGAATTGCCCTCTTTCTTTCTCTCTCTCAAAATTTTTATTTTTGCATGCATGCTAATCACACTAACTTGCACAATGTTGTACAGGCACGCTGAATAGCTATTACATCACCACTCCCACAAAGGATGTTCATTGGCTTGTTATTCATAGTAAGACAAACCAGTGAAGAACTCTCCCCACGTCTTTGCACAAAAAAGACAAACACACAGAATAAGGCATGTGGTGGAGGGATAGAAGGGTGAAGGGGAGGGGGTGGAGGAACTAAAGCGTCTCCTGTTTGGCAAATGAATGATTTAACATTCCAGCCCATGCGCTGCTGCTTTCGACGTGATTGAGGACCACGAGGAAGAAGGAGAAGAGGTGGTGTGCCTGGATACACAGCTCTTCAGAATTTTTGTTTTTTTGCCCAGCCATAGGAAAAGCCCTGCCTGGGAGCCAGAACACACTCGTAATGACAGCTGTGACCCACATAATTCATTCATTGCACAGTCGATGTCAGGAATGAGGAAAACAGAAGCAGCTGTAAAAGTATTCCTTTGGGAGGTTTAGAATTAGCAGCTTGCATTAGCCTCCAGTCATTGCGTAACTCTTTTACCTCCACATCCAGCCAGCACAGGGCTCATGGCTTACGAAAGACAGAAGAAGTTGGGGACTGAGAAGTCCTATGCAGGGTTGGATGACGGCAGAGCGCGGTCCGGGTCAGGAGGCTGCTCAATGGATTTCGTCAAGAAACCAATCAATACAGACCTGTCCCTTCATCTTACCTCTTCATAAGACGTTGAGTCAGTGAAGATTCTGCTGCACTGCAATATATTTTTTTCATGTACTGTGCTTTGATAAACCTCACTGTGTTTTCCTCTTGAGTATTCTTTTGTGTTGATATGATTCAAGTAGTGTTCCATGGCCAATCTGGTGGTTTTACACTAAAAGTGTAAAATATAAAAATGATGTTTCTATAGTGTGTTTCTAAACACCCAAAGCTCTTTATAGACGCAGTGTTTATCTAATTCAACCAGCATCCATGTGAAGCTCCACCTGGATTAGGGGGCCAGATTTGTGGGTCATTCCAGCAGATTCCACTCCAACTCATTTAGAAAGATGTGCAGGGGTCTTTATTGACCTCACTGAGTCTGACCTCACATTTACATCTTACTGGAATTACATCTGTATGTTATAATTGGAGCTGCAATTACAGAATAAATCCTTTTTCTATAGCAAAAAAAGACAAATGACTTTTCTCAAATGACTGTTATAGTTTCACCTTAGAAAATAGTACAAACTTTAACAGTCCTGTGCCCAAATAAGTCTCACCAAGAGCCCGCAGCAGCCTCAGTTGGAAGGATAAGCATAATGTGAACTAAATGCACATACAAACAGCAGCAGCATTGACAGTGAGTTGAACAGTGAATAGTGAAAGGACAGGAGAGAAATCACTAGTTAAAGTGAAGTTAGTTATTTTTCATAACACATCACAGTACAGCACACAGTGCAACAAAATGTGACCCCTGCATTTGACCCATCCATAAGGAGCAGTGGGCAGCTGGTACCTTGCTCAGGATCTTACATTTGTCCCAACTCATTTGAAGGACATCACCACTGCACTGGGGCACAGGTATCCACACAGACCACAGGATGGTGACCACTGTCGGTCCCACCAACAGCCAGTAGAACCAACTTTCCTAGCTTTTCTGCCAGGCTCAAACCTGCTTGTCTTAAGATGAATACATTTTACATTTATATTTACAACACTTAGCTTATCCAGAGTGGCTTTCATTTGTTTTAATTATGGGGACAGTCTCCCTGAAGCAACTTGGGGTTAAGTGTCTTGCTCATGTACCCAATGAAGATTAGTAATGGAGAAAGGATTCAAACCCACAACCATTTTGTCCAGAGGTGAGGATCCTAACCACTATCACTACCATCACCATCCACTAGAATAACCAAATCTGAACATATGGCTTATTAAATGAAAGACTGTAAACATTTTTTCCACAAGGTCCAGGACGAAAATATACATGGATGAACAGTAATATACGTTTCTCTTTCAAAGCTTAGAATGCATAGATACATTTTATTGAGAAATACTGATTATATTATTGAAAATACGCTTTGGTCATCTGTTAACTAGAATGCTAATTTATTCAAGCAAGTCACAAAGCTAAAATTATTGCCCAAGCTGAGGCCAAGTTGCCTTGACAACACCTGTGACTGAGATCTTAAGGATTTTTTTTTTTTTTTTACTACAATGACGTGCCTGTGCCACTCTGGAATAGGCTGTGACTTGCATACATTAGAATGTTAAACAATTACAAATGTGTACGAATTGCACACGACAGGCACCTACGCGGTGTGCATTGGTTGCTTCGGCGTCAGCAGAAGAGCCTTCATTTCACGTTACATCTTGTGTTCAGAAACCTGTGAAATGGTAAAAAGAAACATCCGGCACGTCGTGTCAAAAGCATCATTCATTTATGGAGGCTGCGCTTCCAGCTTGCTGAGACTGAGAGGAAAAAAGTATGTAATGGATGCTGGGGTCTTGCATGCATCAATGAATTGTGAATTCGGTTCAGTCCCCCTACCAGATGTCTGTCCCTCCCGAATTAGTTTTCTCATAAATAATGTTTAAAGTGGAAAGAACACTGGCTCACAACATTTGTGCTCGTGTTAACGGGCTGCATCAACAAAAGTCATTCAACCTGCATAAATAAATGCCTGCTTCTCCCCACACACACAATTGCAATGCTTATCTGATTCCAGAGGCATATTATCTGCTGAGAAATGAGGCTACTGTGCCACACACACACAGCCTGATAACTTGCCAAAAAGGATAATGCTAAATTGAGCAACGGGGAAGTTCTGGCCGTCTCTAAATGGATGACATGCAAAGCGATGCAATAGGAAAGAATATAAAGCAGAGCCCAATTGTCCAATAACTGATGCAACTATACAACAACAGCACCAAGTGCAAAGATCATCTTAACCTTTACTGGAAGTAAGACCGATTCTGTCATTTTGAAAGCATTTGGGAAATTTGCCTGTGGTTATATCAATCCAAGCTTTTAAAACAACCAGCCAAATAAATTTATAACTATAATTTTTACCAACGGGCAACAGTAAAAAAAAGAATTGCTTTTGATTTTTTCCCCTTGTATTCAGAGAACATTGCCTGTGAGTGCATTTACAAATAATACTACAATACCAGGACGTCTGTGGCTTTGAAACTTCCCAATTCCTTCAGAATTGCGCAACGAACATGAGCATGACGTCTGTTGTCCTTGTATGTAGCAATGCATACATCTAATCAAACTGACAACTTCATAGATGGTGCTTTTTGCCTTTTCCCCCTAAACCTCCCTTCCCTCCAGCACAGGAGAAGCATTTGAAATTCTTGACAAAGCACTTTCTTCCCAGAGATGCCACACGTAGGCTGAAACACTAGGGGACAGTTTGCTTAAAAGCACTGCTGCAGTCCAACCCCGTACCATGCTTCGGGATCGGTGAGCTCAAGAGAAATTAGGTCATGCCTAATGATGGGGGGGGGGGGGGGTACATGCAAGACATGCAAAAGGAGACATGCAAGACATGCAAAAAGGAGTGCAAAACCCGAGGGGTGGAGGGAGAGAAAAAACCTAAGGCAACAGTGGGGGTGATACTGGAGACCTGCATGGCTGAGTTTGTCTGGGCTGTAAATGGTCTTACACTGGTGGAAAACTGTGGGAATGAGTTGGGTTTCAAGATTCAAGATTTGTCACATATATTTAATTATACAAGGATAACACATAGTGAAATGCACCTGATCCATTCCTAAGACTGAGCTAATTTAAACAGAAATTAGTGAACAGATTAAAGTTAAAGTTTATTTAAGTTAAAGAAATATTACAAGACACTAAATTTAAAAAATAAAGTCCTGGGTTCGATGTCCTGGTTGGCCGTAAGGCCTTTCTGTGTGGAGTTCGCGTGCTTTCCTCGTGTTTCTTCTGGAGGCTCCGGTTTCCTCCCAGTCCAAAGGCATGCAATATAGGTTCATTGGTGACTCTAAATTGGCTCTGTAAGGTGTGAATGTGAGTGTGACTGTGTGTGCCCTGCCGTGTGTTGGCACCTGCCCAGAGTTGGTCCCCGCCTTGCGCTCCTGCAAGCCCACTGGGGATTAAGCGGTTCAGATAATCAATAAATGAATGACATTTATCCTATAAACAGTTACTGTACATGTTTATTGGATAACTAAGTATGGTAAACTGCAGTGTGCCTATGTGTTACATAATGGACATAAAAGCATGCAAGTTGTAAATGGCATGTGGGTGTCACACAGAAAGAGTTCACATGAGATCAGATAAAAGTAGGCATGTTACAGTTAAGAAGTCTTATGGTGTGAGTACAGAAGCTCATCCAGAGTCTCCTCGTTTTGTCCATAATACTCATGAAGTGTTTGAATGACTTCAACAGTTTCAAAGCTAAGGTGAGGCATTTAAGAGGTGTGAAGACCTCCACAAATACATGCTTATGGAATTTCGGAAATTGCACATACTCTACATGCTCCACAGCGCATATTGCAGCAAAGATGGCATGCTGTAGTTGACACATCATGTACGCATCTTTGTCAGAATCGTATCAATCAATGACGTTGTGGCCCTGACCCTGTCAGCTAGTGAAACATGCTCACGATGGCAGCATGTTAATTGCACCTCACCTCATTAAGGTGATGGGAAGTCGATGCATTTGTCAGTCCTTTGGAGCACTAGGAGCGCATCTTCTTCCTTGTGTGGGCTTTCTCCATGCAGTCTAAGAAGAATGGGGCAATGACAATGTGGTGCAATGATGCTGGAAAATGATAGAGATAACTTCATTGGAGCCTCATGGAATTGCTGAATTAGTCAGTGAGGAAAAAATCATCAGCTTCTTAAAACCGTAATTATGGAAATGCTAAAGTCAGTTCATATGTTGGTACTGAAAGCCATGTTCTTGGCAATACCTGGGATAAAAGAAGAGAGAAAAGTCATTATTGGTCTGAATAGGTGGTGGGGATTAGCAGTTGCGACAACACCAGCAGCTCAGAAGTCTTTCAGGGAAGGCAGTTTTTTTGCCGCACAGTGGTCGAACAAGTTTTCCCACACTGTTCTCCTCGTGTTGTCCGATGTTCTGTGAAGTCTCTAATCAGGCGAGGACACATGCCGTGTCTTGGGGACAGTAAAGCATGGGTTTAATTTTTTCTTATATTTCATGATGTCTGTCTAGCGACTGTAAACAATGTCGTTTTTTCGAGCGCTTGAAAGCCAGCATTGCAGGGGTTACACGTGGCACAGTCCTCATAATGGAGCAAAATCAGAGTTGATAATGACTCAGGGAAGAAACTCACTGTAGCGAGAAGCGATGGCTTAAATTCAGGGAGGTGCGCGGTAGGGATGCTGACTCATTACCGAGCGTACCACAGGCACTAATCTTCCTCTGGCTACTGCCATTGTCCGCCTCAGAAAGGCAGAACCCTGACTTGCCTTTAAACCCCGTTAACTGGAATATGAGATGAGGTCCCCTCGCTGCTCCTCCTATGTTATGTGCAGAGATTACACAAATGCCACGAGACATTTGGACGATTTCACATGAACGACTCTTGGCCTGTGAAGTACCGTTGTACTTACAGCTTGACTCAATTTCATTCATCTATGACCCATTAATTTCTCTGTATATGATTCCTGGCATACAGTAGGCATGCCATATTTAGAATGAAATCACGCCCTTCTTTGAAAGTGTGCACTGCTCTCCGAACCCGATATATCTTTTAAATTCCAAGGGAAAACTTCACAAGGAGCATTTAAATATTTCATTACAGCAAGTATGGATGGCATCATAAAAAGTGGTAACTTAGCAACTGCTTCTTGGCTTTATAATCAGAGGATTGTGTAGGCTGCTCATTCAGGGATGCGCAAAGCTCACATGCAAAAAAATATATCTGAGTTTAATGTATTTACTCTTTTCTATTCCTTTGACAACGGCTTGTCTCTTTCAGTCAGCTATTCACATCGTCATCCTCTTGAACCTTGAGCGCTGTGTGTGACTAATTGCTGTAGTTAAAATATTATTCCAGGTAACAAAATGAGAATGTCAGAATGTAAGTTTTACTACAAAATGAAATTCACCGACTGAACCGAGAAATAGCTGTTAAATGAGGATCAGTTACAAGTCTGACACAAGGAGGGCTGAACTTGTAAGTGGTGTTTAGCAGCAGTCATGACCTTCTCGATAGAGTTCAAAAACAAAAAAGAAAGAAGGAAAAAAGCTACATCTTTAAACATAGACAGACTTTCTAATGGAGTAGAACATCACATGCTGTCTTCGGGAAGCCAGTCAGACGTAATCGTCGTCAGACTTTGCAAGAAGAGAATTCTGTCATGGTGCAGTAGGTCTCCCTTTAATGAATTTTTCATTTTTCACAGCATCTGTATTCAGTTCTCTGTGGGCTAATGCAGCAACATGCCGACATCTTCCAGGATTAAAGGTGGCAATTAGAGGATAAAGCCCTGTGCTTCATGGAATGTGTTAATGTGAGCTGTGCAAAGCAGAGCAGAATGTGTGTGGGTGAGTTTTTAGGAATTAATGAAGATCTGATTGTTACCTATAATATCTGGAAGCATAACATTTGACCAATTTTTGTGGCTTTGTGAAGACTGGCCATCATAAGTAAAAAAAAAAAAAATAGAAAATCAGTTTTTAGAGAAAAGTTTTTATTTGAAAAATGAAAAGAGTAAAAAGATTTGCATTTGGTAACTGAATTTAAGGTAAGGGTTAGTTGCTTGCTTAGTGTTATTTACAACTAGTAATTACTGGAGTACATTGAAGAGCCTTCACAAAGACAGCAAAACACAGTCACTGTATGTGTGTAAGTTCCATAAATAAATTCACTTAAACTCGCCCTGCTATAAGTAACACATGTTCAGGACTTGAACCTGGATTTTGTAGATGCTGTGAAAATGTTTGCACCCACCTATTTCTCTCCTTTAAATAAATTGATCAAGACAGTGTAACCAACCCCTCACAGATACGTTTTCTTTAAATCTTCATTAAAAGCCATTTTAGAGAACTTCCAGGATTCGCCAAGTCAAAGTCTTGAATAGAGGTTTGCCTCACCGTTTAAAATCAATTGCAGACTGGGACTCACCTGATAAATTAGAATGGGAACATGGACAGAATGAAACCATGAGTGAATCATGTCTTGTAAAAGCCAGATCTTATAGCCAGGCATTCTCTGTGAGAAAAATCTATAAGTGAAAAACTATAGATGCAAATTTGTGTGTTTTGAGAGAGAGAGAGAGAGAGAGAGAGAGAGAGAGAGAGATCATATAAAAGCAGAGGTTGTGAAGATCTCTTTCCAGTCTTTCATCAGCGTGAATAAGAGGGATTGCAGTCACAGAGCAGATCACAAAATCGTTCACTTTTCCTCCAGTAACGTCACGTCGCAATGACGGAGACACAATACAGCTGATGGCTCTGGAAGAATGAAGCATCACATTCTGCGCGCAAGGGAGAAGAGAAAGAGAGAGTGATGTGTGTGAGAGAGAAGTACCGAGAGGCGTGACGCCAGCACTTTAATGATGTAAGAGAGAGAGAGAGAGAGAGAGAGAGAGAGAGGGAGAGATTGGCTCGGGCACGGCGTACGCCGCTGCCTTTCAGTTCTCATAGCCTCCACTTAGAGCCACTCAGGATCTGCGGCACCAGAAGTCCAGGTAAGTGCACTTCACATTCGATGACGCGGCAAGGTTTTTAAAAACTTCTTGTCAAGGAGCAATAACGTCTTTAATCACGTCTTATTATGCGCGAGCGCCAAACAAGCACGTGCGCGCCGCGCCAGAAGGTCCTCGCGCTTGAAAAATGGTAATGAATTGGGAAGTGATGCCGTGAGCCTAACGACTGTTGTTCTGTATCATGTCTGCGTTATTAGTGTGACTTATTCAATTGTTGTTTTATAACACGAAACAGATATGCATCGATAAATACGTTTGTTCCACGGGATCGAAAGCGGAAAGCGAGGCGCGGGGCGCGAAGCGCGGGGCGCGTGGAAGTGCGGATGTGGTTAAGTGACACGCGCGCGTTTAGTATGGAGCAGTGTTAATGTTTGGTCTGACGGCTTAATTAACAGTCAAGTTCATGTCCACTTCTTGCCAGAACAAGATGGGAAACGAGACGTAAAGCCAGGCTTATGCGGGACTTGCGTTTGGATGCGTTGTGTCGCGTCGAGGCAGAGCTGAGGAGCCGGGAGGCGCGCCACTCTGCCCCGTGACTGCCATGTCTCTCGTCAGTGTCAGAAGTGCGTTATAAATGGCTCCCTCGACGAGGTCTGTCTCATTCTGGTGAAACCCTCAGCAGGAATGTCGATAAACAACCGAAACTGGAACTTTTGGACTGCGGCGACCTTGTAGGACCGAGCCGGTGTTCCACGTACGAGTCACGAGACCAGAAAATTGGCGGGAAAACAGGCAAGCGTCAAGAAGAAAGAAACAAATTGCAAAGCCATGGGTATAAAACACTTCCTGCTCCTTTTGGTTTATTTGGACCCCCTGAATGTGCCGTGCACCTCGGCTGCCAAGCGCCCCAAAAAGCCCCACAAAGAAGTAAACGGTACTGCGCCGCCGCCGGCGTCCACGCAGAGGGTGGCGCAGGTCCAGCTCCCTGCCGCGGCCACTCATGAAACCTGCCAGGGCTACTACGACGTGAGCGGGCAGTTCGATAAGGAGTTTGAGTGCAATAACACCGACCACCGATACTGCTGCGGCACCTGCTTCTTGAGGTTCTGCTGCCAGTTTAAGGGCAACCGGTTAGACCAGAGAATCTGCAAGAACTTCAAGCAGCCCTCCTGGGTGAAGACAGTGGCCCCTTCCCCGACACCCACGGACAACCCCTACGATCCCAGAATGGATCAGACCAACATGGCCGTCTACATTACCTGCGGGGTCATAGCTTTCATCATAGTCGTCGGGGTGTCTACCAAAGTCGCGTACGACAAAGCCACCCAGCCACCTCAGGAAATGAACATTCATAGGTGAGTTACCCAAGATTTTTCACGGGCCAGATTGGGTTGGTGCCTTTAGGCAAATAAACAGCCTGCACCTGTCATGTCAACACATCTTTTTGCTCATATTGCATTTTAACAATTCGCCTGCATATGTGCTACCTCCTCACACTGCTGTCCGGACAGAATGTTAAAAAACATGGTACGAACTAGTCGTGACCAGATTGCCAAAGACAGTTATATTGCACTGTTATGATGCCTCATGGCCCTGGCTCGCAGCAGACACCCTCTATTTTGTGAGTCCGGCCGACCACGAGAGCCTTTACAGCTCATTACAGATCCTTCAATTTTACCCTCCATTTGATCGGTACAATAATGGCTGATTGCATAACTGTGTCCCCGGGCTGGCCAGATCATAAAGCCTCTCAGGTTGTTTATGAAGAAGAGGATGATCTCTGTCCCTCGTTTCTCTGCATTTCTCAGCCTGCTTCGCCCTGCCTCACATAACCAATATTCTATCTCAGGAATGAGGCAGAAATTATTGCCTAACCCTGCATTTTAAATGCCTCATCAAATATATGACCATGTAAACATGCCTTTATAGACTTATAAATGCTTCATAAAACATTTGTATAATGGTGACTCTTATTGTTTTAAACACTGCTTTTTAGTTCTCTAGTTAATTTTCTCAGCATGTATTATAGCTCAGATTGGTTATTCCCCACTCTCCCACGCACCGGTCGAGTGCCGTTGATATGATGTGTGATGCTCAGTCGATTTTGACTTTTCACATTTCTAGTCCGCATTGGCTGCTGCGTTCCATGCTTGGTTTGACTCCAACGAGTGAAACAAGTAAAAATGCCAAAAGCTGTTCTAGGGACATTTTGCTTAAATTTAAGGAGAGGAAGTCTGATGTATTTAAAATCGAAGTAATTACTGCTCGTTCTGGTTTATTGGTGCCAGTAAAATCTAGCATGGCTTTGTGAACGAAAAAAAAAAAATGTTCTAGAAGCTTCGCAACAAGCAATTAAACAAACCCACAGAATCCGTACCTAATTGGCAAATGTTCAGTTGACATTTCCATCAAGCCGCTGGAGCAGAGGGTATCAAGTGAGAAAATAATTCAGTTTCTCCCAGTCAGAGTAAACAGAATGAACACATTCATACCGCATAATTACTCTTGTCTGAATCCCTTGCGGCTACCTGGCTTCGTAGATCGGAGTATGTAGGCTATCATATGTACGATGATCATGGCATTTTTTTTTTATATTTCTGAAGCACACTAGATTAGCTCTTCTTACATAAGATGTCATGTTGAACTATTTGCATACATAACTGTTTGCATTACAGAGCTGTCATTCAGGGCTCTTGACACTGTCCTCTGCTCTTCCCTCCCACAGAGCGCTAGCAGATATTTTAAGGCAACAAGGACCCATCCCTATATCCCAGTACGACTGTGAAAACTTTGCGGCCATGAACAGCTCATCCAAAGACAACACACCGCAGCGGACGGGCTCAAAAAACCATTACACCCCAGTCCACTCTTCCAAATCAAATCATGGTAAGAGTTCTGAGCTAAACGCTTAACAACTAACATCTCATAATCTGTGGAACTAACAGAATTAATTTGTCTCTAACTGAAAGGCTGTTGATCTGCCTGTCTGCCGATGAAGATAGATAGATAGATAGATAGATAGATCTGTCTATACACACACATTAGATGGGGGTGCAGAAACGCTTGTATACATCCATTTGTGTGTACAGAGAGAATCTGCATGCCAAGGTTGTGTACAAATCAGTCAGATCGTAGGCCAGCCTACCTCGTTGGCTGCCTAGCCTAGCGTGATAAGCATATAGCAGAGGGCTTGTGGCTTGCTCGCTTGTATGGGCGGCACCGCTGGCGGGTCGCCAGACGGCTGTCATTCACGCGGCTGATAATTCGTGCCGACGCCAGAAGAGCGTGGGGATGAGGCGGCACATGTGTTCGCGTCTGGCCTCGGCACGGCGGCGTAATCTGGCACGCTCATGCTCGCCAATCAACTGCCACCCACCTGCCAAATTTGAACAGAATCGCCGGCAACCCTGCCAAATGGGCTGCCGTTCTGTCCCGGGTCTGAAACACAAGGCTGCTGTACATTCCATCAGTTCAAGGTTGTCCGGGACCACAGGGAAAGTGGAGATTTTGGCAGTGGCCCCCCCATGCGTAATGAGTACAAATGACTTTATGCAGAGAACATTTACAGAGATAGATATCACTGGTTTGACGTGCGCGTCAAGGTTTTTTTTAACAGTATTTAGTGAAGACTAGCCTTTCACAGAACACATAGCTGCTTGAGCTCTCGGGCAGAAAGACTGGACTTGAGTGACCGAAGACAGGTGGTGACTTTGATCCAGGTGCGGCAAGATGGTCCCACGTTATGCCATTGTGCACCTTCTGGAGCTTGTGCCTCTCACCCATCTAGCGGACAGGACGAGATGGGACTCGGTTGGCAGCTGTCGGTGTCTGCTTTAGTGCGACGGCCGGCGGCGCGAGGGAGATGCTGTCGGACCGTTCTGGCCGACCTTGTTTATGTCACGGTCTTCCCGGAGGTCAGCCGTCACAGAGAGAGAGACAGAGAGTGTATCTGGCTCCCAGTGAAGGGAGGCTGCATTTCCACAAGAGACACTCCAGTAGCTTCCCACTCGGACATGAGAAGCCCTGACAGGCTCTGGAGGAGCGAGGACAATTTGTATAGAAATTGCTGTCTTAGGCACTGACAACAATGCAGAAGGCTTTAAAAAAAATCCCAAAAACAAAATCATGTGTTTGCAAGCCCTGAGGCATAACCATGCTTTTTTCACCCTCCTTGTGCCGCCAGAAGTGACACGGATATTGTCACCTTGAGGTTGTGTTTGGTTTGATTAAATGTCTGCACCCTCTGCAACATAGTGTAACTAAATTACTTCAATTCTCCCACCAGATCCCACACCTTTCTAACATAAAGGCATGTTGAGAGAGAACCGAGACATCTCCGGCATCGGAGATCAAGAAAGCGCTGACAGTTTTTCGGTAGATTTTTATATTGGCTTTTGACATGAAGGAATTATTTCATCACTATAATCTTTTGCAATATCCTCCCAAAATGCACAGTTTCATCAAGAGCATCCTTGCCACAGAGCAAAACTACCAGTGGATATACCCTAATGCACTAATTAGTTGATTAATAAATTAACTGACAAAGAACAAAGAAGAATGAACACAACCTCTCGCATAAAAATTTTTATTGTATGGCCGTAGGACTGTTGTGTCAGTGTTGAAAGTGTGTCTTTGCGCTTGTGTGTTTTTCTCAGATACAGCTTCAAGAGATCAGCACTGCATGCTTAAAATTTGCCTGGCTTATAAAACTATGATTTAATTAGTTTAATTAACATGTGGAAAGCCAGTGGCCAATTTCATAATGATATGCACTCTACACATTTTTTTTACACTGCAGCCGCTACGTTTTGTCCCCTCACCAATTAATAGTGAAATTGTGCAGGCTATAACGTCTCAGTAATGACTGAGAGTGTCTCAAGAGGATTGGAAATATTCTCACCCACATCCACATGCGGGAGCGTTAATGCTGACGCAGCGTATTTGTTCTCACTCGAGGACGCACCTGAGCCGAAATTGTGGGTACGCCTTTTGCGCACATGGTCCCTAGACTTATCATTGAAAACACATTTGAAATGATTTGTCCTTGTAGCGACACAAAAGGGTGAACCCGCTCCCTGAATGCCCCCGCCCGATGGGAGCAACAGAACGGCAGGTTAAATTTAGTCACCTTGTCTGACAGGGCCGGCATCGTAACGAAGGCTTTGCTAGATTGCTTGGTTAAGACAGAGCCCCCGTTGACTGGCGTGGCGACACTCTGACTTGTTGTGTGGTGGACATGGCGTTCTACCCCCTCTGATCCCCCACCTACCTCCACAAACTGATTTATTCCATTCAAGGGATTGTGTCGGACCGGCGAGAGGAGACGACATGTGCTAACAGCGTTTGGCCTGGGTTTTTGCGAACGAGTGCTGCAGTCAGTGGCAGGGGCTTGTTCCAAAAGGTTGCTCCTCTTTCTTTTTTTAAAGATTCCTGCAGACTTCAAGCAAACAGCCTATTATCCGACCAGTCCCTGAGCTTCCACCTTTCATTTCACTCTCCTGCTTTGCTCAATTTCATGCCTGCCTCTTAGCTCTGAAAAACACAACTCTTGCTCTTTGAGATTCCGAGCAGAAGGTGGATTTATTATTAACCTGCAAGCCCAGCCACGTCTGTTAAGTCCAGGCATCTGCAGCATAATTGAACGCTTGCTGCGAACTCCTTCAATCTCGTTTGGATACCCGGCGTATCAGTAATTGCCTTCCGATTGTAAATCTGATGCCTGTAGAAGGCTTTACTGTCAACTTAAGTTTCCAGACAGCATCTAAGGTTATCGTGGGGATATCAGATATAGTCATGCAATCCAATATACTTTTCGCCAGTGATGGTACGATGTCAGGTACAAAAATAACAGCCATTTGACGTTTGCAGCACCTCACTTTGCACTGCGAGGGCAAGGTGACTTTACTTGTGAATTATGGGATGTCGTAACTTGGTGAGTGCACAGGATGTCTGGCTGTTTATGACGTTCACCTTGTTTGACAACAAAAGGTGAGAGTGCGAGTTTTGTGAACCTCATGCCTCACTTTGGACTCGTTTCAGGGGGACACTACTCAAAAGAGAGCAGCCGTGGCGGAGGACACGACCTGCACAACTTCATCTCCTCCGGCTTCGTCACTCTGGGGAGGGGACACGTGAAAGGTAAGGGCTGCTTTACCGCACCGACGGCCTACAGGTCGCTCCTTACTGACCATAAAAGGATGGAAGGGTCTTGATCAAGTAATGCAGAGCAGCATTCAACAACAAATAACACTAATCAAGGAAATGTGTCAACAAGTAACACTGAGCAAATGTTTAGTCGAAGGACCATCAGTAAGAAACACATTGGCCCTACTCAGATCCGGCATTAACATGTGTCTTGGGTGATCTGATCACAAGTGGACATCTCTAAGTTCTTACAAAGCAGCTTTACATATTACCAGCTCTAAGCCACTAATGAGCAAAGCTAAAGGTGACAGTAGCAAGGCAGAACTCCCTCTGTGGTAAATAGGAAGAAACCTTCAGAGGAAACAAGACTCAATATGGGACTCCATCCTATTGCGGGCAATGACAGGTTGAACTCATCCATTTGAAGTGCAGCATGAAGATTGTAAATAATCAATTAAAGTTCAAGGGGTCACGGAAAGTTTCAGATACCACGGCCTCTCTAGAAGCATGGAGATCATAATGTCCAACTTGTCAGATTTAATAAGAGGTGAATCCAGACAGTATGTTCACTCCACACAGGGATTTTGGTGATGCAGCTCGCTGCAGGTTTTGCGATTTGGATCTGTCTTCACAAGCGTCTCAGGTGACCACCCATGATTGGATCGCGCATTTTTGGCTTTATATGCTAATAAACACCTGCATCATATCCGTTTGCAAAGACAATTACTGCTGACTTAAAACGATCGCTTTCAACTTCAGGATGATGTCTATGGCACGTACGGTAGCTCCTACTTCTGCTTACGTAGATGACTTGACTTGAGTAAAGACAAGTTTAATGTGCTACAGCACATGCAGTACTCCACTTCACACTACTGCCTGAATGAGTTCTTTGAAGGTCGTGGACCACTCTATATACAAATAAACAGCTAAACATATGGGACTGTATGCCCCGATGTTTGTAACTGGCTGTCAAAAACTGTTAAGACCAGCTTCAGAAATGATGTCATGTAAATGAGGTTCGACTTCCTTTTATGCAGATCGCAGGAGAGTAAACAGTGGTTTAGTGTGGCGCAGAACATATTCTACAAAAAAGAATGTGGCCATACGCAGCTCAGACCACATCTGAACATGGTGTACTTCACCAGAACCACACTTTCCCTCAATATATGGAAATATGGAGCAAAGACTGAATCCCGTGTTACTTTTAATAAATCTTTTAAACCTAAGCCTAATAAATGGTTATTTTTAAATTTAGAATGATGCTGTTGTCACATAAAGGAGTTTGTACTTCCACTTATGCTGATGTTAGTTAAGTACAGGGTCAGAACACATTCGTTCACGTTCACACTACTGAACGAATTTGGCCTTATAATGCCCACGCCAGTTCTGAATGTGGTCTGAGCGTTTGGATGTCGCACCTGAGTGTGTTCACGCCCTTATATGAGAGTTGCTGTCTTGTGATCAGATCCCATAAAAACACACACTAACGCCATGACCACAGACGTGAGATGTGTGTTTATGAAAAAATAATCACATCCTACAAATGTAGAACCCAATCCATAATTCCTGTGATTCCACATTCTGCTTAAAAGGCAGGTAAGCAGCCACAGAATTGACAGAAATGGATTGTTTTTCCACCGATGAGCTGTCATAATGTTTTCACTGCCCAAAACCACTGTGTACATGACACACAATCTTCAGTCAGGGTTATTCCCTGTGCCCTGGCAGTGTCCTTCCACCCACACACACATCCCACTCATGTGCCAACAGGGGCGATGCCCTAATTATCGTGTTTCTGCTCTCCGCTAAATAGCCAGACCTTTCATTATGTACTTCTGGTGTCTTTATTTCCAAACTCTTCGTCCTTGGCGGGGAGAAGAGAGAGAGAGGAGAAGACTGGGCTAAAGGAAGATCCATGTGATGGATAAGAAAACAGATATCGTGCCATCAATAATGCCAGATTGAGTTTAATTGCACCCAATGATACATGTGTCGTTGATGTATATTCGTTGTCCGCGACCAAGGGATTGGGTTCAGGGCTCTGGCGGCTGGCCATTCCTTTTGCCATAAAGCATTATAGCGGGGCCGAGCTCCTCCCAGCCATGCGAGGTGGCCACATAAATCAAGAGCTTCCCTCTCAATAAAGCGCCGTAGATCACACATCCATCTGAAGCAGGGGGGCTAGAGGAGAAAGGCAGTTGTGAGCTGCATCGCCATGAGTCGCTTGTCTTCCGCCTGCTTTTTATTTTTGCAACTACAAAGCACTGACCTGAAATCCATTTCTTTGTGTGTGTGTGTGTGTGCGTTTCCACCAGCAGCCCGATCGGGCGTCTTGTTTTTGTTTGTGTGTCTTCTGTGCCCTTTTGGCCAGGCCCTGCTCGCCCATGCATGGCCGCGGCGAATGCGCCGGCTATTTTCGACGATGCTTCATGAAATATGAGTGGTGAAGGTAACGAGGCATCTTCCCAACGCGAACACAAGCTCCTTTCTCCTCCTTTGCGTTATTTTATGCAGTTTGTGCCGTGCTGTCAAAATGGATGATGTGTCAAGTTAAAATTTGTCAAACAGAGCTAATAAGTGCTTTACTTCCCTGATGAAAAACTCAGTTGCCCAGTTTCAGCAGCTCATAAAGGATCTTTTGACTTTTGCTGAAAGATGTGTTTTAGGCTTTTTTTTGTGGTGGTTTTGAAACCTGACCATAAGAACCTGACTTCTAAATAATCCAACCAAACTCAATGCTAAGTCTTGCTGTTTTTTCAGACCATGGTGTAAATAATTGTGTGACGTACAGTGCTGATCTCATGTGATACTGTTTCTATGTTTTTGCAAAGGTAGTTTGTCTATTTTTGTCATTCATGACAACTAGAGGGGGACAACATAGCCCCAAAATGCTGTCACAATATTTCAGGGAGTTTTGTGGAGTGGGAAGTATGGATCGGCATCATATCTTTAGCCACACAAAAAATGACTGCTTCAGCAATGTCTTTCCAGTGTTTGCTTGTTTTGTCGTGAGACGTGTAACTCGCTAAAGCCTCAGAAATGCCATGCTCAATCGATTTACTCTGCATACTTGCTTTTAGAAGTCACCGTTAGAAATAAGGTCTTCTCTTTGTACATTTGGGTCTCTCCGTATTGGACGGTGTGTTTTTTTGAATTTATAACTTTCACCTTTGGTTGTCACAGACTGGTAGCAAGTCTTACATATGACTGTGGTTTGATTCACACCTCTTCTTTTAAAACTGAAATATTTCCACAATACCAAAGAGGATTCTGTTTAAGGTAGTAACTCTTACAGCCCTTAGAAAATTAGGGTCATTTTTCTATACGTTTTTAGGCTTATTCTAGTGTGTGTGAACTAGAGCTGGGCGATTCATGACTCACCCGGGCTGATCACCCGGATCCATAAAATAACTCAGGAGTCACAGTTTTTTACTGAATTACTTCAGGTTTTTTGCACGGAATTAATCACAAATACTGTGTGCTGAATGAATATAATGTCCGATTTAGATGGTATGTGTGTGTGGTTTCTTTATGTTAATGGGATTCTGAGAAAAAACTAATTAATAAACAACGCAAAATGCGTGTCTTGGTCTCAAAAAGTTAACTCTACTGGCACTGCTGAACTGCGGCCTCGTTAATTATGTTGTGCAGGTGTCGCCCAAGTTAACTCACGTCGCAACAATTTGACATCATTACGTTGCCAACTCTAAAGATCGTGATACTCATATTTCCCCCGGGATCAAATATTAACACGGAATTATTGTGACCGATACGATATGGCAGTTGGTGGTTCAACGGTTAGGGTGTACTTCCCGTGATCAGAAGGTCGCCCGTTTGAATCCCGCGTCGATAAAGGTACCATTGAGGTGCTCATGAGCAAGTTAGCGTCGAGTTAGTTACCCCAAGCACTGCTTCCTGGGCGTTGCCCATGTCACCTATCCACTGCTCCTTCACGGATGGGTCAAATGCAGAGGTTTCGTTGTGGTGCGCTGTGTACCGTGCTGTGGTGTGTGTTCACAATGACAAATAATCACTCACGTTCTCTTAATGCCAACACTGTTTAACAGTTAAGAAACATTGATGGTTATGCTAAAACTGGACAATACTGAAATCATCTGAAAAAAAGAGCGTCAGTTATTACAAACAGTGTTGTAATATTAGATTTATAATAAGAGTAAATTTGATAAACTCTCAGTGTTATCTAAACAGTTCCATTTTATGGTGAATGGAATCAATCAATCTCTTTAAATGTTTTTATTTAACAATCCCTCTTTGCACCTCTGGGACCTCTGCCAGCCGCAATTAAATTCCAAATAACTGGGGAGAGTTGCTAGGCCATTCCTATTGTTAACGAAAGTGAAGAGGTGGTGGAATGGCACCCACCTTGTTAAAAGTGTCTGCTTTCTCTGCTCGACTTTTTCCACGCTCTCTGATCGACATCGGGCAACACCTTCTCATCCTGCCTCCCAGGCTCTCCGTCCTGCTGCTCTTCCCCTTCTCTGAGAAAAAACAAGACCGGATCAAAAGCAGACAAACCTATCAATTACAGATTTTTGGGGCGAGGCCCTTGTAATGTTTTTGGCCTCTGTCGTTGTCTGCCCAAGGTCCTTCTGATGCAAGGTGCAACAGAATCCGGCAACTAAAGACTGTAAGTTGCCATGTATTTTTTCCCCCCCAGATTAAAGGGCAGCCGAGGTTGCGGCTCGGCAATTGGCGGTAAAACTTGTGCCGCGTCCAGATGGGATTTTCCCGCTTTTGTTTTTTTTGGAAGGCTTTGCTATTAAATAATTAAGCTTCTGTTCTGAGGCCTAATTACACTGAGAGACTTTAGCTCATTGTTTGCTGCTCCCAGGAGTACAACAGAAGATGTCAGTATGAGGGCACGGCGAACGCCACGCCAGCTGCGAGCTTCACATACGGCTGAACACGGCACGCCTCGCAAAGGCGGCTTTCCGTCAAAAGAAGTTCGCTCACGCCTGTTTGATCCAGGTTTTTATAATTTTTTTTTTTTTTTTTTTTTTTTGAAGCACTCGCATAAACTTTGAGAGCTTTCAGTCCCCGAGCACTTTACTTGCCGAATCGCTGAGAACAGTAATGGAAAGGAATTTGAAATGAGTTTTCCGAAACTTTGCCGCTACCCTCGAAAAGCGCCACGTTCAGATTTTAGATGCGAACAGCGAGATGCTGATCATTCATTTAAAGCTACGATGTAAAAGGTGAGGCATCCAAATCTAAGGAGCTGTTAGCTATTCCTTTGCATCTCGATGATTTGCGGTCCTTAAACTTTGACTCTGTGGCCCCAAAGAACCCGGCCGAGGGGGAATGTGCCCCGTGCCGCCGGTTTGTCGGGTGCCGGGACTCTGACCTTTGGCTTTGCTCTTTACGGATATAGAGCAGCTCCCTGAAGAAAGGCGCCCAGTCTTTTCACATTCTCTTATCAGCGCTCCACCGCTCGTGCCGCCTTTTCAGTGGAGCGTTCATAAATAAAATAACAAAACCCTTCCCTTGGCTCACCAGATTGCGGCCAGGAAAGGGGCAACTGGGCACCGCGTTATTGCGGAATCGCCACTCGTCGTCTTAAAGGGCCGGCGCGAGGGAGAAACCACAGCAGCGGCAGACAGCAAAGCCCTAAGCTGTGCACGTAACTGGTAGAATTTAATGGGGAGTGGCCATCTGTTCTATGTGCTCTTGGAGGACGCTTGCTCCACTGCTTCCTAATTTCGCTTTCTTCGCGAGTAGCAAAGCAGCAGACTTTAGCCATCCGTAAACGTCAGCGTGCCTCTGTCTCCTCTTTCCCCCTCCCCAGCTCACGGTTTGATGGAAGGCGCAGTCGCCTGAAATATCCGCTCCAGTAATGAAAAGGAACCTCAACCGGTTCAGATAAAATGGGCCGCACAAGCTACTTGATATTGTTCTCACCGAGGAGGGAATTGAGAATCACGGCTCATACCTTAGCAGTGATTGAAAGTTTGAGCTTTTTCTTTTTTTAAGATTCGGAACGTGCCTCCCCTGGTGAAATCTAGTCTGTGACCGCTTTCGGCTTACATAAGGCATGCAAATTCGGTGAGATGTCGAAAGATATTCTTTATTGCTTTTATTTATGAAGGATCATACCTAGAGCGTGTGGTTTAATAGGAAGTAAGCGTTATAGATTTGCTCCTGGCTCAGTACACAGCACCAGAGAAGCCTTGGAATCTTTTCCTTACTTTCCTTATTGTTTTCATTAACAGCAGCCGGCCTTTGATTTCGTGATGACTGTAACTTATCGTCACGGGTAGTCTTCGTCGGGTTTAAGCCAGGCTCTCCTCTGCGGTCGGAAGGTCTTTATTGCCGTGTTCGTGTCGTGCCAAGGAGGATATCAGGAGCAGGTTGCTGCCTGATTGAAGTTTATTACCTTATGGAAATAAAGAGCGTCATTCAATTTCACAGCCAAAACACTGAGCGATTCAACTGGCATTCCAAATGAGAGCTGGTGCCACTCGTTGAGTCTTGATGTATTCAGGGCGAGGAGATTTCCAGTGGATTACCTGACAGGATGGAAATTGATGGCTGTTTGCTGATGGGTAGTCTAAAACTGATGTAGCCACCACTTTTGGGTCTTTTATTCTATTAAAGACGCTTTCTAGTTATGAGAGTGAGGAAACAGAAAAGTACTTGCAGCAATTAAATAATTACCCTTATTAAATTCAGAGATGGGAGGATGACGGAAAAGCCACTATTTTCTCTCTGTTCTAATAAAGCTACACGGGGGATGTCTCCGACAAATGGCTCCCAGCACTTCTGACAGATGCGTGTGGATATGTCTGTGTGTGCGTGTGTGTGTTGGAGATGAGGCTGGCGATAGTGATTAAGATCTGTGGGCAGGTGACTTGCCTAGACTGTCAGAATCCTTACCGGTAAATTCATTAGCGTGACAACAAACAGGAAGTGCCTCCCACTGCGTCCATAAACAGCAAAGTCTCTAAATGTCAGCCCAGTCATCCTCCTGCTTCTCTGGTCCAGCTGTCTCACTCAATACCCCCCGCGTGCCGAGAGCGCTGTCTCCGAGCCGGAGAGGAAAATGCGAGTCGAGTCACTTTCAATATCCTCCTAACTGAGCCTCGCTCCACCCGATTGCCAGCCCTCGCTTGGGCTGATCTTCTTCCCAAGTCGCCTTTTACGCCAGAACCGCTGCCGATGCCGACTTGGATGAGCCCCGCTTAATTTCTTTGGGAGGGTCTATTTTTTAGAAAGAGGCCGTTGTATAGCCTATTATGTTTTTTATGCACTCATTACCTACTGTACGCGGCCTGCTTTGTCTGTGTTCTGTAGCCCTCGTTTCGGAGATAAAAGCGCCCTGCGAAATTATGTAGTGTTTAATTTGGAGCGTTTTACTTCAGTAAGCCTCTCCGACCCTCTCTTGTGAATTAAACTCGGTCTTGATCAATGCTAACTTTTTTCTCTTTCTCTTTTTTTTAATTCAGGGCCTCTGGGACCCATAACTCTAGGTTTGGAGGTGGAATGTGTGGAGGAGCTTGCTAAGCAGACCCTGAAATCCCCAAAAGCTGGTGTTAATATATTGCAAAGAGAGAGAGAGAGAGACAGCGAGACAGAGAGGGGAAGATAGAAAAACGGAGAAGAAGCTCCCTATTACACGTCTAACTTTTCTAATGTGTTGTTTGCGTAGGGCGGCAAGAGTGGGCATAGACCAGGGCATAACACAGAGCTGTAAAAAGGCCGTATACTCTTCTCTTCTTTTCTGTTATGTCAAAGGCTTTTGTGGCAGCTGAAAGCAGAAATCGGCTCACTGCCCACTTATGTGCAATGTACGTCTGCAACTAGTGACCCTTCAGACAGGAAACATAATTCGCAAATTCAGTTCTGAAGGCAGCCTAAGGAGACAGCATTTGTGTGCTCCAGAGATGAAGACTGCATCCCATTCAGAAGGTGCTTCTACTAACAAGACTTTTTTCAGGCAAATTTGAAAGCAGTACTGCAGGTGTTCTTATCACTGAAGCCAATCCGACAAATCTGTTCACCAGTTGAGATTTCTATGAAACCAGGGTGGTGGTACTGTCATCTAAGTGACTAAAATCTCAAGTTGGTGAAATGAAGTCGTTCTGGGTGGATACAAATGTGTACAATGAGACGGACAAAGTGGCTGCTTCCACTGACAAAACGTCATACCGTCAAGTTTTACGGCATGCCATTTTCTTTACTAACGTGATGAGCGGTCATTATGAGTAAGGATGCAATTATGTTATGTGGGATTTGGTAACGTCAAGCAAAAACACTGGACTTAACCCTCAAACGGACACGCTGAAACAGGCTTACAAACCATAGACAGACAAAAGTCAATTCGGGCCACTAGTGGCTTGAAAAGGGATTGCAGCTTGGATTATGACGACGACTAACATATTTTGGTAAACCGAAGGTCTGAAGTTAATATAGTTGGCAAACTGATGTGCAATGCATCTCCATAACTTATCTTGCTATCTAGGTGACAGTAGATTAGACATGGCATGATATCACTTTTTATGTCCGATACCGATACCGTTAACTTGGATATCTGCTGATACGATACAAATCCAATACATTCTCCGAGTCTTTTTCAAATAATACTTAAAAAAATGTCTGAGTACATGACAGAGATTATTCTGTTATGCTTAAGGAAATAAACGACTCAAAAAGTATTTTCCTAACTAAAACAATGTAATAATTACACACCTATGTGTACATGCTAAATTATTTATTATTAAAAAGAAATCACATTTAAACACAGTTTTGTTATTTTGTGACCGTCCCTAATCCTGCAGCACTAAAACGATCAGAAACACAGAGATTGCAAGTGAGAGCTGGTGTTGTTGAGGAAATTAAACAGTATAATCGTGTGATTTGCTTTTGGGCTTGTAGTGTGTTGCATTGCTTGTTATCAATATGCACATATTATTGCAAATGGCAATCAATAAACCAGCTTTACCGCAGTGCCACTTCCGACGCATAACCAATTGAACGTGCACACATTTACAGATCGCCTCAATTCATAGATTCACATTCATAGATCGGCCCAATGCCATCAACACCCGATCCAGCTGTTTGAGTCGTTATCGGACCGATATCCGATCCATGTATCGGATTAGTGCCATCTCTACACTAGATATCACACCATAAAGTGTGCTCCTCCTAGGGGCAGTTGGTGGCGTAACGGTAGGGTGTCAGAAGGTCGCAGGTTTGAATCCAGGGCCGGTAAAGTTACCACTGAGGTACTCATGAGCAAGGTGCCATCCCCAAGCACTGCTCCCTGGACGCTTGTTAGCTGCCCACTGCTCCTTCATGGATGGGTTAAATGCAGAGGTCATATTTGTGGTTGTGGTGCACTGTGTGCTGTGGTGTGTTCACAATGACAAATAATCACTCACTTTCACTGTAAAGTTTTATTTAAACAGTAACTTGTTTCAATAACTTCTCCATAAAATAGTTATCTTCATTTTTTGTTTAGCTTATAGAAAACTTAAATTATGTTGTGTGTCAACTTAGAAGGCACCCTACTTGTGACACCTACTGAGGTTCCTTTCTAGGCTGCAGGGTCAGTTTGGTGCCTTTAAAGGACAAGCAGAACGGACCTCATGTTTCCTTATCTCATTTCGAAGGCTTACATAGAAAACCTGGATTTCGGCGTCCTTTTTTAATACACCATAGTTCTCGCGCGACCGTGGGCATTAAGTCTCCTGCAGGTTTGCAAGTGTATTAAAAATGCACCTCAAAATGAAGTCCATATACTAATTACGCTCGGCTCATTTGAGAAATTGCAGTCATGGATTTTTAAACCTGACAGTCGTAATTCAAGCAAACCTTGAAGAAACACTGAAGCTCTCAGCTGTCGTTTTTTTCTAAAACCACCTGGAGTGTGAAGCGATTTGTCTTGCAGAGCAGTGTGTAGCTTGGAATCAAGAAAAACAAACAGGCTTTTTTTTTGGACAAGAAATGGAGGACAAAGGAATGGATCTGGGGGGATTCACTTTGAAGCTCGGTTAGGTAGTCCATCCATTAATGCGCAACATCAGTCATGACGTTCTTTCCTGCATGGGAAGGCAACTTTATTTATTTTTATCAGAGCTCATTAGACTAAGTGCAGATATTTTACGCACCACTTGAAACGTAAGGAGTTTTTCATGCTAATTTTCCTCTCATAGGTTTCTTGTATATTGTCTGTGATGAATCTTCAGATCAAGCGGCGAGAGAGACGTTCCTCATGAATTTTGACTGGCGCTGAAACGCAACTAAGTTAGCGTGTCAGGCGTCCGTTACCTCCGCCACTATGTCTGTTGCACAGCTCACAGAGACAAATTTACTGTAAAGTCTTGTGATTAATTCAACCTTTTAATAACTAAGTCGCTCACTGGGGACTGTATAAATCTTTCATGTGTTATTAATCCCGGTAGGAAAAAGATACAGTATTTCTATCGTTCAATATTTTCTGAAAAGTGGTTTCTATAAATCATACAATTGTACTCCAGGCATGTTCCTTGGACTTAAGATTAAAAGGTGTTTTTGGAATTCCTTATTCCAGTTTCTCTGGATAATCCATGAAGCTTTTACACACAAAAAAAATCCTCATTTGTCATTTAGAAACCAATGACGCAAACTGATTAATTCAAATTTTAATATTATATTCAATTTAATATTATTATATATAACACTACTAATTAATTAAGATAAAAAAATCTCCTGTGTACCTTTAGTTCTTTCTCTTGTTAGGCATTGCCCACTGCATATTTCGTCTTCTGCAATTTTTTGTCATTTTCTGGAATGTAACAACATTTTGTTGTTTGATGCTTTTTGATGCTCTTACAGCTTCTGGCAATACAGCTTTTTTTTTTTTTTTTACAGTTTCTGCAAGTTTTACCTTATTGCTATGCATGTGGGGTGTGATTGCACAACTAGAACACCTGCCAGACCCTTGGGTTCTGTAAACTGGATCGGCGCGGAACTCTTCCTGAGATATCTCAGGTACTATCACACCATCCTCTCACTCTCTGTGTGATACGATGGTGTTTATGGTATTTGTAACGCAGACGGGGGGCCAGCATTCTGTTTTCTGCCGTATCGGTCATATTCAGCAGCGGGCAGAACCAGGTGCTGTTCCATTAGCATAACAGGACTGCCGTTCTTCCCGGAACTTTCCTCTCAGCCAGGGTCCGGGCCAGATAAGATTACCCAACATGCCTCAGACTGGGAGGAAAAAATGAACTCGTGAACTCTCTTCAAACATCTTTCCTGGCAGCGGGCTCCCTGGTGATTGGAAGATGAAAGACAAGGCAGGAAGCCCGAATTTGTTTCTGTTTGAAAATCACACATTTCCTTCCTTTATGTGTACTTTTCTTGGCCGGCCAGGTCAACTGTAATAGACGTGGATTTCTTTTCATTTTATTCTTTTCGCCCCACTCAAATTAGATACATACCCACTTGGCACAGCTCATCCAGACGGATTTGCGCGTAACAAATCCGCAATTTAACGAAGCCCGGGCAAGGTGACCTATACGTTTCTGCAAACGAACACAATAGCTCCAGCCTTCGTTAGCCGTCAATTCAGCTTCTCCTCAGCTCGTGGAAGTCCTGCTGGGGCCTTGCGAACAAAAGGAACGGAATTGTAAACGTAATCATCTGTAATTCTCAAGGGTATTTCCTTGACCTTATGTGCATTGCACACACCATATGCGGGGCAAACTCTAGTTTTCATTTGTAATCTATTATTCATATGGAAGCGGCAGGAAAGAAGACTGTGGAAGGCGGATCACTGTTCATTTGCCCCCACCTCCTCTTCCACCCTGTGCAGTTCTCGGGCGCTATTGTAAAGGGGTACGCACAAATGGAATGATTGCCCTTTGTTGTGTGCGAAATTTGCCATTCTGTCTGGAATGGAAAGCAGACACGTCATTCCCGAGCGCACCATGCCCGGAGTCAGCCGCGGCTTTATGTAAGTGATGCTGCGCTGGAATCGAATTAGAGTTCAACGGCTTCAGGTATGATTCATCTGTAAATCCATTCTGCGAAGATTAGAAACGGAGTGGGAGGGGTATGGAGGAGAAAATTATGAAAGGGCAACTCTGTTCTCTCCCTCATTGTTCATTTACCGGGGCGTTGTGCCATCCGTTTGTCGAACGTTGGCCCGGAGCCCCTGCGGTTCTGGGAACATCTACCGCTGTCCCGTAATTTGTAAGCCCTCCTGCCTTACATATGGCTTCATTGTGAACACAGGTGGAACCCTAATCTGTTAAACATTCTCCAGCTGTGACTGCTTAAGCATCAAACGCTTAACGATAAGAACCGCTGAGCGTTAGGTATCAGTGGTTAGGATGCACCCTTGCTACAGAGGCAGACTACTAAGAAGGGTTCTTGTAGTCTTCCTGGAGGTTAAGGGCCTAGCTCAAATAGTCTGCTGTTGGTCGACTAGACATTTTGCATTTACATGTCCGGCATTTCTCAATGCTCTTATTCAGAGTGACTTTCATTTTCTAATTACAGGGCAAACTTGGGTTCAAGGGTCTTACTCAGGGACCCAGTGGGGATAGTACTGGAGGTAGGATTTGAACCGGACCAGCACCTAGACCACCACCACCCAGATCTATAGAGCTAGATTTGAACTTACCACTTCTTGGTCTGTGGCAGGTATCGCAGCACAAGACCGCCAAAATTTAACTGGCTGCTCTTCATAACAACAAGAAAAATACCATGAGTGGCAGAATCCTTAGATTGATGTTGGTCTGTAGAGTCCATGCAGTTCCAGGAATGCTTACTGCTGTCAGGTGGTCAGTAAGATTGCTTGCCTTACATATGACTTCATCGTGAATACAGGTGAAACCCTAATCGGTTTAATGTTTTCCAGCTGTGACTGCTAAAGCATCAAACACTTAATAATAAAAGCCGCTGAGCGTGAGGTACCAGTGGTTCGGTGTGCCCTTGTTGCTAAATGAGCGGAGTTCACGTACCAAGCGGGAAGACAGGTGTGCCAGGTTGGAGCCGACTGCAGGTAATTGGCTCATTATCATTTGTGTTTTGGTGCCCGTTGCAATGCAGCTTTTAAAGTCTGTGAACGACCTGCAAAGGACATTATGCCGTTCTCGGGTGGGGAGAGGAAAATGTTTCATCTCGTCTTTTTCTCCACTTTGACAAGATAAATCAGGCCTGGGGTAATGCAATCACACCAAACATCCCGTTAATTCATGTCCTGTGCCAATGAGGCCTCGTGCCACTGCTGCACTTCTGACTTGCTGCCAAATGCCCTTGCTGGCCACAGGTGCTCCCTTTCCTGTATCGCATTGATTGGACCCGCTCAGTGCATAATTGACAGCCTTTTCCAATGGTGGTAAACACCGCTTGCCCCCATTAGTCGGCGAATGCGTCAGGGAGGGGGGTTGGAGGGAGGCTGATGTAGTGGCTCTGCTGATGAAGCTCATGCTGAGAGCAGCCGCCGTATGTAGGTTAATGGATGGAGGACCTTTTGGTAATTCTTGTACAGAGCACATGCTATTGACCATAAAAAGCCAGGCCAGACTTTGATACGGTGAAGGCAACATGCAGAGAGCAAGAAAGAGATAAATGGAAGAGTGCTTCTGATGTAACCTCACGTCATATTGCTTTAAGATTGCTCTATCTGTTGCTTTAGCTTGGCTTTCACAGGGGAGGTCCTTCTCTTTCGAGTTCTCCTCATATTAGCTGTGTTTGATTCTTAGGACAGCTTCCTTGTAACTTCTGTCCTTCAGAGGTGCCTGTCTAGGTGGGCAATGGTTTGACCAGAAAGGACAGCCTTTGGGTTTATATCGAATCACTTTAAGCATTCTATAAGTTATGCCAAAACTACAAATGCCACATTTTACTAAAGCAACTGTTTAAATAAAGTGCACTTGTATGGACTTTAGAACGAGAAGGTCCTGGGTTCGAACCCCGGGGACAGCCTTTCTGTGTGGAGTTTGCATGCTCTCCCCGTGTTCGTGTGGATTTTCTCCGGGCGCTCCGGTTTCCTTGCACAGTCCAATAGCATGCACTGTTGGTTAATTGGTGACTCTAAATTGGTAAGATGTGAGTGTGATTGTGTGAGTGTGTATGTGCTCTGCGGTGTGTTGGCGCCTGCCCAGGTTTGTTCCCCACCTTGCGCCTATACGTTCCCGGGATAGACTCCGTTCCCCCCGCGACCCCAGTTGGGATTCAGTGGTTTGGATAATGAATGAATGAATGAATATATGCTGTCTTTACACAGTGAGCTGAAATTTAACAACTAGAATGAAGCATGGACATCGGCCAACATTACTCATACTGACTGCTTATCCCACCAGTGCCAAAATGCCAAAAAACTAAGGGCCAGATTGGCGCTGTTAACATTGCGTTTGCCTTTGAGAGTTTACAGAAACCGCGCGCTATAGCTTACCCTTTCTATTTACGTCCTATTTACCAAACCTGAAGCCTGCACCTCTCACGTTATATGGGCGGTGGCCACAACATTTCATGGCTTGTTGAAATGAATCAACCGTGGACGACATGAAAATGTTAGTGATTGGAAATAATGCAGCGTCACGTTAGTAAGATGTCATCAAACAGAGAGATAATGCTGGACAGTAATTCTACTCTCTACGCTTAAAGACAGAAACATAACCTCAATTAGTGCTGCAATTAACAAAAGCGAAAGTAAGACATTAAAAGAAAAACAAAACTAAAATGCGCCTTTGATATAGTACAACAAAGTAAATGTGGTGCTTTGAATACTGAATCCGTTGTTTCTGAATGTTTCCCAACTTGGGTTACAACTGCTTTTAAAAAGTGGAAAAGTTTAAGCGCAAAACAGACTAGCACTGTCACCCGCAGTTTTGATACATACGACGGAATATCTAATCAATCGCAGTTAACGCTTCTCCATTTCTTTGTGCGAAACTCCCACGTTTCTGCTGACCTTCCCACAAATTCACACGCATGAGTGAGACAAACACAACCAGCCTGTAGGCGGTAAAATATCACACAATGTTTTAAGGTGGTAACGCTGGCACAGTCTCCTTAGTACTCCTTGGGGTTAAAGGCCTGTCTCAGAGGCGCAAAGCTGCCAGCCCTCGAACAGGAAATGGTCAGACTTGATCTCCACTCTAATGAAAAAACTTTGGAGGCTACCACTCTGTTCACCATGTAGTAACTTTCACAGAACATTCCCCTGCTGATGAGAATTCAGGGATTGTCTCCACTGCTTTCTAAATGGGACACAGCCTTTGTCTCAGGCCTTCATCTCGCACAAATGCACCTACTTAGGTAGCTGCTCTCAGAATCAAGACCATATTGAAATCCTAGGGAGTAGAAGTCCACACTTCTTTTACGAGACCAAGAGAGACAGGGGCAGGTCTAGATGAACATTAAAAGCCCGCAGAAGCCTGTGGTCTGTGTTGGAATGGTTTTAGATGTGATGGTAATGGAACAAAGTAAAGGAGAGAACGTCTCAAAGCGAGAGAGAGAGAGAGAGAGAGAGAGAGAGGTGCCCCGCTGGCTGGCACTACATGACAAAGAGCTCTACAGAGAGGCACTATTGTCCATCTCGAAAGCAGTGCTTTTGAGGAAAGCCGAATCATTCTTAATTTCTCCATTAGCTCTTATTTGTTTGATTTTTTCTGATGAGCTCCCAAAATGTTTCATGCTGAGAAATGTTGTTTTAAGAAGTGTGCCCTTGGGTGAACAGATAAAATAGGACAGAATGAATATCTAGCACAACTTTTACTTTCTGAAGCTGAACTTTTTCATCCCTAAATGAACAGATGAGTATCCTAATAAAACCATATCTTCACTCAATAACATGAAAACCATTAAAAAGGGAGAGGGAGGGAGAAGATTCCATTATGCCGAGGTAGAATGCATTGAACATTTGTAGGTCTGATATTCTACTCTTGCTGAAAAAATTGTGATCCAGGACTTCTGGCATCAGTTACACACAAAATCAATACAGCACTTAATCTGTTCCTTTAGATTTTTTTTTTTTTTTAAGCAGTTGTTCTTGGGCGTAAATATTATTTCTGTGATGTCTTCAGAACCTCTGTTATATCGCTTTACTGGTTGGCCACAAGCGTAGTTGGGTAGCTGACCACAATTATATTGTCACCCTACAAAAAACACAAAACAAAAAAGATATTGATGCACACAAAGCAAGCTGCCTGGAAATAACCGTTTTGGAGAGATGGATTGAAAGCTTAAAAGGAAGCAAAGAAGCAAAGATCCTATGCATTGGTCTAGGAAAGGGGTTTTCAACTAGTTCTGTCCCGGAGACCACCACTTAGGCTAAGCAGTAGTCCGCGACCCACTGTGTGTCCGTGTGTGAGTAAGACATTTGCATTAAATTCATTACATTTTAAAGAAAGGATTTCAGTAGGGAAACTGGAATGCATGTCACAGACCACCTGAATTACCGTCCTTGGACCACCGGTTGAAAACCCCTGGTCTAAGAGGTTGAACCCATAGTAGTTCAATAGTGTCAGTGCGTAATGGAGAGGAGTTCAGGACCTCCGGGAAATGCCATCGTCTGACAGAGGGCAAACAAAGAGCCTGTTTAATCGGTCGGCCTGTGGAGGACTCCGGGTGATCTTAATCATATGTAATATGTAGTCTTGTGTTGGGCAGATCTGAAGCGCTACAAGCCACTAAGTTGTCCCGCATTGCTGAAACGGGTCAAGTAGCCACTAAACAAACATTAATGGCCTTATTGTGACTCACATTTCCAAATTACAGGGAAAATCTCCCTGCAGGAGCTGGAGTTAAGGGTCTTGCTCAGGGGTCTCAATGGTGGGAGTGCTGGAGGTAGAAAAGAATCCGACTAAAATCCATTATCTCTTGGTCCGTAGCTGAGTATCCTTCCGTTAGGCTGCCACCACCACCTCGGCTGCTGATTTTTATGTATAGAAGCAGCAGTGCTTAGCAGGAAGTCAGGAATTGCACAACATTAATTGACATCTAGTGAATTAAAAACACAAATAAAGCATACCAGTAGGGAATTTCTCAAGCATTCTCTCTCCAACTTGGGTTCCTGCTCAGTTCCCTCGTAATAAGGCTCACCAGAGGCTTGTCATTGGAGGATTGGCTATATAATGCCGCCTCAATTTCTCCGTCCCTCTACACACACACACACACAGCTATATACACATTGTTTTGCAAAAATCGACACACACGAAAATGATTTTCATGCAGCACATCTCAACTTCGCACTAAAGGCTTTCAGGTTTTTGCCTCACTTGTATAGTGATCTTTCCGACATCTTTTTGTTTACAAAATGGAGGCTGCCATGGACTCTTTGCGTGCCGGCTGTGGGAGTGCGGCGGGGGGAGAGGTTGTCTGGATGTCAGATTGTGTGGCAGAAAGGTTGATTCCCTTGAGTGCTCACGTTTTCTCCGGAGCAAAATGACCCTGGGGGCCAAGTTGAGCTGAGACAAGGGCCAGAAAGATCCCCTCCATGCCACAGCGCCACATTTGTTTCGTTCCCACAGCTGCCGTCTGAGCTGCACTCCAGACTTTGCACATGGACCAGGGCTGATTCGAACCACTGATGCAAAACAGTGAACTCACATCAGGATTCATGCATTTGGATCCCGATTTGGAGATTTAACAGAACGAGAATGATTTTATTATCAGCCTCTGTCATTGACAATTCAGTGGGTTTGCATACTGAGCGATCGAGGTGAGCATGTGAGACGGTGAGATTGGTTGAGTCTTTCTCGAACGCTCCTCTGAAGCATCTCTTCGCAAAGGCACCATATTGATTTATCTCCTGGGAGTGTGTTGTCGGCAGTCCCAGCTCTATTAATATCCTGTCTGGTTCGTTTAAGCAACTGTGTAACCAGTAACGGATCCTGCCACCCTTGGAGAGCGCAGCAGCTGGGGCGGGGTTTTGTGTGTTAGCAAGCTGTTACCCGGTTAGCAGTCAACAAAGCACAAAGTTCAACACATTTCCATTTATCATATAATACAGCATTATGAAGGATACAGCTGGTATGGCAATATCCCAGAACAATTTAGCAAAATGAAAGTTTTTGTATTATGACTCTGCACAGCTGGTAGAACAACCGGTGAAAAAGTCTGGACCCCATTAAAGACTTCTAGTGGGAAATCGAGTTTTTTGCAGATGCCACTGCTGGCTGAATACCAGTCCAGAGAGATTAAGGAGTAGTTTCTATAGGTCAAAAAAGTATATAATAAGCATCATCATATTTCTTTTTTTATTTCCTAAGCCATATTTTATGTATCTGTATAGTTTCCACATATCCCATAGATATCTACCTTAAGTAATACACATTTATACATAACATAGCACAGCTATCACAATGTGTATACTGAAATTAGTATATTTAAATGGCGTTTTAAATTTCTATTTAAAAATAAACTGCTGTGTTGGAATTGTGCATCTCTGCGTTTAACAAGAATTGTTCCTAACTGTCTCATTTTAACTCATTTTAACTTTAATTTTAACAGATACTAATGAATCCTCTTGTAAAGTGGCATCATAGAAATTAAAGCCCAAATAGTCTTGGCCAGTAGTAACCCTGGCATCTTAAACGGAATTATGCAAAGCAGTCTAATGGATATTACTTAGTAGAATCACCAAGCATGTTTCCTTTCCAGATCTTTTATGAAAGGATATTTCTTAACGGCGTCTAACGTTATTTTCAGCTGGTCTCTTATCTGTGTAAAGGCACAGGAGTGTGTGTGTGTGCATGCGCTGAACTTTGCTTTGCACTTACCCACTCAAGACTGAATGGTACATGCATACCTACGCTCGCTTGTAATTAGAACTGTATTAACCTTGTGATGAGCCGATCCGTGTTTAAGATCTGGCTGTCTTGTGGTGCATAGCGATAGCTTCATTGGCCTGGCAAGAGAAATGCTATTTGCAGCACCAGGCTGTCACCACCTAACCCAGCTCTTGCAAGAGAGCCAGCAGTCTGGGCAAGCATGAAAATATTTCATTAAACTCCAATAAGCCAGTCAAGCGTTAGACATCAAGATGAAGAAGGGGAGGTAAATTGTATCCAGTGTTAGGATTTTCAATAGCCTGGTTGTTCAAAGTTCAGAGCGCTGCATAATGGTATTTAAAAGGAAATCAGCGCTAAATGTAGTTTGATTTCATAGTTCCATTAACTATGGGATGTCATTCATTTCCTGAAGCAGCAAAGCAGCTTCCGACCATCATACTATCATCATAGCTTTACACCAGATTAAAAAGGACCCCTGACATCCCAGGAAGTTCTATTTCTAACTCATCAGTCAACACAATATCATACCAAACGTCTTGGATGTCTTCAGGCAAATAAGAGTTGAGCCTTTGTGTTCTTTTTTGTAGGCAGTCATTCCTGGCAGTTCTCCTATGGATGCCCTTTTGGCCCAGTCTGTAGAATGATGAACAGTGAGCTTAACTGAGTAAATTTGTAGCCCTACATTTATTTGGATGTTAGTTTTGGTTCTTATGACACCTCCTGGATGAGTCATTGATGGCCTCTCGGAGGAATTTCAGTAAGGCCTCCACTCCCGGGATGGTTCAGCACGTTCCAACTTTTCTCCATTTGTAGATAATGGCTCTCATCGTGGTTCGCTGGAGTCCCAGAGACGTCGAAATAACTTTGTAACAGTTTCCAGACTTGTGGAAGTCAGTGATTTTGTTTCCCATCTGTTCTTGAGTGCTGCTTTTTGAGGTCTTTTAGCCTACTTCACATTGGCAGAGGTTTAATTTAAGTGATGTTTTAATTAAAGGGCTCTGGCAGTAATCATGTCTAGATGTGTCTAGTGATACAGAACTTACTTATCAATTAATTTAGATTAATTGTGACTTTGTAACTAAGGGGTCAATTACTTTGTCATAAAGAGCCAGGTAGGGCTGGATTGCTCTTTACGTCACTAAATGTAAAAAAATCGCTTTGCGTTTACTTACCTTATCTTTGCCTAATAATAAAAATTTTATATAATTTATATATATTCATTATATTTTCATAAATCATATATATTAAATCTTAAATATTATATCTACTACCTTAAAATACATTTACATTGATGCAGTTCTTCTGCTATATGTACATGTTACTACATGTTGTACTTATAACTATGTATGTGGCAGGAATTGCAAATCTTGAAGTTCTCAATCAAAGTCTTAAGATCACAAGCCAGACACAGACCCTACCAGAGTTCAAAGAGAACACACATAATACACAACTTAAACTTAGAGTTACACAGTAAACCCATGATACACCGACATTTCTTAGCTAATTGATACTTATTGATGCTTAGTGCTGTAGCACGCATGTTGGGCCTCTTGTGTTTGGCACATTGTTCCCGCTGCCCTGACTTGCTGGTGTCTTTCTGCGTTCTAAAGCGCCAGCCTCTGTGAAGTCTAGCCTCCCTTTCATCTCGCAACCTCATCTAGAATAAACACTCAGGCACCGTTGACAAATTTGGCGTCTGCTTTTGCCTCAAAGTTCGAAAGTCTTGTGCTAAAAGGGGGAAAAGTCCCCATTACCTTTCATTCATTTTCAGCTTCATTTGCGTATTTGGGCGGAGCTGTCCCTTTTTCCCAGCGGCTGGTGCTGTTGCGGATCTGGCCGTGTTGGTGCTGCTCTGCAACTACATGTTATAGAGGGACGGTGGCACGGCAGATAGGACACCTGAAAAGTTAAAGAAGATTTTAGTGTCTGTGTCAGTTAAAGAACTTAAGGACAACCCACTTATTCTGCAACTTCCATATTTTACTTGCAGCGTATTTCTCGGTAATCTGGGAAATAATGTTAGGCGTTGTTGGGTTGCCTAGTCTTCTGTGTCCAGTGGTGCCTGTAACAGAGTCTGTATACAGTATTCAATGATGTTGGTTGTATGTCAAGGCATTTATGTGTCATGAACCAGGGTCTTTGGTCATAGGATATAATGTGATGACCGAATCATAGAATCTCTAGAAAACTGCATCGCTGTGTTCTGTCGCTCCTTGAACCTTTGATTAACCTCCTCAGGTATAATAAAGCAACTCAGTTGGTTCCTTATTGGCTGCCTTTTTAAGAAAAGAAGTGTGGTGTGTAGATCCTCAAAATGGATCATTTACAGAAACATAGTTGATGGAGCCTGCTTGAAACAAAGCTTCCACTATATAAGTGTGTAAACTATTGTATAAGTTCTTAGTGATTACTTGTTATAACTTCTTAGAACATATCTGTCATTTGTTATCTTTGTATTTCTGCTTGTTCAGGTTTCAATTCTAAATTTCAGTTTGGTTAACAGATTTGCTCATTTTTATTATGCTTTACTGTTATTAATGCAGCTAAAGTCTTAATATATGTGGAAACCCTGTGCTGATCTCCAGTTTTGCTGTGCATGTTAATCAGGTAATAGAAGGTAAACTTCTGAAATTCATTCATTCATTCATTATCTGAGCCGCTTAATCCCAACTGGGGTCGCGGGGAGGACTTACGGACGCAAGGCGGGAAGCAACCCTGGGCAGGCACCAACACACCGCAGGGCACATACAGTCACACTCACCTTCTGACATAGTAACGGTTAAATATAGTACTATATTCGGTCTTCATTTAGTTGTGTATAGACAGGACAATTTAGATAAACCTAGAAGAAAAAAATGGAACCTCTCCAACAAGACTGAAGCTAAAATAGTTAATACATTTATATGTGGACGTATTTCTTGTTACACACACAGTAACCTTGGGTTCTGTGTTTGGTGCAAACCCCCTACACAGCTAATATTTCTAATAGACGTCAGAAGCCATTCACACAATGTATATGTAAATCTTTTTTATACCAAAATCTCAGCAAAGCTTTTAAGGTAATCGGATTTTGTTGATAAACATCTATAGACAGAAGGTTCTTATATAACAAATCGCAGAGGGATTTTTATCCAATAATTTAATAGGGCATAACTAATGTGCTCTAATTAGTCATAAAGGAATTTGACCATGAAATTCAACTGCACAAGAAAAAAAAATTCGGTTGCTGAAGGGCATTTTTTGCACTAGACTATTGATAATTAAATGCTATCATATTTCTTCTGCATGTTGGACGATTCTACGATTGATGAAAGGAGTTTTGCGCAGCAATAATGCCACTTCATCTCTGCATAAGAGGCTGGTGCTTTGCGATAATGGCCATCAGTTTTTCATAATGAGCGCATTTCATATTTTTAATGGCCTTTCTGACTAGCATCCCTTATTCCGCAGCATGGTCTAAGTGGATCTCTAAAGGGAATTTTGAAGGCCTTCATACATCTTATTTTCCGTGCTTGTCTTCTGTGTTATGGGCATCCATCAAAGTTTCATGAGTGCTCTACAGGGACAATGATTTCGAATTGTTTTAGCATTAACTGTCCAATATTTTTTGCAAACCCACACACTCACAGTATTTACATTAAAATTTGTTACATGAAAAAATGGTCACACCCCAGGCAGACATTCCAGTCTCTGTTGTGCTGTGCAATATTGATTGTTGCACTGCTCCCACTTGATTATCTTTACTGTTCACAAACATATCTAAAACCGAGCGAGCAATGACCGGAGTGTTTGCAAAACAGGCTGGAAGTTGCAGTCTCGTCAGAAATGCACCATCTCTGCAAAGCACCAGCCTTCATCTTTTTTTTTTTTTAACATTTATTTAGACAGAATGTGTGGCACGTTTCTCACCAGTGGAAGAGCGCGCCAAGAATTCTGCTTTATTTGCCATTAGAGCCAATATCAAATTACAACATTTCACGGTTCGCTAGGAATATGCGCGCTGCGTTTAATTCTTTTGTGCAATTAGGCAACGCAGCTTTAATTCCGTTAGAATTTCTTCATCATAGGTTCTGCGCGTTTAGTGTCTTTCGCATTCTTTCCTTTCAGCTACCCATTCAGATGAAAAGGAATATGAGAAATCTAAAATGAAATCTCATTTAAACTAGCTGTTACTTCGCCTTAATGATGCCATTAACTCTCAAGGGTGCAAGGTGTCGGGTTTTTTTTTTTTTTCCTTAGCTCTGGGGCAATTGTAGTCTTTTATTCCCTTAAGAAGAAGTAGGGATTTCTCAGATATGTATTTTTTTTTTCAAAGACCACTTGTCTGGGATATTGAAACGCTGACAGGCTCTTTGCTTGATATCTTGCAGTTCATGCTGCCATTTGAAATCGAAGTTCAAGTGCAGACTCGTTTGTTTGGTAATGTGGAACATGCTTTTTTTCCTCTCCTTCTTTATTCGGATGGTACAAGTTTCGTTCACACGCGTCGTCCTCCCAGGAGTTTAGAGAAGCGTGAAAGAGACGTTACGAAAGCGATCGGGGTTCCATCTCCTGCCCTTGAGCCTGGATGCCTTTCCTACACCTTTTCTCCGCTCACTCTCCTTAGTCTCGTCCTACATTTCCATCTCTCATTCAGCTCCTGATTGCCATCCAGACAGCACTTGCAAGTAAAGTAGCACACTGGGCTCCCCACGTCTGTGTTGTTGAGTGTTGGAGTGGGGGGAAAATTGGCTCTGTTTTCTCCCTTGGTTAGATTGCCTTTTCCAAAACAAATGACCTCCGTCGTCTCGGGGATTAATTCGATCGATTTTCGCTGTTGGTCTTGGCCTTTGGCCCTGTTATGATTTAATTAGACATTTTCATTGTGAGGATTAGCAGCAGAGCTTCACGGATGGCTCCCTCAACCTTCCCCTCAACACCCCACCCCACGCCGGATAAGAGAAGGGGAAGCGTTTTGCTCGGTTTAATTTGCTCCCTTTGCTCTTGAATACTCTTAGGACATCCAGTTCCTTAAAACCCTCCGAACTCGGTGATGCTGCTAGTTGAGATTAAAACTGTTCCCTGTTCATTCAACAGCACTAATTGGCCATTTGCCATGCCAGCGCTGACCTAGTTGCGGCTGTGCCCAGGCGAGGATGGTTTCTATGGATCTTATATAGACTTGGTTTATATAGTGTTGCTATTGATTGAGGAGGTTCTTCTCCATTTCCAGACTTGAAAAGATAACAGCCATCAGACTGTTGCAATGGCAACATGGATCGATAGCAAGAAGCTGGTCTGAAACGGCATATTCCTTTATTATCTTAGCTCACAGTAAAACTTTAGATGGATGTCACCTGACATTGGTTCTCTCACGATTCAGAGGGGCGAAGGGACTGGATTATTTAAAAAAAAAAAGTCTACTGTCTAAGAATTGACTTAAATTTATGGCATTGGGGTGATGCTCTTTTCCAGAACAACAAAAGTACAATAAGTACTTCCTTTGTTTTCTTTACCAGATCCTAGCAAAGTACACATCAATAGCTACATAGTCAATACTCCCAGATTACGTTTTAGATGCAGACACATTTTTGAGTGTCCAGAAAGTGATTTTTACTAATTATTGGAGATTCTCTGATGAAGTTGATGCTTAAAGATTGAGTTTCAAAAATTAACCTAATGATTTTTTTAAGAAGAAAAGCAAATTCTAATTTGATCATCCTATGTAATCATTCTGCTGAATGTATTAAAACCAGGATAACCAGAACGACCCAGGCGCGAGTACAAGACCTTAACTGGTTGTGTTTTGAAGTTTTGTCTTCGTAGTTTGGAAGGATGTCAGCACTTCTAAAGAACAACTCTTCCTCAGTACTTTTTTACAAAGGCATTTATTTTGTGCAGCCATCTTTTCTGGATGAGTGCCTTGGCTCCTCTGTGGCACTGTTAGCTTTCCATCTTCATATTTTAGGCAGAACTGGGATTCAAAAGCCCAAGTCCTCTAATTACTACCACTCAGACCACTGACCCGCTGACACTGACAACTTCATTAGAACGCCTGCGACATAAGACATCTTCATATGAAAGTCTGTACCAATACCACCAGTCAACATTGGCCCTTTGGTCAGCTGCTGACCATAGATGAAGCAAGACCTTTTGAAAGTGAGTGATTATTTGTCATATTTGTCACACATTGCACCACAACAAAGTCAGCTGCCGCAGTTGCTTTGTGACCGGTCTCATTTTCTCTTTTGTATATTTTCTATTTTTCATAACGCGGTTCAGTGGCCACAAGAAGCATCAGAAGCAGGAGACTTTATTGTAATAGCGAAGCAAATTAAACTGAAAACAAAAACTCTGGGCAATGCCCTAAAAACACTGCGTGATAAACATCGCGGCAGAAGTGAAACAAACCTCAAACTCTGATGGGAAGATGGCAAGACAAACACCAGACAGAGACAGAGTGAGGTAAATAGGTATTAAATAAGCAGGGAAACAGGTGTGGCAAATGAGAGTAACGAGGCATTCAGAGTGAGGGAAAGACATCAGTATTCTATGGAATGGTAAGGCTCATCAGTAAAAATGCAAACTGAACATCAGATAACTTTCTAAATAAAACAACTAATAATTATATACTAGAGATTTTAAATTAATTGAGAAAACACACATGTAGGAAAACACATTTCAACCAAGGAGACCATTCGGTTTAGATTGAGCTGTCGCTTGGTCGTTGGTTCCCTCGTCTCTGAAGCCGGCAGATCTGGCTGGGAGACCAGGCGGGAAGGCAAAGGAGCCTGCCCCGGACCAAGACAGGAAGCTGAAGTCAAAGTCAAAAGTCAAAGTCAACTTTATTGTCATCTCTGCTATATACTGTATAGATACATAGAGAGACGAGACAACGTGGCTCCAGGTTATTTCCAGTGCAAACAAACAAAGAACAGTAGAACAGAGAATAAATAGGCAGTGGCACGACTAGGCACATGGAATAAACAATAAATAAGTAGAAATACTAAAATATACATTAAACAATATACATTTTAAACCAGACAATATACAATATACATTTTAAACTAGACAGGGGTTTCTTTCCTTTTTTTTTTAATTTTAAATATATATATAAGGTGGTGGAGGGGGAGGAGACGGGCGAAACCGAAAAGCCGTAGTGGCAGAGAAGAAGGCCAGTTTTACTGCTTATATACAGAACTAGGAGTTATGCGATTGGACGTGCCGATGCTCATTAGGTCTCCTTGTTTGAACTTCCGTATTCACTTCCATTTGGTAGCAGAGGTGGGCAAAGTAGTTAACTTAATTACTTAAGTGAAAGTACAGATCCCACAAGTCTAATGTTACTCCAATACAAGTGAAAGTCATACAGTTAAATTTTTACTTAAGTTAAAGTACTGAAGTACTTGTTACAGAATGAAAGACAACCTCAACTGATAAAGAAAACCAGGCATTAGTTTATTTTATTAATTAATTGCAAGACACACACCAATCAGGAGGACAGTGCAACAGCCGTAAATGCATAAAATCAACATTCCAACCTGCTTAAAACCCTGCTCTACACCTCTAGCGTCATGACTTTCCAACAGCAACAATGTTCTAATCAAGACAGAAAACAGCAGAACTGTCTGAACTTGGTTTTATAGCTACACGCCTGTAGACGCGTGATGTAACTCTGCTGATTACCGATAGACTGTCACCTGCCAAACAACCAATCACGTTTTAGAAAAAGGGGAATAACATTTGCTTTATCCATAAATTTGAAAGTTACGAGTAACGAGAACCTTGATAGAAATGTAGTGAAGTAAAAAGTACAGTATTTGTCTTACAAATGTAGTGAAGTGGAAGTCACAAGTTTCCAAATAAAATACTACTCAAGTGAAGTACAGATACTCAAAAACTCTACTTAAGTACAGTACTCAAGTAAATTTACTTAGTTACTGTCCGCCTCTGTTTGGTAGTATGTCTTTATCTTTTCATGAAAGGGCATAAATCAAGCTTCAAAACGATACCTATATCGAATGAATCGGACGACATATGACTGAGATATCAACAATCAAAGGAGTCGGGTTTCTCCTGTCACGCCAAGTGAGAAACGGAGAAATCTGCCTGTGAAGAAGAATCATGACTGAAATCGAGTAGTAACCTCGTTCTGCAGAAAATGTGACGGTAAAACCATAAAAAGGCGGAAAACAGATGGAAGGTAGCGCCACGTCCGTAGATGTATGTGGGTATACGGTTAAGTGGCCGGTGAATGTAGGCAGCCGGCGTGCTAATGAAGTGGGCGTTTAATGTTTTTCAACTAATTCCATTACTGCTCTGCCTGTAATACAATCCTTGTACTTTTAGGGAAAAATATGAGTGTTGTTTAGGCCTGCAGTGGTCCTGCTGCTTCTGACTGTGTGACTCAGGTTACTCGCTGCTTAATGTGACTAGAACAAAATGCTTTTCGCCTCAGGACTGAATAGATACACAATGCACAACGCTCCGCTCGGCAAACAGACAGCACAAGTCAGCAGTGCATTATCTAAATGGAGAATCTGAAGTCCTTCGACTGTGAGTAATGCTCCCCTGTTTCAGAGGAAAATGGCTCACAGTATGAGGGGCATAAATGTTGCACTCCGGCATCCATATTTAAAGATTGTGTGTCATTTGTGTTTAGACGGACTTTAGCTCACTCTGATTAACAGGGACTGTATCTCTATAGATGATGTACAGATTTAGACGTATGGTTATGATTCAGAAAACTGCTGTTGCCGGTGCTCGCGAACTCACGCAGTTTTCAATTTGTCCATTGTTGCTGAGTTATTCCATTGTCTTGGTTTGTCCCCCCCCCCCCCCCACTCCCGAGTTGTCATTATCTAAATTATGATTTTCAGCTTATCTTCCTTTTGCTTCCTATTGCTTGTAATCATGGCTTTTGTGGCGCGCCGCGTCTGGAAAAGGCGGCCGCGGTGCCTCCGGGAGCTCAGAAGCTCGTGATATTTTCCCCCACTGTTGCTGGCTAGAATGGCAGTGGCTGTTTCATTAACCTCAGCCGTATCAACCCTTCCACACAATTTATTGTGCAGTAACACTTTCATGCATCATTTCCACTTGAGTGGACAGCTATTGCATTGGAATATCTTCTGTTTGGATCAGATCAGCAGATTTTTAAAAAAAAGTCTGAATAAATATGGACGCAGAAAAAGCTGGAAGGTAGGAGGAAAAGGTTGTTTTTCAGATTGTGAGGCTATGTGCTTTTGTCCTCAGCTCTGTAGCAGCAGCACTGCAGGACTCGGGGACAGACACTGAGGCAGAAAGACGAGGACTCAACTCGCCTCGAAATGCACAGTGGCAGAAAATAGCAAAAGAGCCGGTTTTATCAGAGGCAACAAATTCATTTAAGTTGTGCCACTGCACAATAACCCAAAAAATAGATGATTGTGGTTTGGGGTGATTTTTTTTTTTTTTTTGGACAATTTCACCCAAATCACTTGAGATTGGAAGCAACAGACCAACGGCACCCGGGGTGGGGGGGGATAAATATTTAAGCAGCCCTTTTGTCTGAATCTTTTTGTTCGGAAAAAGGCCATCGGAGATTGAAAAACTGCGTCTCCTGATAACTATGTCAAGGTTTGATTTGATGTTCGCCTCTTTTGTGAAAACAACTGCTTACATATTCACGAGCCCCTTGCTCCTGAAACATGGCTTTGCTTCGCTTATGTATATGTGTGTGTTCTACATGGCCTGGTGGTAATTTAATTGCGGCTCTGACTTCGCCGGGCTCTGAGAAGCTTCCCGACAGGCTCAACCTCTGCTCTGATTTGCGTGGCTCCATCTTCGCGACATCGCGTAATGACGGAATGCAATTATGAGAATTGCAGTTCCTCTTGGATTTGATTAGAGGTTGGAAGAGGGGCACTGAAAATAGACAAGGAAAAAAATCAGACCGTTATTACTATGCGGAAACTCTTGTCTTTTTTTTTTTTTTCTATCAGCCTAGCGTAGAACAGCTAAATTTGGCGGTCTCTGCTTTCCCGTTTCCGTTAAATGAGCTCTTCAGGAGAAGTCTTAAAGGTTAGGTTTTAAATTATGTAACGCTGATTTCGGCACAAGAGCCAATTTCATGTTTTATGTTCATCTCAGCTTCTTTAAGAGAGAATGGTTAAGATATTGGCACCATAAAGTGCAAAAAAGAGCGCGCTTCTTTTAACCTCGCCGGGTCCGTAGGATGAACGGAACGGCGGCGCAAATCTGCAGTTCCAAAAAGCACGTGCCTTTTATCATCGCGCTTCTTCGTTTTCACCTGCCTACTACCGCACCAGCTTTCAATAATGAGCTTGTCGACTGGCAACGGGGTACGAGGCTTGGAATTAAAACGGCATCCTTCACTTTGATCATGTGGCGCGCTGCGCCGCGCTGAAATAAGATATGCCATCTCGCATTAAGAATCTATCTCTCTTCCTCTCTCTCTCCCTGCTGTTTGACTCGCCCATCCCTCTCTCTTCCCTCCGTTGCCACGGTCTCACGAGTTTGTTATTCCGCACAAATGAGTAGTGCTATCACATCCCCCACCACCACCACCACCACAACCACGTCTCGGGAAGTTATTTGATGTTCAGCGTATCTCGAGCGTGCTGATGTAAAAACCCTTACCATTTAGAGTCAAAGTTACACCGCCAGTTCCGCCGTTGTTCCGGGCAGCTTGTCTGCTTTCTTGCATATATATCTTGCATATTTTTTTTTGAGGATTGTGAAATTTTCCAGTACCCAGCAGAGAAAAAGGCAGAGAAAGAGAGAGATGCTTGAAATATTTTTTTTTTTTCGTTAAAACCACCATTGGGTAAAGCATGTAAAAGAGCGACTGAAAGGACAGAAAAGAATACATTCAGGTGGGGTTTCCGTGGAATTGCTGTGAGTCATCAGTGCTTGAGGTTTCTGTCTGAATTGTATCTCTGGTTTGGTGTGTCATCGTGAATCGAAGTGTGGCTCCAAGAGCTGTAATCAGCTTGGTCTAACTGATGGCACATTTAGGTGTGGAATAATGGATATTCAGTTATTTCAGTTTTAGCAATTAATATTCCTATTAAATAGTAGGGGTGTTGAACTTGAACACATAATCGATGCATCGCGATGAAGACGTGCAGTAGCAGACCATAATCGATTATGTCATAACGACATAGCTTGGTGGTTTTCTGGCTGCGGCATAAAAAAGTTCTAGTTAGTAACTATGGCTGCCCGATCTGCGATCCATGCCCAGTCCGCATGCAATGTGAAGTAATGAAGGAAAAATTGATGGGATGCATCGAGATATTGTATCGGATCGTTGACATGATGATCGTAATTGAATCGGATTGTGAGACCAGTGAAGGTTCACACCTCTAACTTCACGCTTCTAACTTCCATCTTGTTACGTAATTACAAAGCACATTTCAGGCTCAAAGGCCCTGACCAAAAAACAGAAATTAAAATTGCTCAAATTGAAGTTAAAAAAGTAATTTCACGAGATATGACTCGTGAGATTATGACAAAATGACGCCGCCAACGTTCAAAATCTATGTGGTGGGCGGAGGTACTTCTGGTGTAATCTATTAGTAATAAGAATCAGTGTTAAGAATAAAGAACAAGCACATTACATGTCAGTATCAAATTGGCAACTGTAAGAGTCTGTTTACACATACAGTGCTGTGAAAAAGTATTTGCCCCGTTCCTCATTTCTTAATTTTTTGCATGTTTGTCACACTTAAACATTTCAGATTATCAAACAAATTTAAATATTAAAGATAACCCAAATAAACACAAAATGTACTTTTTAAGTGATGATTTTATTTAAGGAAAAAAAAAACTATTCAAACCTACATGGCCCTATGTTGAAAAAGTAATCGCCCCCCTAGAAAAAATCATGAAGTAACTGTGGATAATCACTTTTTTTGGAAAGCGGAGTGCAATTTCACCAGCCACACCCAGGCCTGATTACTGCCAGACCTGTTGAATCAAGAGATCACTGAAAAAGTGGCCGAAAGATCCCAAAAAAAGGAAGACATCATGCTGCGATCTAAAGAAATTCAGGAACAGACAAGAAACAAAGTAACTGACATCTATCGGTCTGGAAAAGGTTACAAAGCCATTTCTAAAGCTTTGGGACTCCAGCGAACCACAGTGACGGCCATTATTCACAAATGGAGAAAACATGGAACAGCGGTGAACCTTCCTAAGAGTGGCTGGCCTACAAATATAACACATTTTATTTATTTATTTATTTAATTTTCTTGGCGGGTATTGAGAGTTACCGGCGTTGCAGAAATTTAACCGGAAGTGCCCCCGCCCTCCAATGAAAACTAGACAGTCCATACTACCTATCTGTATGTTTGTGGATGCTATTTGGATGGATATATATATTCAAATAGCATCCAGCTTGTGTCTCAGTTGTCATTCAAACACTTGCAAATTGGAGATTATACGCAAAGCTCACCATCAGCCATGCCCACTCACGTATTTTCGCCAGGCACAGAGCGAAATTTGGATGTAAATTTCATTCGTTGCAGTCGTTGCACGATGTTGTGCATGAACCCGCCTCTTCTAGTGTCTGTGACATTGTCTCCGTTTGGAAAATGCAGCGTGCGACATGAGCCCACCGGGGACGTCAGTGTTCCAACCTCTAGGAGACCTGCTCAAACAAGCTACTTGAGTGTGTATCATAGATTATGTAACAGCTCATAAACAAAGCTGTTCATGCTGATACTTGATGAGAGCAGGGCATCGAAACAATCTATACGCCTGCACGTTGCCGTAAGCCGCCCGAAAGGCTGGATGTCGGTACGTTTTTCTGAGCGTGATTTTAAGAAGCATATTTAAGGTATATTTATGATACGATTTTATTCAGAGTCTTATCCTTACTTAACAGAATCACTTCCATTTGTGTCAAATCACAAAAAGCAGCTGAAACATCATACGACATTTATATTCCTAATCTCAGCTAGAACTTTAAATGAAAAATAGTATTTTGCTTTAATAAATATAGATCTCCTGTGACATACAATATGTATGATGCCTGATTGATGTTTTCATTTTAGATTAGTGCTCTGAACTTGAATGATTGAATAAATCTCTCTCTATATCGCTAGCATATTTTACCATGGTCTAATGCTTTCATTCAGTGGCAGTGCTAGTGTCTAATGGAACAAATAAAAATCAGCGGGTGCCCCCCTTCCCCCCTTTCTGTCCTTTCCAACTAACGTTCTTCACTATGAACAAAGGGGTCTAGTGGGAAGATACTCGCCTCTGGACAAAGAGGTCACGGGAGACTGTCCCTGTACTCGGGAAATGGAAGTCGCTCTGACAAGTGTGTCTGCTTAAATCCATAAATGTAAATAGCTTGCATGTCATTAGGTTTGTTTACACAGAATCGTACACGCCACTTTCAGCAGAAGCGACTGGAGTCAGGTATCAGGTTTGTTCTCTACTTTTGCTGGTGCTGTAGTTGAAGTTTGTCAGCCTTCAGGGCCCCGAGGAATAGCTTGGGGCTCAAGCAGTTGCTTGCCTTAACTTTTTGCAAATTGTTTCTTACATCTTGCACTAATGTGTTAAAAACAATGCATCAGAGAAGCTGCTCTCCTCATGACCCTAAGGATGGAGCACGCTAGATGACATGTCTACGCTTAGGAGGCACCTTCTAGGTAGCTTCTAGGAATGCTACACGGTTTAAAGAAATACTATTGTTTTTCTCTCTTTACAAAGAATTCCACCCACCAGGCGTTCCTGAAAAAGTGGCATCCGATAGGCTCGGTTTGTGCTCATTGCATCACAGTGCGCTTTTGGCAGCTGCAAGATGGAGTCGGAGAATGAAGTCCATCTTGGCAAATGTAACTAAATGTATGACTGAAAGGCAAAACGGACGCTACCGTAAAACATTAATGAAAATGTACAATTTGACATTATTAGTTATCTACTTTTTCCGTGTAGCTTGTAGTGTAGCTTACTGCTAAATTGAAACAGTACCTTGGCTGTAGTGTAGCTACTTTTAAGCGTACGTTTAGCTTTTCTAGCAAGCTCGAGTGGTGTTAATTAACACCAGGTTGTCCCACTCCTCAGTGAAGTTTCTTTGCTACGAATGACACGCCTCTGCAACTTGTTACGCCTATTCTAGAAACGGATTTTTTCACAGTCTACATTTTTCTTTTTCCGCGGCTTCAGCGACCGTTGCACGCGGAGACGGTGACATTTAAAAGCGGCAACGTTCTCCTCCTGCTCACATGGCCTCATACTTCTGATTATGCCAACGTTCTGATGGCGCAGGCAGTTAGCAGCCTATCACTCTCAGTGGGACATCGCACCAGTCACACATACCCCATCTCTCTCTCTCCCTCCTCTGTCTCACTTCAGGTACTGCCAGCCCTAGCCTTGCACGCCACTTGATTTGTTAATATGTTAATGGCTGCGAGCCGCGGTGCTTCAGAACAAAAGGCCCCCTTTCGATCCTGCCACTGCTCAGGATGTTTAATTAATGTGAGTTATCACCGCGCTCGAGTGCTTATCGTGGAGAATGCTGATTTCAGATACTTAAGACAGTGACAGCAGCGACAAAAGGAGCTCGTAAAGAACAGGGAAGTTTTCTTTTCCCCCTTTTTAGCAAGCTGCGGTACAGCGATTTCCAAACAGCCGTCTTTGCCACTGTTGGCGGCTACAGGGGTCCTTGTGGCTTGAATGGAGACGCCGGTACTTCAAAAGGCAGCTGAGACAGCCTTCAATTAACTTGGCTTCATCGGAAAACTGGAAGGATGGCGCTCTCAGCTTAACTGCACAACACGCTCATGCACAATCAGACGCATCGCCTCATCGGAATTTTTAGAATACAGTGTTCTGGGCCAAAAGATTATTTCACACAACTTGACCTTCTAAAGAAAAGAACCGCCTTAGTGTCGCTTCAGAATTGTAATCGTAAGAACGTAGCCTAGGATTGACTCTCGGCGCAGGGGGTTAACCCTGCAAGGCGGGGCACTACAATCCAGGTTTGATGTTTCAGTCTCTCTCGAGAGACTTAAAGTGCAAAGGACTTGACCTGGGAGTTAAACGGGGGACTGACCTGAACTCGGGGAAAATGAGTGGGTCGTCAAAGAGGGACAGTCCTTCCCGAACGGACGCTGTTGCAGTTCCTGTGTTTGCATTGACCCGGGAAGATAAGCTCCAGCCTTAATTCCCTTCCGGGTTTACTCTGGCTTATCGATTTCACAAAAAAAAAAATTTGTCCCGTGGCGACATGGCCCGCCTGTGCGAGAAAGGCGGCTCGACAAAAGCCGAGCCCTTGGAAGACTGCTTACTCTGAGCTGCAATCTAAATTGAAAATCTCAGCAGACATCGACTGCTATTAAGCAAGAAGATGGCAACGTGCAGTCGGGGGAACTCGCAGGGACTGTAAGACGACAACAGACGTCCTTTCAGGGGTTCACACAGGCCTGCTGTGGGAAGCTACCCGCAGTACTTGGGCGAGGGAGTTCCCAAATCTTAAATTCTATTCGGATGGGATTAGTTTTACATAAGGACGTGGGGTTAAAGTAATTGTTACCAGAGCTTTTAGTCCCGTCTGAGTGCGCCATGTCTGTAATTATTAGGGGCAACGTCAGTAAATACAGGTAATACTAATCCCGTCCGGATAGAGCCACTGTAAACGCACATGAAAACATTGTCATCCTGTAGTTGGAGTATGGAGGCGCTTAAGGAAATCCTGGGCGGAATCTGTCCAAAACGTAGGATTTCTCGGCGTACTAGTACTTTATAGAGTATCTTACGTCTTTACTTCGATGTGTATGCTTCTTGCTGGTTGTTTTGTCTTCTTGTAATATATGGGCAGTCTTTTTAAAGCAGACAAACTTAAAATACTGTAAACTACATCACTGTTTAAAAGCGCCTCACAACAAAAGTGAATGTTTTAAAAAAAAAAAATGGTTTCTGACCTTTATGTTCAATTATCGTGTGGAACTGCATTCCATACAAAAAGATGTGGAAAAGAAATGAAAGTTGATTTTGCAAAAAAACAAAAATGGCACAACTTAACCAATCTATTGGCTGTGAGCATTTAAGCAGGTCCTGCTGTCCTTCAGCTGTTTTTATTTTCGGTCTGGTGAGGGTGGGGACCAGGTGCGGTTCTCAGCTGCTATATTCACATCCAGGTTAGCACCCCTGGCATGGGCAAGTTCTGTCTCTCTCTCTGACGCTGAGGAAAATCCAATTTGGAGAGCCACTCAAAGCATATTCAACAGCAGCTGATGCATTAGAAACCGAGCCGATTGCGGGCATGCTGCTTGCTTTTTTTTTCGGCAGAATGACAAGGCTGCATTCGGGCTGGCTGGGGGGTGGCGTTGTGACTCTGCGACTCGCCTGCTTGCTGAATCTCGGGCGGAAATCTTAAGCCGCTCTCTCTTTCTTTTCCTCTCGCCGCAGTCTGTGGGGGTGGCTGTGCAAAGTTGATGTTTAATCGATAGTGATGGATCAAAGTGGTGCACCTCTGCTAGCCTGTGGTAATAGCACGTTAGTGTTCGCAACTTCACAGCCTCCTTTCATCTCGCCCTCTCTTTCTCTCTCTCTCTCTCTCTCTCTGTGTCCCTCCCTCCCTCGCTCTGTCTTTCCCTCTCCTCTACATTCCTCCACACCCCCTTAACGCCGCCTCGCTCTTTAATTAGAAAAGGCGATGGAGTTCACCAATACTTTGGACTGACATCTGAAGCTCGCGAACCCTTTTTAGACCGATGTAGCCATTTGCTGCTTTCCTGCCCAACGCTCTGGACAACAATCCAGCGAGGGTAAAACCAGGTATTAGAATGGCTAATCGAGGCAAACCTATATTAGGGGCGCCTCAGGCAAGAAGTACAGAACGGAAGGCCTCTTCGTGTTTGACAAGTATTCGAGCGAAGAACTCAAGTTAGCTATTATCAGATCAAGATGCCAGGGACCTCACGGCTCGATTCGACGTCAAGAACGGCTGATTGTTACAGTCGCCACACAGGGATGACAATCAAAAACATCCAGTGAGTGAATGTGAACCTTTCCGTGTGCGCTTGAGGAAGGCCATTGAGAAAAACACTTGGGAGGAGCAATGAATAAGAGCCAGGCGATTCCTTTGACGTCCGTTGCTTACCGGTCGTCAAACGGACGTGTTAACAAACGCTCTATAGAGTATTGCATCATTAATACAGACAAAAAGCGGTATTTTTGTGAATACCTTCTGGAATATAGGCTGAATCCCATTTCACCTGTTGGCCCTACCCCTTAGCCCTACCTCTTGACCCTCGCTAAAATTCACTAGACGTTTACGTAGGCAGACAATGTGTTTTTGCCGCATGTTCAACGTGCCGACATCCATTTTTTGGGTTTGTTTGGCAGAGAAATTACGTACATTTGTATGTCTCCTTCGGTTCCACAGTCTTGTTGCTAATAGTTTTTTTGCAGGGCATTCTGGGAAATATTTCCCACCCCTCCGTTTGGAGTGAGCCTCTTCCCCTTCCCGCTGCTCCTAGGTCTAAACGGGAAATGAGACACCCTACACCTACAGTACACGTGAACCAGAAAAAAACAGAGGAGTGGGGCGAGATGGGATTCACGCATAGATTATCCAGAACGCGCCACTTGAATTTAAACATGCACAGCTACGTCTGCTATCAAAGTGCAGCACCTGACAATGGACTGAATTAGAAACGACACTCCGCATTTAAAGGAAGCAGAAGTTAAAGGAAACAGGATGCAAACACATTTCACCTACCAGATGTCCTTGTCGTCTGTGTGTTGTTGCTGTTGTGAGCTATGTGGTTCGTTGAAAGAGCTTCCATATGGCAGTTCCTGCATCAAAAGACAGATTTCAGCTTTTAAGGTTACTTATAACACCTTAAATTTGCATCCCAACATCCATTGCATTAAAGCGTTTCTCAACTGCTGTTAGCAAGTATCTTGATCATTTTGTTTCATTTTAATTTGATTAGATAAAACGTTTGCTCAACAGGAAAGTCAGTACTTACGCACTTACGGGAAAAAAAAGTCGCCTTTCGGAAAGTGCCAGGGCTGGAGTTCTCCTCTGCGCAGAGAGGCTTGAATGTTATGACAGCATGTTTTCTCCACAGCGAGTGTGTGTTGGTGTGTGTGTGGTGATGGCCTGTCTCCCACTCATTGCCCCCTTCTACTTGGTTGTGTCTTCTAGGGGAGAGCCACTGGCCGGTGCGGTCGCAGAGTCACCATGGTAGGAACGGCAAACTCTGTGTGGTCGAGTGTTTGTTTTTTTTTCTCTCTCTCTCTCTCTCTCTCTCTCTCTCTCTCTTTTTTTTCTGTCCACCCCCTCTCCCGGCCTCTCGAGGCTCTTGGGCCCCTTCTTGTCCGTGTCCGTGGTGGCTGTGTATGAGTCCGTGTTCTGCCCTCTCCTCACCACATCTAGATTTGAGCGGCGATGTTGTCATGCGCTTTTCTTTCCTTCCCTTCGCTTAACCTGCTCCCGCCTCCGTAGTGTGTCTGTCGCCTCTCTGACCCCTACATTCCTCAACCACCCACAAACACCCCACCCTTCGCGGAGCTCCGCAAGCAGTGACCACCTTCAGGTGCATATGCGGGGATAAAGGCAGTTTTATTCATGATGTTACTTCTTGTTAATAAAAGAAGACATCAGATAAATCTGTGCTTATCCTTGTTAGCAACTCGACCGTTCCACTCACCTGACGGAAGAAAGGAACCTCTGACTTCGGAATCAGGTAATTTGCCGCGTCCAAAAAGAGTTCATAACAAGTTCGTAATTGGCGGGGTTTTTTTCTTTGTTTATGGTTGCCCAGTTTCATAATGGTGTTACAGACAAAGCTCAAATCATTTGGACAGATATTGAGAGGTTAAAAAGAGGCACTGGTGTTGTGCCGTAGGCCTTTACAGCACAGCATCGCTCTCTCAGACTAAGAACGCGCCTCTCCCCTGGTATTAGCACGGGGTGAGCGCGTAGGGTTATGGGTCAACGTCCATTATATTACTGCGCTTCCGCGATATTGCTAAATTAGCCAGTGGAGCGATGCTCATTCTGACCTCTCGTGATGAGTTATACAGTTCCCACGACCATCCTATCTGTGTGCATTTGTCAGCGCCGGGTAAAGCACCTTGCCACAGCAAGGCCGGCCTATTATTTACCCATCAAGCTCTCTTTCACCTCTGTTGCCTTGAGGTAACCACGTGCTTAAGAGCGCCGGTGGGGCGACACAGAAGGCGGCTTGGAAACTCATTTTTACCCACCATTACCAGAATGCAGCTCGTCTTTCCTTTACTCAGCCTCTGACCCCGGATGCGCGCAGACACTTGGGGAATTCAGAAGGCCAGGTCGCGATCGCAGGCAGGCCAGACTTGGTCGGCGTGCCAGCCCGTTACGCCGTTTAACATTTTGCAATTAAATGTTAATGCTCTTTGTCAGTCGTTAAATGCCAACCCCCGGTGGCGCCCCGGCCTTGCGTCCATCAGAGCGGGAGGAGAAGGGCAGGCCGACCGCGTGCCGCCTGTCAACGCCGCCGATGGGAGCCGGAGCCGGGGCAGGGGTCTGATCCCAGTGCCCTCGAATCCCCCACTACTCCCCTTGTACCCCCTTTCCGACCGCCCCGCACGTCACACCCGGCTCTGGTAATTAAACGGCATGGGAATTTCAGATTTTTGCACCGAGGCAAAAAGAAACTAACAGACGGAAAAAGGTTAAACTTGTAAGAGGAGGGGGCAGCGGCTACATTTTGGGTGCCAGGCAGTACTCTAGAGTCTGATCCTTTAGGTCTCACCAGCCGGAGTTAAGGGACAAAACTTCAGTCAGTCAGTCAGTTCTTTTGTTTTCTGAATTGCTTAACCGCAAATCTGTCAGATCCACAAGACCAGGACTGTATCTCTACTAGAATGTAGGTCACCTTCCATGTCTGCCTAATTAAAAACGAACTAAATCAGCTACAGTACTACTGTCGGTAATTACAAACTAGGGTGTAAGATCTCATCATCAGATTAACCCTAAAACTAATGATTAACCATTAGATTGTCGGCGAATAGAAGCAGCAATATCAAGACTCAAAAAGCATCTTGCTGACCATCAAAGACTGATCGGTCAACTAGATTTTTTCCCGGACACCCTGAATATTTTTAGCCTAAATTTATCAGACCAGTCAGTCAGTCAGTACTTATAAGACTAGACTAGTACAGTCAGTAATTATAAACTAGGGTGTAAGATCTGATTTCAGATTAACCCCTTAAATGATAGTTAACTACTAGGTTAACCATCCATGTCTACCTGATAAAAAAAAATCTAAATCAACTAAATCAGCTCCAGTAGTACAGTCAGTAATGAACCATTAACCATTTGATTCTTAGCGGATATTAAGAGCATGCTGTCTGTTTTGTATGAATAGTATCTCATTGATGCTATTCTGGTCCTTTGTATAATAAATGTGACCCTCCACGGCAAAACCAGTCGCTTGTCACAACGGAGGTTTCCGAGAAAAACGAGCGTTTATGTTGCGTGGGGTAAAATTTTGGATTTTTTGTTTGTAGTGTTTTGAAACTGGAAGGTCTATACTGTACTGTTGTGAATCAATTTCGCTGAAAAACTTACCCTTTCCATCCTAAAAACGTGACTTTCTTGAGGTGAGGAATTCAATTCCGGCAGAATGTTAAAAGTTTGTGTTTTGACCGCTCTACTTCAGTATTTACGGTAAATCCACTCGTTGACTAGCGTGAAGATATTTCTCCGGAATCCATCTTCGTCTCCCGAGTTCAGTTAACCTAACGCAGGTAGACTATCCGTGTGGCTGTGAATGCAGCGTAGGCTACCGTAAATGCAAACGTAGCCGCGACCGCACCAAGCGTCTGTGAGTGCTACGGCGATAGCCAACTTCAAAGGCAGATTTCTCCGTTTCTCACTTGGCGTGACAGGAGAAACCCGACTCCTTTGAATGTTGATATCTCAGTCATATGTCGTCCGATTCGTTCCATATAGGTATCGTTTTGAAGCTTGATGTATGCCCTTTCATGAAAACATAATAACAAACAATAAATTTTGAAAATTTGCAACGAGCGACTGGTTTTGCCGTGGAGGGTCACAAATACACGGGGAGCGGACTCAATTGCCGTTAAGCCTTGCGTGATTATTTACACAGGATGAAACATTACAGCAAGGAATATACAAAATGTTTGTCTAAAATTCCAGGCAAGAGTTCGCTACCAGCAAACAGGGCAATACAGGTAGGGCAGTATACTCAGACCAAGGAACGTAGCTAAGATCAAAAACACAGCAAACAGAATATCCAAGGAACAGGCTAGAAATCGTGGTCACAAACGCAGTAAGTCAAAATAGACAATAGACCGCTTAGTGCCCAACAAGTTGTCAGTACTTTGCACTGTCTTGGTTGCTTAAAACTACCTATACACCAGCGAACCGGAAATGCTGTCGGAGCTCGGAGTCAAAGTATTTATAAACAGTAGTTATTTAAATAACGTATTGTGTTGGTGTTTGTACAATTAAACATTTTGACAGATTTTTGATCAGCCCTGTTACCTAGCAATAATTGGTATCAGTATCGCCTGCGAAAACCCAATATCAGTCGACCTCTACAAACTAGCGTGTAAGATCTGTTCATCAGATTAACCCCTAGACTAATTTTCCATGTTGTTGACGGTATGTGGGCAGTGTGTGTTAGTGTGCATGTGTAAGTGTGGGTGTGTTGCACTTGCTTCCAAACGAGGTTGGTTTGGGTGGGCTGGGGTGGGGGCGATGGTAGGGAACAGCACTGGGGGCTACACAGCTGTTCATGCAAATGTTTTCTCCTGACCTTGTTTATTTGCTTTTACCCTATTTTTTTTTTTTTTACATTTTTGAATTGTGCAAAAACTTTACTTTCCTGTCTTCTCTTTCTGTAATTATTCTTCAAATAAAACACATCAATTGTAGTATTCATTTCAGGTCTTTGCTGGGGCTCAGCTACTGAGGACAAGCGTGGAATTATTCATGTAAAATGAGTCGCTGTTGATGCATTCTGAGGTCGTCGCTTACGCAAGTCTTTTTTCCTGAGGACTGTTTATTTTTTGGTTAGATTAGTCTTGTGTGTCAATACAAAAATATTGGACTAAAAGCCCCTCGGTCTTAGTTGTTCAAACAGGTTCCTGCACCAAATTTAAAGGCGCGGTAAGGCAAAACAAAGGCCGAAAATAATTTGTTCTGGAGAACGTACCGATGCTTACGTATTTCTGCTGGACTACAGCTAAGCCCGTATACAACTGGCGTCACTTTTTTGTGATGTTGATTTCTTTTTTTGCACCCTCCCCACACTCCCCTCCTCTCGTGAATATGCAAGAGAAATGTCAGGCTACTGAATCATTGGTGTACCATCTGGATATTATTATGCATACTGGCAGGAGTGCTGTTGTCAGGATGTATTAGGTGTGAAAAGGGAATGCGTGAGATGCGCCGATTCATTTGCCGTAGGCGCAGAGGCCGCCGATGACTGCTCCCTATACCGGTTTTGTTTTGAAAGGCCAAAACTGATCAACAGCGTGGGCCGTACGTGATTCACAACAAAGGAGCAAACCACCCCCCCCCCCCAAAAAAAAAACAAAAAAAAAAAACCCACTAGTGTACTTGTAGCTTGTCCGTGAATCAGATGGCTTGTGGCGACGCTACGACCCCTGCCGGCCCTCCCAAGTCTCTCTCTCTCTCTCTCTCTTTCTTTCTCTTGGATAATGCCCCAAGTCTTTCCATCTTCCCATCTTTACGTTTTGTGGTTGACATCTGTTTTAGCCAAAATATCAGAATTAGGGCTCTTTCGTCTCATAAACCCCAAGACATAAGACCTTTTTCCAAACACGCTTTTAAACACTTGGTCATTGGTCACGGTTTATCAAAAGTATATTTGATTATACAAATGAGTAGCATTTTACTATCAGTTTACTGAGTATAATTAAAATGGTCTGCTGTGGATAAGTCACTGAACTCCAGAGTCCCTGAGCTGAGAAACTCCTGATGTTTCAACTCCTAGTAGAACCTACAACCACTGTTAGGCCCCTGAGCAAGCCTAAAGCCTTGTTATGGTCGTTTCTTGTGTGCGAAAAACGAGCGTGCGAACTCACAGAGGTTGTACATAAAACAACAACCTTGCAACACGACATACGCTACAGATAAACTATTTATGAAACTGTAATTGCTGCATGACAGTGTAACCATTGACGCACCCCCAACTGCATACTTCTGTACTGTAGCTTCTGTTTGTCTTCTGCATCTGCCTGATTAAAAAGGAAATGGAACGAAAATCAAGTAAAACACTCATATTTCTAGCATTTGGCTGACGCTCTTATCCAGAACGCCTTCTGTTTCCTAATTTCAGAGACAGTTCTCCCTGAGAGCAATATGGGGTTAAGGGTCTTGCTCAGGGACCCAGTGGTGATACTGCCTGAGGTAGGATTCGAACCCACGCCCACTTGGTCCAGAGGCGAGTATCCTAACCACTAGACCACCACCACCGCAGAGTAAGTAAATACAAATTCGGGTGTAAGATTTGGTCATCGGAGCAACCCACAGATTGAGAGCTTAACCAGTAGCAAATAAATAATAGCATAGCGAGTTTTGGCTGAATAGCATGCCCCTAGCTAGCAAAGGCCTGGAACGCAATGTTTGTTTTGATAGGAGCATTCTTTAATTACGTGCGTAATTACTGTGTCATGTGACGAAACGTTTCAGTCGACAGCATACTTCCCGTTTTGTTGAACTAGCCGTTTTGCGAATGTCAGTAGCACATTAAAATTAGCGAATTAGACTTCAAGTTAGCTAATATGGCTTTGAAGGCCTGTGTTTGTAGAAGCAGCTGATGCGTTTTCAGGATTTCAAAACACCGCCTTCCAACTATCCCGATTTCCCTGCAAAATCCTCACAACCAAAAGTGAGTGCCGAGCCTCCTCCAATTAAGGCCTGCGTTTCTGACATGAGGTAACCGAGACGGCCCCTCCCGGCAATGGTTTAAGTTCATCGTTAACCCAGCGGCTTCTTGCTGACGTTTCGCCCGCTGCGCTGGAGCCCAAACCGCCCCCTCACCTCGTCGAGTCCGCCGTGCTTTCCACGCCGCACTCGAGTGCTGCGGTGTGACAGTCTGAGGGAGCCGACCTCCGTCCGCAGCCCGGCTCCTGCTCCGGCTCCTTCAGAAAAGCAGCTAATTGGTCCCCAGATTAAAGCGAGAGCGCCGAACTGGACCGCGCTTGCTTTTAATTAGGCCTTGCCGCGAAGTTCGAGGAACCGGCATCTTAGGCAAGCCTTCGTCTGAGTCTGACGTCGCCGCACCCGACGCTTATTTGGCCAGCGTGACGGCCTCTTAAAGAGTCTTTAACTTCCCCGAGCTGCTTGGACTTCGACGGCTTTAATTATAGAACGTCACACAGCCGGTAGTTCTTTCTCAGCACGTCCAAACTGGTGTGTGTGTGTGTGTGTGTGAGTGTGAGTGAAAGAGAGTGGAAAAAACAGAGAAAGAAAACTGCAGTATTGACTTAAGCTCTATTCTTTTTCCACAGTGTTGAATACTATCAATAATGTGGTTTTCCACAGATATTCACACCCAAGAGAGAGGGGGAGAGAGAGGGAGAGAGACACTCAAGGAAAATGAAAAGGCAGTGAAGGGGAAAACAAACAAACAAACAAACCCAAAGTTATCGTCTCGGTCAAAGCGCTCGTTCTGCAGCCTGAACGTGGACGTAGGCTTAACGGCATGACAGATGTAAATGACTATTTAAGTAGTGACTGGAATGCATTTTTAAACGGGCACGAAGAACAGACACCTCCCCCTCCCCTCCTCTTCTCCCAAAGTGTGGCACGGGGTCCGTGGCAGAATGCAGTCATTTATCACAAGCTCTTCATGGGGCCGTCGTTGCCAGCTCTCAATGGCTGCCATTCATCATGACTCACCACACAGTGGACGGGAACGCTTGAGTCTGCCACCATCCCTCCCCGCAAAAGTCACACGCACACACACACACACACACACACTACTGCCGTAGCCCGAACACTGTCTCACTCATCATGGACCAGTCAACTCCCGACTGCATCTGTCCCCCGCAGTGTGCCGACATACACGCACAATCACACACACACACACACACACACACACGCACGCGTGTGCTTCACACCAAGAGGTATGTTGACAGATGACAGCCACTTCCAAAATGCATCGAGAACGGGAAAAAAGAAATGTCAACAAACAGGCCGCTCCAGACCTGGCCTTATCAGGGACGTGCCTGGCCATGATAAACTTCCCTGAACCGCTCAGCACAGCTTATGAATAAATATGCATATTACATACGTCCTCTTCATCGCCGTCACGTCATCCGCAGCCTTGCCCCCCCCTTTTCCGCACAATGTAAATCTCTCTCCGGATAACGCCCCTCGCAACGATTAACGAGGCCAAATCACGTCTCCATGGTGGCTTACGTCTTAATTTGTGTAATTTATGTGTGCTGTACCATTCTGCTTCCTGATTAACATTTTTGTTTATCTCTCCCTCCTCCTATCTGGTGCATTCGTGTTCTGGATAAGAGGCCGAATCATTTGGATCATGATTCGCTTGCTTGCTTGATTTCGCCAGCCAAATCAGACGTGTCATTGCTTCTTCTACAGGCGCCCATCAGCACAACTACAACCACATGGGTCTCAGTAGTCCCACGCAAACGCCCAAAAACGGTAAGGACCTTCCTGATCCCACAGCGCCACTTGCGACTTGCGATGATGATGACGTTATTGCTGTGTAAGACACTCGTTACTGCCTCACGGCTCCGCCAAAATGAAGGCCGACGGCGATGGCCGGCTCACCTTGATTTGAGCTAATGTTGTGTGGAGGACGCGGTCCAGTCTCCTGGCTGGAGAGCCGCTTAGAATTCAGATGCTCCCTTCTGGTCATCCTGTCACAGCCGAGCTAACAAGCCATGTTTTCTAATTCTTATGAGACATCAGATCGCTCCGAACCAAAATTAAAAAAGGGATGCAAGATTGCGTCAGCTAAAGTAATGATTCCGCAGAACGAAGTCACAAGGCGAGACGGAAGCCATAATTGCACCCATTTAGTCAGGAGAGCGGCGAATGTTGTCCAGCCATTGCTTCAAATGGGTGTGGTGGCCTGACGGCAAAGTACGGTCTGTAGATTTTTATGGCCCAGACCGACGGCGCTGTCATCATAACGGAACACAGTTTTATAAGTTCGGGTTCAAAAAGTCCTGCGGTGGATTTTGTAATGCCCAGTCGTGTTAACCTCGAGTTAATTAGCAGATCCGGGGCAGAATAAAAAGTTGAATTGGATTTTAACTTTCTGAACCTCAACTCTTTGCTCTGGGATTTACACTGTGTGGTCAGAAATACGAGGACACCTGATCCAGGAGTTTCTTTGGACGTCACGTTACAAAACCATTACTATAGAGAAGGCCATTCACTTGTGACTATAACAGCCTCCGCTTTTCCGGGATGACTTGCCACAAAATGTTTGGAGTTCATCTGTGGGGTGTTATGCACTTTCAGCTAAATGAGCATTTGGGAGATTAGGCCCTGCTTAGCACCCAATTGATAAACTGGTGTAATTCTGGCTGATTTGAGCAAATTGCCAATAAATCAGCGTTAACAACAGCCAATAGAGGACAGTTTTGAAGGAAAATGGATGGAATCATGAGTCTCACTGTGCAGTTTGTACATGAATATATTTTAAATGCATTCTGTGGTGTGATGTTGCTAAAGACTGAGCTACTCGAATGTTAATGGAAATCTTATCGACAGATTATCAACATATTAAAATGATCACACATCAGTACTGGTTTAAATCCCATATTGGTTGTGCTCTCGTACTGATGTCGAACACTGAAGGCTGCAGGATACCAAAATGTTTTGGACAACTGTGCACTTCCCAACTTTGTGAAAGCCCCTTTTCTGTTAGTGTGTCTGAACCTCACTGTTGAAATCCACACACTTATGGGCAAGGTTTGATGTGGACAAGCTCTAGAGTACGCTAAATTGTATTACTATAGATATAATTTGGCCATACCATACACATAAAAGTGAAAAGTGAAAGTTAGTGATTATTTGTCATTGTGAACACACCACAGTGCACCACAGCCAAATGTGACCTCTGCATTTGACCCATCCATGAAGGAGCAGTGGGCAACTGACATGGGCAGTGCCCAAGGAGCAGTGCGTGGGGACGGTACCTTGTCCATGAGTACCTCAGAGGTAACTTGACCAGTCTGGGATACGAACTGGCGACCTTCTGATCGCGGGGTGAGCGCCCAGCTGTTACACCACCAACTGCCCCAAACTCATATACTGGTTACTGTTTATGGTGTGAATCTTTTGCTAGAAAATTTAGTTCTTGTAACATTTCTTTAACTATTGCATTTGACAAATAATCCTAATCCCAAATAAGCCCTGACCTCACGTTTCTAGTCCAGCAGCAGTAACTGACCCCTGAATTACCATAGACACATTAAGATGTGACAAGCCTTTCTGGAAGAGTGGAGACCCTCTCTCAACGGAAAAGCTAACTCCATAGTAGGACCCATGGTTTTGGATTGGCGTTGGGATACCCAAGAAGCTCATGTGATTGTCCACCTACTTTTGGCCACCAGGTAGCTGATAAAAGTGACAGAAGGGGACACCACTGATGATGATCCTAACGATCATTAAGACCCTCAAAACGCTCTGTCCTCAATTCATTTTGCCTGGAGGCAGAACTCTTCCCTCTGTAATCTGACTCGAGTGGAGTCTCGCACGGCCGCCACATACCTCATGTCATTTAGGCAGCTCGCGTTTGAGGAGACAATTCAAGCGGGCGAACAAGTAAAGTCGTGCTGGGGCACATCCTTTAAAAAAACAAAAAACACAAGTGTTTCCTCAAGTATTTGTTCTTCATCGACATTTTCCTCTCCTAATGAACACACACTGATCAAAAGACGAAGCGGTAGCCGGGAACGCGCGGCTAAATCTCACGGCTGCCGTCCTCAAAACACGGAGCCCAGAAACGTTTCACGGTGTCGAGAGGCGACCGCTCGTCTTGTTAGCGAAAGGATTAAATCGCCGCCTTTGCTGAGCCGCTCCACTTTGACCGAAGGGGAGTGAGAAGACGGATAGCTCTCCCCTAACAAGCTCCAGAGATTTTGCAGCAGATTGGCTGTTATACGACAAAGCCTGCTATTGCGCTTTTCTCAGGCAGGCTAATTCTGTTTACGGCAGGCGGAGGTTTCCCACCGCAACACACTCGTTTCACTGTGGTGACATTTATGTTTGATATTCCTCTGCGTTATTCGCCTTTGAGACGTTTTGATTTAATTACGACTTGAAAATAGCAAGTTAATAACCCAGCCTAATCCCGAAAAGAGGCACATTACTAAAGCGGTGTTACAAAAGCATCCCAGCTGTTTGGTCTTTGGCTGTATTGTGTTCCTTTCTTCTGCATGTATCCTTACTGAAATACATTTTGTTTTTGTTTTTTTTCTTTTGCTTGGTTCCGCTAGCTCACAGATCTCTAAGGCATGGTAAGTCCTCCATGGCAGAGTCCCACTTGATGTCCCCCCCCCCCGAATCTCACCTCCTACACCCCTCCTCACATCACATGTAAATAAAAAGGAACGCCCGGCTGTGCGCTTTGCTAGGATTAAACCCACGGAGCGTGCCGAACAGAGTGTAAAATGAAGCGAGCGGGTGTTGGGTAAACACTCTCCTCCTCTTCCTCCTACTTCATCACTCCTGACTCCCTGTTGTGTCATGTTTGTCTCAGACCCCCCCCCCCCCACCCCCCTTTTCTGTGGCGCTGGTCCCTGCCCTATTTTTAAACCAGGGCTCGATCACGCCCTTGCCAAGGCCAGGCCGGGCGTGACGGGCATGGAGCTGCCCAGCCGCTCATCCTCCTTCCCTGCTCTCTCTTGCATCACATAACTCAAGAAACAAGGATCTTGGGGAATGGGGGACAAACAGAGATGGAATGTCGGCACCTGAAGGCCGGACGTAGATGCTGTTTCTCACCACAGCTGATTAGTCGCCAGGTTGTGGTCAGCATCTGAAATTGTTTCTTTCTTCCAGTGCAGCCCACTAGGGTAGTGGTGGTCTAGTGGTGGAATTAATAACCACGAAATAAGAGGTTGTGGGTTTGGGGTTTGGGCTCAGTCCTCACTTCGGAACTACCACTATTGAGCCTTTGAGCAAGACACTTACACAAGTGCCTGTAATTAGGAAACAGAAGTAGCTCAACAGATCGGATTTCTGTAAAGGTTTTGCAGCATGGTTGAGAGAGTGGTGGCTTCCGTTTACAGCGTTTAGCAGATCCAGAAGAGTTTCCATTTTCTAATTATGAATACAGCCTCTCTGGAGCAACTTGGGATTAATGGTCTTGCCCAGGGGCTCAAGGGAGGTAGTGCTGGAGATGGGATTTGAACCTAAAACTTCTTGGTCAGTAGGTGAGTATCCCCTTGACCACCACCAACCCGACATTGAAAATGTTTCTGAATGCAAGTAAGTGGAGCAGTTTGGGGCACCATTAGTGGTACCATACTCAGGTTTGAACTGAGAGGTTGTGGGTTCAAGTGTGGCTCCGTTCTACTTCCAACACCACCAACCACTGAGCCCCTGAGCAAAATCCTTAAGTTGCTACAGGGAGACTGTCCCTGTAAATAGGGTGCTGGATAAGAGCTGCCTTTCCAGCCTACTGAGTACATTGGACAGCATTTAGGAAGCCATTACAGATTCAAACCTACCTTCATCCACTACCTTACCACTGATTTTCCCGTCGTCGTTAGTCTTGACGCAGATAGTCGTTTGTCGTCATTTTCTGAACAAGTCAATGTTATGTTTCTTTAAACAAAAAGGCATCGTGCTGTTCACATGTCTTTCCTTTGCTTGTCTTGTCGTCCTTCCAGAGAGCACGCGCATGAACAGCATCCTCACATCGCAGACGGAGCCGTACGATCTGTCCTTCTCGCGCTCCTTCCAGAGTCTCTCTCACCTCCCGCCATCCTACGAGTCCGCCATGAAGGCCGACCTCAACAAGTACTCCTCCCTCAAACGACTGTGTAAGAGCTTCTCATTCAACACACCACTGAGCTGCACTCACTTCAACCACGCTCGGGATCCATTTCCGTTCCATTCGTTCGGCCGGCGACCTGAAATTCGCTCGTACATTTCCAAGCAGGTTTTGAAAGTACGATTCATTTCCTTCACAGGGCGAGGGGGAACTTATGTCTGCAAATTGTCGCAATTGACCCCGGTCCTGCCTATTTGTGTTTTACAGCCATGACAGTCCTCAACAGTCTTTTATATCTTGACTCCATAGTCCAACTTGCTTGCCGCTTGCCTGTCGGTCCTGTTCGGCGCCAATTCGTAACCTCATCGAGTTTTTTTCCCCTCAAAGAACCTGGTTTCGCATTAGGTCTTGAAACCAGGCAGAATCAGAGGTATCTGCTGTAAACCGCCTCTATCATTTCTCCTCAGCTCCTCTCCCAGGAGCCTTGTGCTCGACACACTTTCATGTGTGTTTCCTCTGATCACTTCCCTGATTCAGCTCATCAGGTAATTAACACATCTGCCATGAGCTTGCGATCACAAGGTTTGGGTTGAGGTCCTTAGAGCTTCACTGTCGAGAAAGGGAAAAAAAAGCCCAGACCAACAAAGATCTTTAAGATAGTTCACAACACTTATTTCAGATTGCTGAGTTTTTCTTCCTGGTCATAAATTACAAAAAGATTACACATTACAAGAAAGCCTTCTGGTGCTGTGCAGTGCAGGGCACCAACCTCATACAAATGCAAAAGATTCTTCATGCAAAAGAAGCAGCAAAGCAATCAGCTGAGAAAAAGTGACACCTCTTTAGTCTGCTATATATCCATGTTCATATCGATTCATCTGGCCATTATCCCTGTCAGACAGCCCAAGCCTTGGTAAAAGAAACAACAAAAAAAACACCAGTTCAGACGCCTTCACTAAAGTAAAGATTATTGGCATTCAGGACCAAAGCCAGTGATTAACAGCTAGCACTATTTCATTCGGTCCATAACACAGACGAAAGCTTCCTCGCAGCTCACCCCGTCGTTCTGTTGATCTAGCTGATGGCAGATTTCTGCTGTGTAATAAGGTCTCACATGGTAATATTCCCAAAGTGAAGAGTAAACACGTCTAAAATGGTTGTGGAATTGGCCACACTCTGGAGTTGGACACTCCGACTCGCCGTCCGCATGACCTACAGAAAACTGACGGCTACTTCCCATTCGACTAAATGGTCATTTACAAAACGCCCAACTTTCCCTGCCACCTTCACATTCCTGTACAACAGTGGTGGAGGTTTTCCATCATACTTGATTTTAGGATATTCACACCTGGTCTCGGGGAGATAATCACCAGAAGATACTCATCAGGGAGGGTGGAAAACCTGCAGGACACCGGCCCTCCAGGACTGGAATTGCCCACCCCTGCTGTACAACATGCCATCCCTACAGTTTAGATCGGCTTCAAAAGAAAAAATCATTTGTAATCAGGAACATAAGCCGTCCGATTCCACCACATCTGTGCGCGGAATCTTTCAGCAGAATTTCAAGTTGGTAGAGGGAGCAGCCAGCAGGGGAAAAAAAAACACTACCCTCTACTTCTGCCTGGTAGTCAAAGCACTCTGCTCTTATTAATAAATCAAAGCAACACAAATGTGTCTTTGAGCATAATGGACATTTTATAGAGAAGAAGAGCCTCGTGCAGCGTGTTCCAAATGTTTCACAAGTGCATATTGCTGTACTCCAGCACAGCACTTCCATAATTAAAAAGCAACAGTTCTGTAATCAACTTCCTGTTAATACCTTACTTTTTTGGGCACTAACTTCAGAACAGGAATGATCCAATCTCCAATGAATTGTGTTAGCAGACTCAAAAATTCCCATTAGTTTGAGGTCCTCAGTGTTGTCCTTCACCTAACGTCTCCAGGTCCAGCCTAGTCATTTTTACTTTTATTTGATTTGGGGTTTTAATTTTCTCAGACACAGTCTCATTCTTGTCCGAGTGCTGCTCTCTGCCTGTGTCGGAGCAGAATGTGTGTGTGCGTGCGCGTGTGTGGTGGAACCAGAAATCTCAAGGTCATCAGCTCCTCCAGACTCTCCATTCCATCTCAGAGATGGAGAGCATAATTTAATTACTTCTATCTCTAATCATTTGGTTACAGATACAGTTGTCACACTGTGTGTATGTGTGTAGATATGCGTGTGTGTGTGTGTGCGTGTGTGTGCGTGTGTGTGTGTACATAGTGAGACCTTTAAGCTGTGCTGCCAGATCAATTTTTACAAAGGTGTTTTGATTTGCTTTAAGCTTCATAGTGAAAAGTTCGGCTCAAATATATAGACAGTGTCACGTAATTATCCAAAAATTTGAGAGAAATCTGCAAAATGAGAAATTACTGTGTAACCAAGACTCACTGTACAAGCAACAACGGTGCCGCCTTGCATGAACCTCTTCTCTTCATAATATACTCTATGAACATATTCATATTAGACAGTTGAGGCATGTAATTCACACACACAGCTCATTCCAGTGCATTTAGACCTTCCTGGAGTTCTGGGAAACACCATACAACGTAGTACCGGACGTAAATCAGGGTCTAAATCGTATCATAGCTGGTATCAGATTTGATATCTGCTACAATACAAATCTGATTTCAATTCAGGGTCCATCGACTGATATGAGACACTTCCATTCATATTAAATGACAAGAAGCTACTAAAATATGAGTTTTATTCCCGAGCTCAACGAGACATGATTAAAAAAATCATGTTTAGCATGAAGCGATGCTGTCTGATCAGTGTTTTCATTTGGGCTCAATGCTATCGGCTTGCTGATCACTGAATCAGTGTCGATTGACTAGGCATGGGCCGGTTACCGCTATACAGGTTTACCGTGGGTTAATAAAGCCACCGTTTCAAAACCGTACAAAATTCCCGTTATGCCGCCTCCGTTTTTTTTAACGCCTGGTCAAAGACAGAAGGTAAAAGTCTCCCTCATGTGGTGTGAAGCGCAGATTAACACGCCCCCTTCCCCACTCCCCCTCTGGTTGACGTCAGCATTCAGTGAATTGTGCACGACGGCAGAAGGAGGTGCTAAATGTAAGGTAAAATACTCAAAATAAACATTTGCAAGCTGCTACTATAGTTAGCACGCCTAGCATTGGTGAAATAAATACTAGAGGTTTGCTACCAAGCTTAGTTTGTAACTTAGTGCGCATAGCACTTATTATGAACTGCAAACTGAATTTTCACACAGTCACATAAAGAATCTGCTGCACCGGCCGCTTATGCTTCACTGAAAAGTTCTTCAGTGTAGTGTGCGCACACAACCAGACACGTTTTAAAGCGAAATTTGCCGCTCAGTACGTCTGCCGCTCAAGACTTTTTGCTTTATTTGTGCTGTTCAGTCAATAAAGTCTATGGCAGTGGTCACCGATGTTTTCAAGCTCAAGATCCCTGACCTCACTGAAAGGACAGCAAAACCAGAAAAAAGATCTTTTTTGTCAAATTGGGATGGGTATTTTGAAGCACTCTGTTCCATGTTGAATATATTAAGTCATATAAATAATAAACACTTGATATAAAGTATGTTTTGTACATTAGTAATTAATTTTACATGATTACATTAATTTAAAATTAATTTATAGGCAACAAAAAAAAAGCTGAGGAGCCAAAAGAGCCAGAATTCCCATCACTAATATCTGCAGCAAGAACACTTCTCACTGGTCAATTAAAAGCATTTTTCTCTTATCTCATTGGTCGCTTTCACGCTACTATAAAAATGCGGCAGCTGGTCCAAGAGATAGGGAGGCTCTTGCAAAACCGAAAGGTAATCATGCGAGACTGAATATATTTTTTCCTTTTCTATTCGGGACCTAACGCGAACGTCTCAAAGATCTCCCGATCGATCGCGATCGACGGGCTGGCGACCTCTGCTTTATGGTGTTTCACACGAACGCAGGCCAGCACATTTCTAGCGTAAAATTACACGGACGTGGAGAGCCTTTTTTTCTCCGTAAAAAAAATGCTTATCAGCGCGTGTTGAATATAAAGGAATTAAACGAGCAGACACTCACTCGCATGCCGACACACACACTCTCCCCCGTTAGGTACTGTGTGTATGTATCAACATTAATTAACATTAGATAATGATTGAGTATTACCTCATTATTTGTTCCAGTTGGTAAAAAGAAAGGACTCACACAGTCACTCCAAATCGTCAGTCCAGCTTTGTAAAGGCTTGAGGCAAGGAGACCCAGCAAGAGCGACAGCATCTTTCATACAAAGAACAGAATATTTGTGTGATTTGGACATTAGTGGTTCTATAATCAGGAAAAACGCAACATCAGTTTTTGCAAATGACGAGGTTGCCAGATTCACTGAGCTTTAGGCTAGGTGGAGCTTTCATTGCATGTCCCCAGCTCTGAGATACACCTCTAACTCTGACTACCTCTTCTTTGTCTCTTGACAGCGGATAAAGACATGGACGACTACTACAGCCGCAAGCGCCACCTGCCAGACCTGGCGGCGCGAGGCACGCTGCCGTTGCACATGATCAAGATGACCCAGATGAACCATGAGTCGCAGAGCAGAGAGCAAGTCCCTCAGACGTCCCAGCAGCAGCCACCTTCTTCATCGTCATCTTCTCGCCAGCGTCCCCGGCGTGTGCAAAGGGCCATGTCGCAGGACCGCGTGCTATCCCCCGAGCGTGGCTATGCCCAGGACTACCCGACCTCGCCCTACGCCGCCTCGCCTTACGGCGGCCGCATCCTGTCTGACGAGCAGCTCCTGTCGGCCGAGCGGCTGCGCTCCCACGAGCGGCTGATCCCACAGGACCGTCTGCACTCGCAGGGCCGCCACTACTCGCAAGAGCGGCTGATGCTGTCGCACGAGCGCCTGCACTCGCAGGAGCGCCTCTATTCGCAGGAGCGCCTCTATTCGCAGGAGCGTCTGCGCTCCCAGGACCCGCTGCTCTCCCCCGACAAGCTGGGGTCGGCCAAACGCTCCAGCTTCCGCGGCAGCGCCTCCGCCGGCGACAAGTCCATGTCCCGAGCCATATCACACACCGACGTGTTCGTTCCCACCACGCCGGTCATGGACCGCTACAAGATGACCAAGATGCACTCACATCCCAGTGCCTCGAGCAACAACGCCGCAGTCGCCGCAGCCGCCGCGGTTGCCGTGCAGCACAACGCCTCCAACGTCAACCAGACGGCCTCCAAGAGGCAGGCCTTCGCCTCACGCCGCACGCATACGGTGGAGCAGCTGCATTACGTCCCACAGGCCAGCCAGCAGCAGCAGCAGCAGCACCAACACTACCGCACGGGCAGCAAGACCGAAGTAACTGTTTAACGCCGGACACGCCGAGCGAGGCGCCAAAGAGCCACGAAGGTCGGCCGAAACCGGATCCAGACCCAACTTCCACAGTGACTGAGCCGCAGCACCAGCTCCAATCTACCTTAAAAACAATAACAACAAATAAAAAACACTCCAGAGGCCCTTCCCTGTGCATATCTCGTTATTTCCTCCAGTTGGTTAAAGAGAAAAGGAAGACACTAGAGACTTGGACAGTTTTTGCCGGAAAAACATCCGTCCTGCAGTTCATAAGGGCTTGAGGCAAAGAGACTCGGCGAGAACGACGGCAGAGCGACGGAAGATGTCAACGCAAGCGTGCTAAGTAGGAGCGGTAACTGTATAACTTTATAAATATATATAAATACAGATGCTGTTTGTACTTCCAGTCCTAGTCATAGCTTTAGGAGTTCTTAAAAAGGAAAACCGACCTTAGCACTTCGATCGGTGCCTCTCGAAGTAAAAAAAAAAAAAAAAAAGAGAGAGAGAGAAACGCTTCATTTCAACAACGAAGTGGTTTTCGTGGGTTAAAAAGCACAATCGATTTTCCGTTTCCTTTTTCCGATTTCGTTTTTCCTTCCGGTCAGCGACGGCTCGCACGTATCAGTTTGTTCTTTAAATCAACGGCAAGTTCCTTTGCTTAGACGATTGTAAATAAGCTACTTTAGCCGCAGTCAATGGACAAGTTTGTTCTGGTTGGCAGTTGTTATTATTATTATGATTATTATGATTATGATTATTATTGTAGTTTTATTTTAGAGATTCAAGAATTATAGGCGACCCACTAACCCAGTATTGGACCGTTTTAAACGAATACAATAATGTGCGTGTGTCCTTCATTTCAACAAAAGTGTTTGTAGAAAGAGAAGCGGGTGAATGTTGTGGAGGGGGGGGGAGGGCGGGGTGGGAAAAAAAAACGGATCAAAAACTCATGACCACTGTTGATATCTGGCTGTAGACTGTGCTCCAGTGAGTGACTCACAAGACAAATAATTATATTATGCTTGTTGTAGTAGCTTCAAATAAACCATCCTTATTTTTCTAAACACGACTGACACCTTTTTGGAAATCTGTTCTGTGCCTGCGTCCTGAACTTGTTACGACTCTGACCCCCAGCAGACATGTTACTCCAAAAATACACTACATTACGCCGAGTGTTGTTCTACGTCACAAATAATTACGAGCCGTTAACCAAACTGCGTAAAAAACGGACTTCGAGGATCTGAAGGCCGCGCCCCATTTGAGAAGAGCGAAGACGCCCCACATTCGAGGAACTGAATCTGCCGCGCCCTTTCTAAAAATTTCACGCATAACGGCTGCCGTCCCCCGTCAGCATCCGCGCCGCATATTTTTCATGCTTCCCTACAAGTATATTTGTTTGTGCTGAGGGGAAGTACACTGGCTTCTGATAAGCAAGCAAACTAGTTTTTTTTTGGACATATGAAATAATACCTGCCTACGTACACAAGCGCAAACACACACACACACACACACTCACCCTCACAAACTGCCCCCACACACACAATCACAAAAACCTTCTTTAAATTCATTGAACTTCAGGCGTGCAAATGCAATTCTCATGCCAAACAAAGGCTTTTTCATTTGCATTCTCTCCCTCTGCGCTGTGCGGCGCAGCAAGGGAAGAAGGGAGGCGTCACGTTTTCAGGCTCCGTCCCCATCAACACGAGGATGAAAATATGACGCTTAAATGAAACGGCGCGGTGCCGGCTGACGAGGCGTGCCCCCGAAATGGGGGGCAAAGGGTTTTGCTGAAGTTTTCCCAAGTGCAAATGACTGCTGGCTGCAACGCAGCCCCCGTATAAAATAATGAAAGGCTTTCACGGCCATAAGCTTGGAAAGCAGTGTCTTGTTCGTGCGAAAGAAGAGGAGCATCTGAAATTTTAATCCTCGCCGAGTGGACGTATAGGAGGAGCGCTTTAAAGAATTCCAGCCCTCGGTCCATCTGCCTAAGCGTCTCAAGTGCAAGATCGCATTCGCTTGAGCTTTCGGCGGAATAATGAAATCTGACGGTGTCGCTGTAAACGGGACGTCTTGTTCTGCCATTTAGGATTCTATTAGTATTCTGGGCCAAAGTAACTGCAGTCATTCCCAGTGACTGGATTTACTCAGAAACTACTGTCCATACTATAGGACTATACTATACTATATATCATGACTGACTCAAGTTCAAATATAAAATGTAGAAACTGAAGAGTCATTAAAAAATTGAGATTAAAAAAACAGCCACAAGTGACAACGAAGGAGGTCCAAGCAAAAGTTTGGTCCAAAACCAAAGCATCAGCACTGATCATAAGCAGTGTCTGTGTACAGTATGTGTCAGTATGCCGTAGACACACACCCACACACTGCTGACGCTGAAGTTTACGACATAGGATAAAACCGCATAACTACCTTAATCATATCAAAACATAAGGAGCAGAACAAGAGAAGTAAAATTACAGGAAAAAGAATCAAAGAGAAGAAATTTTAAAAATCTGACTTTTAGTTTTGACAGCTTCGATAAGTTGTGCTTATAAAGAAACTAATCTCTAACAGTGTTCATATGAGAACTGGGTGGTTTTCTATCAGTACATGTAAATTCTAAAAGCTCTGCTATGGCATCACATAAACGTATGTTGCGTTTTAGTGCCCGAGGACAAAAACGCTTTTCCTTTACTTACCCTGAGAACTTCAGCTTTCTGTGACTTACAGTTCAAGCTACACAATCTGTTTAATAATAATAATAATAAATAATAATAATGAAGAAACACATCATTTTATGCATGGACCTCAAAATCCTTTTTAAAACGCGGTGAAAAATTGTTCCTATCCATTCCACAAAACCCATGTGTCTTTAATACCAATTAAACAATCACGCTATAAAAGATTTAGTGTTTAGTTGCCAGTTCTTCCTTATTAAAGTAGCAAATAACACAACAAGCAGAAGCAGTTTGTTGCTGCAATTAGCAGAAGTTACACCTCACAGTCCTTCAACTGTTACAGGACTTTTAGGTGTCAACAGAATTTGCTTGTCACTGGAAGCAAAACTAGTTTGTCACTTTTACAGATTTTATTTCCTCCTTCCAGTACTTTACAACAAATGTCACCAGCAGTGAACATTTGCCCCAGTTTCCCTTTAAACTCTCACTCATATGAAGGTCCAACATAGGAACTCCATCCCTCCATCTGCATTGGTCCCAATCGTCCCCTCTGCCCTCAGCACCCAGATGAAAGCGTCGTTCAGTGTGAAGTTATGTGAAGAGGGCGGAGCCTCACTCCATCTGTGGTACTGCATCTCGGCCCTTTCCTTAAGACTGACCTGTAACCTAGCAACCATCATTTCCCATAGCAGCAAATGATTAAAGCTCAACTTCTTTCTTATTCCGAGCATGAACTGGGATGGATTTTCCTCGACTAAGTCAGTTTCGCCACCTTCCTCAAGAGCTCCAAACACATGCTCGCTGCGACGGAGAAATGACTTGTCGGCCACAGCGGCTTTTGTTAAAGGAGCGTGGAGCTGCAGGCACTCCAGGAGGTGAGGAGAGGGAGACGCGAACGCATGCAGCGTTATGATGGTGGAGGAGGAGGAGGAGGAGGAGGTGGAGGAGGGAGACGCCTGGCTCTGCCACTCTAGTGTGCACTTGGGTGCCGCGCTTTTCTGAGCTCCCAGGTTTGAAGTTCGCCCAGTTCATCTCTGTCTCTCTCTTCTGCCTGAAGGATTTATAGCTGCAGTGAAACATCACCCGTCCTCACTGGCCAAATAAAGATGAAGTTTGGCCTTTATAGGCCTATTTAACATCTGTTGTGCAACAAATCAATACAGATATGATGCACACACACATCGTAATAGTCTCTTGTGTTTACAGTTTGCATATGTTTGAGGAGATGTTTACACCCATATAAATAAACTATACTCATACTATAATACACTATAAATCTATATTGCACCGTGTGTGGTGTGTGTGTGTGTGTGTGTGTGTACGGAAGTGAGTATATACACACCCACTCAAAATATATGACACAGGTGTATAGGCGATATAACTACACAAAGTGTGTATGTGCTATAACTATAATGAGTGGTTAGTGTGTATATATACAGCTACAGCTAATTATATATAAACACTATAGCTACAGCTATATATATATATATATATATATATATATATAAACATATATATTTTTATCTCTGTATCGCGCAGAGATAATTTTGTCTGTAAAGCAGACAAAATTATCTGTGGTTTGTGAACGCCACCATGTTGGTGAAGATAATAAATAAATAATCAAATGACTCTGTTCTGTTGTTACACTGACTGCTGTCATTAGAAGAAACACATGAACACCATGATTCCTTTTAAGTGTATGTGTTGGTGTCCATCTGCCTCTAATTTCCAAAGCTGTAGCTAGGGAAACACGTAGTGGCTAGCAACGAATCTTGAACGAATGCTTCAGGATATACACATATACTTCAATACATCAGAAAACTGAAATAAATTGAGATAAACAATAAATACATGAAATAAAGATTGTCTAGTTCTAAAATCTCGAAGTCTAAGCTGCCCCGTCATTGTTTGTGCAACTGAAGAACCCATCTCGATATATACATATACATCCATCCATCCATCCACTATCCATCTATCCATCCATTCATCTATCTATCTATCTATCCATCTATCTATCTATCTATCTATTCATCTATCTATCTATCTATCCACCCGTCCACCATCTATCTATCTATCTATCTATCTATCTAATCCATCCATCTATCTATCTATCTATCTATCTACCTACATTCATCTATCTATCTATATCCACCCGTCCACCATCTATCTATCTATCTATCTTATCTATCTATTCATCTATCTATCTATCTATCTATCTATCTATCCACCCGTCCACCCATTCATCTATCTATCTATCTATCTATCTATCTATCTATTCATCTATCTATCTATCTATCTATCTATCTATCTATCTATCCAATCTGTCCTTTGATCCACAAATCTATTCATCTATTATCTGATCTATCTATCTATCCATCTATCTATCTATCTATCTATCTATCTATCTATCTATCTATCCACCTATCTATCTATCTATCTATCTATCTATCTATCTATCTATCTATCTATCTATCTATCTATCTATCTATCTATCTATCTATCTATCCACCTGTCCACCATCTATCTATCTATCTATCTATCTATCTATCTATCTATCTATGTCGCACTTAACTCGCACAATGACTTGAGACTTGACACGCACATACACCCAAACCAAATGGTGAGAGTGCAATATTACTATAATGAGAGGTATATATAAATATACTTCCTATACATACCCAATTCTCCCAATGGTCACTTGTGTGTGTGAGTGTGTGAGTGAGTGAGGATAAAACAGGATATATATCATACATAGCCCTCAAGCCAAACACTCCTCTCTAAATGGTCACTGTGTTTGATGTAACTGTACTGGTTTTTGTGCACATACTACATACACACACACACACACACACACACACACACCCCACAGTCACCTTGTGTGAAATATAAGTATAATGAGATGTGTTTACATCCCCGCCATAGTCACTGTTAATGTTGGTGCTAAAACTATACTATATTACATATTTGCATAACTCTGACCGGTTCCTGTGTGTGAGACACAACTAATGATGAGTGGTGTGTGTGTGTGTTTGTGTATTTACATATTCTCACTATACACACACCCACCTCTAAAATGATCACTGTGTGTGTGTGTGTATGAGTGAGTGATGCAACTTATGTATATGCAATACTACTATGAAAAAAAAGCTGCCCAACTCTCCAGATCAACAGTTGAGTTCACACCTCTTTTAAGAAAACATTTCCATCTTATAAAGTGTGTGTGTGCGCAGGTGTGTACTGACTGCATATATACACTGTGTGCATCCAGAGATTGCACCAATGAGCAACATTATATTCCTCCTCCATGTGCCCCTGTGACCCTTTTTCCAGGTGGAGCTCAAATGCTGGACTGGATTGAGATGCAGGGCAACGCCATACACCCACTCAAGGGCGAAATAACACACACGCCCAGGCACACAGTGCAGCACAAACACATCGATGCAAGAGGTCAGTCAAGATCATACCACCAGCCAAAGCCAAATGGAAGGTCCCAAATCACCCCACCATCATTACGCCTGACCCCATCATTACATCTTTACCTGTTATTTTAGCTGCAGCAGCTGCCCTTTCTGGGTTGGGCAGAATGGCTGTGTTGACCTTTTGCTGACCTTTTCTTACATCGGGATGAGTCTGGGCCTCCCAGCGTACACAGCCAGGTTGGTCTTTTTCTCCCGCTGTAATGTTCATGACACAGGCTCAGGGTGTTGCCCTGTCATTCAAATTCCTCACATCTCCATCAAGCCTCTGCGGTGTGATCCTGAAGGGAAAAAACTGCTCACCTCAGTCATCAGAGGTGTTTGGGAGGCACATGAAGGAGAAAGAAGATATTGTGCCTGTCAGCCTTTAACTTACCCACCACTTGTCCATGGCATGGTCAACTTCACCCTTTCTTGTTATTATTATAATTACTAAGGTGGAATAATAGTTTCATTCTTCAGAGATGCCAAATCAGCCGTTATGTCTGTATCAAGTTTCAATTCTACCGTTCAAGTAAGCAGGTGAGAGAATGATTATTTTAAATGGTGAGAGCAAAAACCAGTTTCTCCTCATACAGAATATTCCCCCACTACTGCAGAACCTGCACTGGCTCTGCAGTTGCTCACATATGTTTCAAAAAGCCCCAAAATGGACGTGACACCTTCTTACTTATTGGCAGTGGTCGTTGTGGTTCACTTTTTACCTCAGGGAGTACATGAAGTGCTGCTGGTATTGACTCTGCTACTTCAAAAGAAGAGGAAGACACTTATCAAGGCTCTTCAGTTCTGCTCCAACTTCCTAGGAGTTATCAGAACCGGCAGAGTTCCTCATCGTCTTCAAACTTTGTCCGAAGACCCATCTCTTCAAGATTCAAGATTCAAGATTCTTTATTTTACATCACGCAAGTTATACAGGTACAAATAAGCAGTGAAATGTATCCTGATCCGCTTTTAACTGTGCAATAGACAAGGCGAAGATAGAGACGAATACAAACTTACAAACATAACAAATACTAACTTAAATAATGGTAAGGCTGGGGTAACAGGACAAAATAAAACTATATTATACAATAAGGAAACATAAAGTTAAATGTGCAAAACCTGAGGAATGTAAAAAATTGTAAACAAGAAGTGGTGACAGGCAAAGAGATGATTTTTTAAAGTGCTGGTGTAGCTGCAAGCAGCATTGTACACATAGCAGAGTAGAGCATGTGACAAACAAAGTGGCAAATCCAGTATGTTAATGAATAAATAAGAGGTATGTATTAGCAGCATATAATAACATGGACATTTACAGTATAGTTATCGTAACAACGATATGAGGTATGTAATAGCAGCATGTAATAGCATGGACATGTACAGTATAAGTTATTGTAACAACGACATGAGATATGTAATAGCAGCATGTAATAGCATGGACATTTACAGTATAAGTTATTGTAACAGCGAGGTATGTATTAGCAGCATATAATAACATGGACATTTACAGGATAGTTATCGTAACAACGATATGAGGTATATAACAGCAGCATGTAATAGCATGGACATGTACAGTATAAGTTATTGTAACAGCTAGGTATGTATTAGCAGCATATAAAGAACTGGAGACCAGGAAAGGCAAGGTCTGGTTAAGGAAACGGATGGCTCTGAGGATAGAAACTCCTCCTGAGTCTCTCTGTTTTGGCCATGATGGTGCGGAACCTTCTGCCTGATGGCAGAAGATGAAAAAGCCTGTTTCCTGGGTGAGATGAACAAGGAGCTAGGGGGCTCTCTGTACCTCACACTTATTGCTATTTAATACTTCACCAATAAAAATGCCCTTATAAATAATGCACTTAACCCAAAGCCTTAACTGTCAGGTTCTTTCACCGTAATTCATATGAACTTGACTTGTGCTATGACTGCGAGGAAAGGAAAGGTAGGTTTCAGTGCTGACAGAAACGTGGCTGAAAAGCAGAGTCTGATTTCTAGTCTAGGTTGGTGGCGTGAACGGTAGGGTGTTCTCTGCACTAGAAGGTTGCAGGTTCGCGTCCCGACCGGTAAGTTACTCACTGGAGGTACCACCTGAGGTTCCATTCTCAAGCACCGCCTCCCCGCAATACCTCTGTCAGCTGCCCACTGCCCCTTCATAGACGGGTCAACTTTAGTCCATAGATGAGCATGCTACCACCACACCACTACCATTGCCTACCTTCCAAGCCAAAGTGCCGGCCCAGAGTTTTATAATTTTCGCCTTTAAAATCCAGTGCACACCGACCTCAGAGCTGGTTCACTGTAGAACTGAAGGTAGAATGAAAACATGACTGATAATTAGGATGCACGATAATATTGCACCATCAGACTCATCCGATGCTTAGATTTGCCCTATATTTTCAGCGGATATTTGATGACGCATTTATAGTAAGGTAGATTATATGCCAGGCCTGGTCCGTCTGAGGTGGGATTTACACGGCCTCTGCATCTTCTGTCTTAAAACGTAAGTTTTGGTTTTGTGCTAAAAATTCTGAGCACGCCCAGGTAGTGCTCATGGAGGTCAGCTACACACGCCCCCATGTGACTTTTTTCTTAACGCTGCTCACCACGCTCAAATGCTCTACTCAAGCTCCCACTCCGCCTGGCCGCTGACTGGTCAGAAGTTATTTCAGACAAAAATTTCAAAGGCAGCAGTGTAGTGTTAATTTTGTCGCCCATTTTAAATTTAGTCTTAGTCTTAATCTTGTGTCAGAGTTTCTTATTAGTCTTCGTCATATTTAGTCATTCACATATCAGTTTTGGTTAGTTTATATGTTTTAGCCCCATCAAAAGTCTCTGCCATTTTTAGTCTAGTTTTTAATCCAACGTAAAAGTTGCTAAAACATTATAGTCTTTTATTTTTTATTTCAGAGATGATTTTGTTTATCGCTCCAGTTGAACTGTGTTCCACACCGCTAAAATATTGATTAAATGTGGGCTAATAACTCTGTTGCATGTAGTTTAGCGGCCGGAGGGGCGCAGGAACACGACGTAGACGAACTGCTGGCACAAACACATGACAGGGGGTCTGGTGGTCTCTTGTGTAGACGAAAATGAGAGGAGTTTTGTTTCGCTTTATTTCACGCAAACATTTTAGTCTCGCTTTTTATTCAGAACAATAAGGCACATTAACACAGTCTTAGTATTTTTAGAACACTGGTGCAGTCTCGTCATCATCGCGTGTTAGTCGTGGGAAAGAGGGTCGCTGACGAACACATTTCGCCTCGCCTCGCCTGACTAAAATTAACACTAGTGCGGTGAAACATCTTGTCTTTACGTGCTCAACTTTGCCTGCGCTAGCACTCGAATCTGCCTTCCTCGTTTATCCGCGTTGGTATCGGCAGATATAAGCATGAAAACGTCGGGTATCGGCATCGGCTAAAAATTTTATCGTGCATCCCCAACTGATAACGACTTGCTAAAATCAGATCATTACCTTAATGGCTTGTGCACACTACATGATTCTGAAAGTCATCAGAAAGCTGTACCGTTCACACGACACAATTATTAGCTTCTTTACCAACAAGTCAGGACAGTCAGTGGAAGTGTGAATGATGCCGCCGACCACCAATTACACCATCTTTCAACACCTAATCCAAAACAACATTCCATCAAGTTACACAAGGACGTCCAGCAAAAACAACTGCTATATCATTTTTGTATGAGGATAAGTCCTAAAAACTGTCTTTTTTCGATAACTTAGCAGGATAGATAACTGGTCAGAATCGTGAACAGCCACTTAAACTTGTTTGATCGTGTATTTGTATTGTTCAAACACAGCAAGTGTTGATTGTCCATCAAACGTGGAGTTGCTCACAATTGAGAGAGCTTTTTGGCCAACCTGCAACCAGCCTAAACTCGCTTCAGTGAACGTGACAGCTTGTCGTGAACAGAATTCCAGGGTCTGTTATGCATAAAATGCCCATGGCTTTTGTTGTATCATTAACTAGCAGAGCCCTTTATCGCATCTTGCGCCGCTGCCGTCGTTAACGCGGCATAATCGCCGCGACGGAGCGCCTTAATTGCCTTAACCAATCCAGCTCTCATTTAATTACGGACAGGCGCCGATGCCACATTGTTTATGGAGGGGTTTGGGGCAGGAATTCGGCCAGATTATCTAATCTCGCCGCCTAAGCCTTTATCAGATCTCAATTAGCCGCTAAATGGGAATGCAAACAATCGATGCGATGTAATATGAGCAAAGCACAATGCTAGTCTTTGGCCCAATTGTTTCTGCGATTTTCCAACAGTATTCTGGCTGCGAGATTTCATGGGAATATTACTTGATTTAAAAATGTCACAGTTCCAGATTGGCACTTGAGGACCCGCAAATGTCGGTGTTGGGACCAATTACGTTTGTCGAAGAGAAGACGAATAATGACGGAGTGTATTTGTAATGGAGAAGACCTGTTTAAGAGGTTGAGATTTGCTTAACACTGTAAAAATATACATATTAACACAGCCAACACTTGCATGGCTTATTACGAAGGAGCATTACGAACAGCAAGTTTCTCCAAGTTATTACTTGTGAACTCGCAGTTTCGGAACTCTCTATATGTTCTCTAAAAGGGCCTTTGCTAGCTCATTGTAATTGCATTCTCTCTGTATTTATTGCTTTCCTCATATTCTCCTTCCCCACAGCTCTGGTTTTATGCCTCATGCCTCTGTGTGCGTTGTTAAGTTTCTCAGTCAGGATATATAGAGTCCCTCAGGGCCCATTGTAGGCCTGCAGAATTCACCAAAGAATACTGCTGAAGGACTGCAATTTCTTCTGAGGAGCGTCTCCTATTTTTTCCCTCTCCTTCTTTTCTTTCCCTTTCCCTTGACACGGGTGGCTCACGGCACTGCTGGCCTGGGCCAGGGCAGAGAGCTGCTGGGCAGATCACAGTGTTTTTAGCTCAGTGATGTCTGATATTAAGAGGGGAGAGGAAGACTCAGAGGATAAAGAGTCAAAAGTAAGAAAAATAAAAAAGACAAATAACTTCAAAAGTTGAAGGCAGGGTTTAGCCTGAGACACGAGGAAGCACCAGGTGTGTGTGTGTGTGTGTGTGTGTGTGAGAGGACCGTATAGAAAGATAGCAAAGCTGAGATTTGAGAGCAGGGAAAGCTGGCATGCGAAGGATGACGATGAGCAAGTAAGAACTGTGTATATACCCATTTATTTTTATTTTTCATAATAAAATCACAATAAAAAATTCCAAAAAAAATATACATTTTCATCATAAAAAAATCTATCATTCTATTAAAAAATGTTAGTTTCAGCTCAATCCTAAACTCTGCTAGCCCTGTACCCCTAGATCTGGGAGTGGTTGCCTTTTCAGATTGGAAGCACAAAGGTTGAGGTTGAGGTTCAAATTCTGGGTTCCACTTTGTACTGACCTAAGATATTCTGTGAATTTTGTATTACATTTACAGCATTTAGCAAGCGGCCACTCTCTCATTTCAGGACAGTCTTCTGGCGCAACTTAAGAAGGTTGGTGGCGACGGTGGGGTGTTCGCCTCGTGATCAGAAGGTGGCAGGTTCGAATCCAGGAGCGGTAAAGTTACCACTGAGCTACTCACGAGCAAGGTACCGTCCCCAAGCACTGCTCCCCGGCGCTTGTCAGCTGCCCACTGCTCCTTCACGGATGGGTCAAACGCAGAAGTTACGTTTGGTTGTGGTGCACTGTGTGCTGTGCTGTGGTGTGTTCACAATGACAAATCACTCACTTTCACTTTAAGGGTCTTGCTCAGGGAGCCAGTGATGGTAGTGCCAGAGGTATGACCTCTTGGTCCAGAGGTGAGTGTCCTAACCACCGGGCCACCACCACGCTTTTAATTTAAGTTTTTCTCATGTGCATTTACAACAATGGAAATCTTCCCTTCCTATAAACATGTTCATCCATGTTCAGCCTTCTGGCTTGCAAAGCATTCTGGGAATCGTCTTCATCCCCTAGAAACGTGGTCAGCGGTGACCCCTATGCCTCGACCTCAAATCAAACGAGACGCTCTACCCTAAGCGGAGACAAGCCAAACGGAGGGGTAGGACTACGGTGGGGGACTGGGATCGGGCTTTAGTGAAGGTGCAAAAGAAGGGACTCTCAGGCCTGCTAGATCTGGAGGAAAGAAAAGCACTGCCAGCGCCCACTTGAGGGGTTCTTTTGCTTCAGGTTGAAGGTCCACACGAAAGTTGGGCCCCTGCTCTGGTCTTAGACGGGACACTGGTAGACGTTCCTCGTCTCTTGCTTGTCAGCAGGGACCGCCTTGATGAAGATGACCGGGACGGCCGGCGTCAGCTCCTTCAGTCGGGCGCTGCCCATTTATGACTCCAGCCTACAAGACACACACAGCATCACACACCAGGCCGTTACGTCGCCTCACGCTTTCTACTGGATTCATTTCCTGTTTCCAGACTAATTAGTCTGTACTTTACTATCACGTTGCACGCACAGGAGAGACTGCGAGCGTCAAGCCACAGAAGTCGGCAAACGCGTCGGCGCAAAATTAATTTCCGCTAAGTCCCTTAAAAAGTGGCTTCACTCAATCTTAGCAAGCTCTTCCCTCCCCTGTTCTTTCCAAAAGATTGCTGCATTAATCCCATGGTCTCCTTGAACAAGTGAAAGTTAATTTATTTGAAATTGAAATCGCCTTTGCTCTTCACATTTCGCAGACGCCCAGGGAGCCGACGGTTTATTTTAGTGGAGCTTGGCGCCACTAATCCTCTCTTGCAGTCCATGGATGACAGGGCGAGACTGACTCCTCACGCTATTAAGAAAGGGACAGGCGCGAGCGGCGCTGACATTGTGGCCCTCCGTAGAGGACGCTGTTTGTGAGTTCCTCGCGAGCTGGCACCCTAATAGAGTCGCGAGCGAAAAACTTCATCGCCTAGAAAGAACTTCTGTTTTGAAAGTTAGTCATTAAGCAGACTGGACGTTACGTTCCAGAGCCAGATACGTAAGTTTCACAATAATATTTCAGGGTTTTCAACCGGGTGGTCCGCGTCATTTGATGGTCCGGGTTGCATTGCGGGTGGTCCGGGTGACGCAATCCAGTTTCATTCATTCATTCATTTTCTGAACGGCCTATCCCTATCGCTGGAGATGGGACCCACCCTTTCCCAGGACCACGGGCGGAGGCGGCGCCACCGCAGAGGGCAATACACTCACACAATCACACTCTCAGTTACATCTTATGGGCCCATTTTAGATTCACCAACTAACCTATATTGCATGCTTTTGGACTGTGGAAGGAAACCGGAGCGCCTGGAGGACAGCATTCAAACTCCACACAGAAAGGCCCTACGGCCGACCCAGGCATCGGTATTCTCCAGAACCTCTCGCCAGAGGCGACAGCGCTTAACCACCGCGCCAATCGCGTCGCCCATAACGCTTCAACAATGGTTTCGCTTTAAGATTCAGGAAATGTGTGTGAACGGGCCCACCTTTAATCACAACAGACCTCATGTTCAAGTGCCATAACGACATGTGTAATGTCTAAATAATATTTTCATACGTTCATTGATCATTGATTTGTGTATTAATGTAGATCAGTGTATTGTTACACTGCTTCTTCCATGTGTCCGAGAGGCATCCGCATGGCAAAAACGACTTCCTGTTTCTTTGCAGATCCCGACTTAATACGGTATTTTTTTCAAGTCTCCTAAACGCTGGGTTTGCTGTCTTTTTGAATATGCAGAGGGGCTGAAGGTGGGGGAAAAATCTTCCATATAAATGGCAGCATTACCATAAATATTTGACTTTTCCAGCTATACTGTTCCAGAGGCGCGCCTTATTTATGCTGGATAAGCTGCGCGCCAGGTGTTTTTTTTTTTCCTCGCGGGTTTCGAGGCAAAAACCTCTTCCGCTTAAGGTGGAGGGCGGGGAGGCGGCAAGAGTCGGGGTAGCAATTAAAAGCAGCCTTTACGCTAGTAATTAAAAGCTGCACTTTGGAGACGCTACAAAGCAGCTCAGATTACGGGCCGGTGGAAAATGCACAGCAGTACAACATGCACGTAGCTCCCAGCCTTCTGCTGCATAAATTCCATAGATGTTCAAGCCCCAGAGCTGTTCCATACGTGTTAGGTGCCGAGCCATAAAGACGAAGGGCTTGAAGACGGGGAGAAAAGGAATGAACAGAACTACGCGGCCCAAATCAGCTGGGTGATTAACCTTACAGTTGCTGTTTAATACCAGCTGGCGCCATTACGACACTCAGAGTTCGGTCTCGAGCTAGCGGGTTGAAAAACTAACTAGCGTTTTGTTTTTATGGTGGGGACTGTCGGGGGTGTCTCGGTGTGTGTACACACACACATGTTGAATCCCTGGAGAGTTTAATACCACCTTTAGGCCCCTGATTAAGACCTGAATAGCTCTAGGGAGACTGTCCTATGATAAGGAAACAGAATTTGTTCTGGATTAGAGCGCCTACTAAAAGTATTTATGTAACCCATGGATACTGCTTGTTATTAGAGCTGCAACTATCGATTCTTTTTGTAATCAAGTATTCTATCAATTTTTTCAGCTTATTAATCAGATTTTTTTAAACTGAAAAAGACAATACCTTTGTTTTTAGGCTTATTCTAGTGTGTGTAGAAGTAGCTATACACGCTTTTATGTTGTTGTGTTCAGGATGCCCTGCACTACTCAAATTTGTCATAGTTTGATGTGTAAATGCTGATACAGTTATGAAATCAGCACATTTCTGATGAAAACTGACTCGCCTGTAGAAATGTTGAGTTTGTTTAGTCAAAATAAAAAGTGCTGGGAACTGGAGACATAACTACCAGAAATAGTAAGAACAGTGTCTGTTTTATTGTTAAGTTGCAGAGTTTTTATTATGCATTTCTATGGCTTAACATTCTATTGCAGAAAACACTTTATCTGTTTGGTTTCCATCAGAATATAGAATAAAACAGTTTGATAAATAAATCTTCTAGATTTCTTCTTTCCTATTGATTAAACTATAACATTATGACATTGAAAAAATATTATCAATTGAAAATGAAAAATACTGACGTTTTGGGTCATTTTGAGCCTATTTCATTCATAAAACGAGCTGCTTTTGGCCTTTCTGAAAGAACTACTTTTTACCCATAATCCCCGCGCACCTCAGAGCCGCCACAGTAAAGCATTGCCGCCGCTGCTCCAGAATGAACTATGCGGGAAATCTAATGGAAAAATCTCTAGTAAACGGCTGTATTAGAGTAGAACGCTGGTTGTTGTGGTTATTTACCAGCTAAAAGTGTCAGGCACAATGGCACGCTTTTGACTGAACGGGAGCGCTTTTTTAGCAAGGTCTTGTCTTGATCGTGCCACTTAAAACGCTAGAGTCATTACAAGTGAGACAAAGCGCGATGTTTCCAGCGAAAGTGAAGTGAATTAAACGAAGCTCGACAAAAAATTGCCTCGACCAGTTTTTGGAATCAAATGGATTGGAGTTAGTTCAAACGATCCTTTCAGCTCTACTTGTTATCTAGTAAACTACTTTTAAATTGTTGTGAAGCCCAGTAACTATTTTACAAATAGTGATGTATCAAATGCTACACTGTTATAAAATACAGTTATTTTTCTCTATAAAAAGATGCATATGCTCAACTACCAGGTGTTTCTGATTTACATCCGATAGGCCACGGTGTTTGCGGTCAGTAGATAGCAGATGGAGTCGGAGGATCGAGTTAATTTGGGATTCCGAATTGTGACACAGACAACTTACACACTGAATTGTAACTTGTTCACTGTCTGACTCCAAATATCACTGAAACCTTATTGTGATTTGACAATATATTTGTTTTTCATATTCTGTAACATGGCAGGCGGCGTAGTGGTTAGCGCTAAGCCTCACAGCGAGAAGGTCCTGGTTCAACCTGCTGGCTACGGGTCCTTTTGTGTGGAGTTCGCCTGTAAGTTGACGTAAGCCATTCGCCACCGGTTTCCTCCCTCAGTCCAAAAGCATGCAGTACAGGTTAACTGGCAACTCTAAATTGGCCCGTAAGGCCCCGTGATTGTGTGAGTGTGTGTGCCCTGCGGTGTTTTGGCGCCTACGCATGGTCGGTCCCTGTCTTGCACTCCCCAACTTCCCGGGACAGGCTCCGGACACCAATAGGTATTAAGCGGTTCGGATAATGAATGAACGAACACTGTTTTAAACACTTTTTTAGCACGGTTAGGTTAAGTTTGCTGTCAAATCATCCTACAGCCCAAATATTAAGTATTACTAGATGAACTAGCTTTGATGTTGTGAGCTACTTTCTCGCTGTAGCTTGCAGCGCAACTAACTACCCTATTAAAACAGCTGGGAGCGTAATGGTTAGGGCGTTTGCACGTGATCGCAAGGTCACCGTTTGAATCCCAGGACTGATAAAGGTACCACTGAGGAACTCATGAGCAATGTACCGTCCCCAAGCACTGCTCCTCGGCGCTGCCCATGTCAGCTGCCCACTGCTCCTTCACGGATAGGCCAAATGCAGAGGTCACATTTGGTTGTGGTGCACTGTGTGCTGTGCTGATTATGTGCTCATAATGACAAATAATCACTGACTTTCACTTCTTCAATAGTACTTCAAACTGGCTTAAAGGCAGCTTACCGCACTGTTTGTTGGTTTGAGACTCTTGCGGTCTTTTGGATTCACCACAGTCACTCTCCAGCAATTCTCCAAGTCATAAATCCTCATTTGGATTCGTTACAGAGCGACTCAGCTCAGAAAACCCTACATTAGTCCGTATTAGGAAAACAAGGGGAGTTAGTTCCAATACGAATCATGAAAACCAACCCTGCACTGAAGTTCGACACATTTGTCAGCTTAGGAAAATGTTTAGACTGACTAGTCTGGAGTTCCAATAACCGCTTCAGAAATCTCTCTAACACACAGGGCATTAGTTACATCACAATTAGAATACAACGCGACCTGCGGTGTTCCATTCTAAAGCAGGTCCTTGTGGTAGGAAGCACTTTGGGGCATGTCACCACGGCCATGTCCACCGACTAATCCGTGGTAGAAACGTAACATCTGTCTTTCGTGGTGTTCTCATCACTAATGTGATGAGCGATGAGGTTGAGTTCAAGTATTTGCACTGCTCGATGGTCAAAAGTGGTTGCAGTCGTTAAAATTAGATCATCGTGTGTATATAATTTCTAATTAGGGTGTGCTACTGAAACGTGCGTGCGCTAGGAGAGTTTTCGATCGGGCGGAGCGAGGGCCTGCCGGAGAGGGCAGAGAAGTGAAAAGGTGAAAGTGACGCGGTATCCTGTCTAACGTTAACGTGATTCGCATTTCGATGGTCACTTATATAGTCCTTTACGACGCGCACGTGGAATAAGCAGAGGTACATCGGGTACATTCAATATTTCGCCCACGCCATACTCAGGGGTCCAGTGGTGGTACAGCTGGCAACAGGAGAGAAAAGGATTTTAACCTATGACCTCTTAGTCCTACCCCTAGCTACCTTGCTGTTTAAAACAGAACTAAGTTTTGATGTATTTTAACAGGGAAGAGGCCCTGAATGTCTTCCTTTCCCTTTAAAAAGCTGACAAGTGAGGCAGGACATGATTTATAAGGTAGTTGCCCGAGAACGAAACACAGCCTCACAATATCTGTGAAAAAATGGAGAAAACGTTCAGCATTATCAGCAGCACTCCTTAAAAACCGGCTTCGGGAAACATTCTTGCAGCTCCCACCTCTGTTATAGAAATAACCTGACCTCACCGGACAGTAATTTCAGAGTGATGAATGAAAATTAATGAGGACGTTTAGCTAAAAGTCTTGCATGTGGGTTTCCCCATTAAATCCTCTATTATTATCCTCTTATGCTGCATTTTGGGCTGAGTACCGTCGCTCGCGAATCAGCTTTGCTCGGTACCTGCATGTCCCAGCGCACCCTCCATGTAGAGTCCGTGGACGAGCGCGAGGTGCGTGAACTCGCGCCTTTCTGTGACGCGTCAAGACTGCAGGCTCATCTTGTCCAGCTGCCACTGCTGCGGCGGGCTATGGACTGCACAGATGGCAGTGAGGAAGGACTGCGGGTTGAAGAAGCCGGCCAGCCAGACGGCCGGAGGCAGGGCGAAGTCCGAGCTCCAGCTCTCCAGCTCGCGGATGCGAGCGAGCAGGTCGGTGAACCACAGCGCCAGGCCGCACATGGACGGGTACGCCCGCCTGGTCCACGACTCGGGCACCTGGTCCAGGTAGATGGCGCTCTGCAGGTTCTCCATGTCGGTGGTCATTGTGAGCTCACCCTGAGTGACAGGACGCAACATTGAGTAAGGACACATCTATGTGGGAGGAGATCCAGTTGTGAGGGGCCGTCGGTAGCGTAACGGTTAGGGAATGCCGGACCAGTAAAGGTACCACTGAGGTATTCATGAGCAAGGTATCATCCCCAAGCACTGCTCCCCAGGTGCTGACCGTGTCAGCTGCCCAATGCTCCTTCACGGGTGGGTCAAATGCAGAGGTCACATTTTGTTTTGATGCAACTGTGATAAGTTGTGGTGTGTCTACACGACAAATAATCACTTTTGGTAATTTGATTTTTTGGTCAATTGTGCCTGAAAAGAATGTGATTCACACTTGTTTTCTCCCCAAACAATTGGAGACAGAGGTGACTCAGTTTTAAGACAATAGCGAGAAACGTCATAACCGTTTCACCAAGTCTTAGAGGGGCATGAAAGCCTGCTGGTGGCGAGTAAAGTCAACCAAATCACAACTTGAAAGCGGCTTAAACTGCTCAAGTGAAGCCGGTATAATAAGTGGAGATGAAGAGATGAAGGAAGAGCTAACGCCAACCCCAGACATCTTAAATAAACAAAAACTCCAAAAAAGGATGGAGGTCCAAAATCTCTGAGGTGATAAAAGATTCCCAAGCATCATTTTAAAACCGTTGTGGTAAGAACTCTGATGTCCTGCTCTGATGACATACCATGACCCCTTCAAATCTGGCCTCCTATTCACTCCTAACTAACTGCTGGATTCTCTCCTGCCCCTTCTCCACCTTAGCTAATGTGCGGTGAGTGTACTGGTGCAGAACGCTGCATCATCCAGGTAGAGCTGCACATTGGTGCTGGCTGAAGTGGAGAAACATTACCATTCACCAACCGCTCTAAGAAGCAGCTTTCGTGAAACACTATGACACTTACGAAGTTTTCATAAAGAATCTGTCATTCACCAGTTTTGTCTTAGTTTCTCAGAACCTACAAATGCTGAAGAAATTTTATTGCTTGTGTGTTTGTACAAAACTTATTGGGCCTTTAGGATGCGCCATTCGCTACGTGGACGGATATCGTCCCAGAACTACTCAAATAGCTGATCTGGCATCGTGATTTGGGCCAATCTATGGAGCCCATCTGTAAATTGTAGGTTTTTTTATGTTTACGTATGCACTCAATTTGTTATGCATCGGGAAGGGTTACGCTTCGCGCTAAAAGCTGGTTTATTGTTCGTCATTTGCGCTAAATCGTACATTGATATGACACTGAGCAGGACAAGCAACGCAACACACTACAAATCACGCAGACTTGCTTTTTGGGGTTGTAGTGTGTTGCATTGCTTGTTGACTTTACCGCAGTGCCACTTCCGATGGATAACGACCAGCAAGTGGCGTGCAAACCAAATCATGCTTTAATTTCAACACCGCCTCGGCCGCAACTTCTGTGTTCCTGATGGTTTTAGCGCTGCAGGATTAGGACCGTCACAAAATTACAGAACTGTGTTAAACAAATAATTTTGAGATGTTCTTAATAATAAATAATGTAGTATATGCATATAATATGGGTGTGTAATTATTACATTGTTTTAGTTAGGAAAGTCAAGTATTTCCTTTCACAGAGAAATACACAACTTATTAATTATGAACTGGTATCGGATCGGCATCGGATCAGCTGATGCTCAAAGCGCCAGTGCATCTCTTAGTTTCTAATTCCACTGTTGTAGCAAAAACAACACCCGCTTATATTTAAATGTGACCTCCATGGCAAAAACCAGTCGCTTGTCGCAAATTTTCAGAATTGAGTTATTGTGTTTTCAGCGAAAGCGGTACAACTGCTTCAAAACGATACCTATATGGAATGGAACTGACTACATATGACTGAGATATCAACATTCAAAGGAGTCGGGTTTTCTCCTGTCACGCTATGAGAAACGGCGAATCGCCTTTGAAGTTGACTATCGCCAGAAGCACCTGCCAAGAGACGCCGCGCGGTCGCTACGCTTTTAGACACGGTAGCCTACGCTGCATTCGCTACAGCGCCACACGGATAGCCTACCCAAGCAAGTAGGGTTAAAATGAACTCGAGACGTAAGATGATTCCGGAGAAATATCTTCACGCTAGTCAACCAGTGGATTTAGCGTAAATATTGAAGAGATGGCCAAAACACAAACTTTAACATTCTGCTGAACTGAATTCTCACCTCAAGAAAGTCACGTTTTTAGGATGGAAAGGGTAAGCCAGCAAAATTTATTCCCAACAGTACAGTATAGACCTTCCACTGTTTCAAAACACTAAAACAAAAATCCAAAAATTTTCCCTCACTTAAATATAAACGCTGCTTTTCGAAACTCACAGGACAAGCGACGTCACAAATGTCTTATTCAAACTGAAGAAAGAAAAGAATATTGCTGAATGAAGCCCAGCTTCTAGAAGCATCTAGGAAAACGTTCAAATCCATCTTCTGGATACTGTTTTGCTGACTTCATTGTCAACAAAAGGAGGTAAAAATTAAGCAAATATTTGCACCATTCGCCTTAAATGTGCATTTCAGTTACAGGTGAGTCACATGTTACCTATTCAGCAACTACAAGCAAAAAAACGCTTCCAGAGGATTTAACGCACCTTTAAATTTTCATCTCAGTCTTGAAGCGCGCTTTACCCCTTATCACACTGCTGGAGGGTCTCCGCCTCCTTAATCATCGAGGTCCGGTGGGCAGAACCCGCCGATATAATGCACTTAAAATAGCTTTAGAAGGAGCGGCGCAATTGATTGGCACCCCGGCGATTAAATTCCATTTATCCTGAATGACCTGCAATGGGCCACTCAGAGCATATCTGAAGTGTCACAGCGTCAGACGGGGCACAGTAGCAAACTGTGTTACTACGTGACAGCCTGTAACAGCACGTATGCATGCGCTGTCGGGTGTGGGTGTGCGCTCCCGCTGCAAATGTGTGCGCGCGCCCACTGACTGCTGATGTGATCTGATCACAAGTGAGCGGTTCTAAGTGCGGTTGTGAATATTATGACGATGGCCATGGCGGGTCACGCCCCAGCGCCTCACAAAAGCAACTACGGTGACGTTACGGCCAAGTCTATGGCGGAAAAATCGAATTGAAAAATCAGAGTGTTAGATAAAGAACTAGACTAAGATGCAATCCATTGCCGTCAATTGTAGTGAAGATACATTTACAGCATTTAGTGAGATCAGCTTCTTTATTTAGAGCAACATCCCTTTCTAATTACAGGGAGTTTCTCTGTAGCAACCTGGGGTTGCTCAGACACCCAGTGGTGGTAGCGCTGGAGGTAGGATTCGGACCCACAACCTGTTGGTCCAGAGTTGATCATCTTAACCACTAGACCACCACCACTCCAAGACGGTAGATTGTGAGGGCATTTGAAGCACTGTGTGAAACGGCAAGGGGAATGAAGAGTATTTCGGTGTGTGTCTCCCGCTCCACTTCCTTGTGTGAGTGAAGGGCGTACATCCTGTCTTAACTTAATGGAAGATTTCACATGCTCTTATGATGAAAGAGGCAACCCTCTTCTGGCGCAAGGCATTAAAAATTAACGCCGTGAGAACCATTCACAAGAGAGGTTACCAAACCTCCTAAAAATGCAGGCATTAAGGATGCTTGAAGAGATATGATCAACTCGGATCGCATTCAGAGGCGGTCAGGCCCACCACTGGCCACCTTCTTTTAGTTCCAGCGTCTCCTGATTCAGGTTAAGGCATCAACTGCTCAACCCACATGCCAGCGCATGCTGAAGGATCGTTCTTATTAGGGCTGCCACTAATGATTATTATTTGGAGAGTCGATTAATCTGGGTAAATACTTTTTCGATTAATCAATCATTAATCAATCAAAATTTCATTTCATTTCCAGCATTTTTTAATAAACCAAACTGTGTGACTAATTTTCTAGATTTATTTTTAGTTTTGGCCATTTTTGGCCAATTTGGGCTGATTTTGGCCTATAACTCATTTTCGACTCATTTCTGGGAGAGAACTACATTTTTGCGCGAGATGGCGTTCCACAGGAGAGTCACATCGCACTAACACGGAGGACACGTGTCGGAATAATCACTGAAAGTATCAAGTAAATGGCTGTATTGTGAGTAGAACGCTGGTTGTTTTGTTATTTATCAGCTAAAAAATGAGTTTTGTCTGTAATAAATGGGAAGATGTGACTGAACTGGAACGCTTCAGTAACTCTGTGAGAGTCAGTATGCTGGCTTAGCCAAAGCACCACCATTGTAAAGCTAAAAAAAGCTTTTTAAAAGTTGGTTTTAACAGTTGTTAAAGGTGTTTAACAGTCACTTGCAAAAAACGTCTTTGCAAGTGGAAATGATGTACAGATGTATAAGAGCAAACAGAAGGAAAGCCATCACAAGTGGTCAGTTCAGACAGCTATGGAGACGCATTCTACTGCCAGATGTGACATGAAGCATGTAGAGTCGGCCACTTATATTTGGTGTGAACGTAAAGACGTAAAAATAAAGACGGCAGCCACCATCACGGCTCATTTTGGTTGAGGAACCTCAGTTACCAGCGCTCTACTCATACAAATGTAAATACTGTGTGTAAATGTGACCCTCCACGGCAAAACCAGTCGCTAGTTGCAACGGTGGTTTCCGAGAAAAACGAAGCGCTTATGTTGCGCTGCAAAGTTTGGGGATTTTGTTTTTAGTGTTTTTGAAACAGTGGAAGGTCTATACTGTACTGTTGGGAATAAATTTCGCTGAAAAACTTACCCTTTCCATCCTAAAAACGTGACTTTCTTGAGGTGAGGAATTCAATTCCAGCAGAATGTTAAAAGCTTCTGTTTTGGCCGCTCTACTTCGTTGACTAGCGTGAAGATATTTCTCCGGAATCCATCTTCGTCTCCCGAGTTCAGTTAACCTAACGCAGGTAGGCTATCCGTGTGGCTGTGAATGCAGCGTAGGCTACCGTAAATACAAACGTAGCCGCGACCGCACCAAGCGTCTGTGAGTGCTACGGCGATAGTCAACTTCAAAGGCAGATTTCGCCGTTTCTCACTTGGAGTGACAGGAGAAACCCGACTCCTTTGAATGTTGATATCTCAGTCATATGTCGTCCGATTCATTCCATATAGGTATCGTTTTGAAGCTTGATTTGTGCCCTTTCATGAAAACATAATAACAATAATATCAATTTTGTACTATTATGGGGCAGTGTAACGGTCAAGGAAATGCTCCAGGTCATCAGATCAGGGGATAACCAGTTTAAATCTCAGACGGATATCAATAAACTGCTACTTCATAGATTCAATGCAGAGATCTGTGTATATTAACAGATAACATGCTAATGTGTGTAATAAAGTATGTAAGTAGTGTGTTAATGAGAAATAAGCAGTCACTTACAATCCCCAGTGATCTTTAACTTTATGGCAGGCGACTATTTATGAACTGGACACTCATAAGGGCTTTCTAATAGGTTGGAGATTCTAATAAAATGATCAGCGAATGTGTGTGTATTGTGATGTATATATATATATAAATTTATATATTTGTGATTGGCAATACCTTCAGACCCAGATTCAGCTCCTTGAGTGAGCGTTTAATCTCCTGGGTGAGCATGTTCATCCGCTCACACTCTTGCAGGGCGACCACCACGTACGGACTCCTGTCCTCCACCTTCCCCATCAGCTCCGTCAGGTTAAATTCATCCGGAAGCTTCTCCAGCACCTCCTCCAGCACTGCCTTCACCTTCGATGGGATTGCATATCAGTGAAGGTTTGTTTAGGTGATTAAGAACTCCCCCAAACGCCTTCCATCCCTCCATGCCCTAAAAAAACTTGCGTCCTTCCAATCCCGACCCCCCGTCCCACAAAGACGCTGGCCTTCGTGCTGAAATTAAGCCTGCGGAGACAAAACCTTACACAAATGACATTAGACTAGGCCATCAGTATCTCGCCCAAAAGATCAATTTGTCTCCGTCACTTACACCAGCACTTTAATGCAAAGTGCTCATTGCTTACAAATTCCGATCTCAAAACCGAAAAGGTCAGCTGTCATAATGTGACCAGGCGTACTCCCACGTTCCCACCCTGCCGGTTCCCCGTATCTCATCTGTGAAATGTCAGGGCCTCAACGACAGTCCCACTTCAACTGACTTCTGGGGAATTCGCTCCCGTTTAACCTCTTCAGACGCGAACGGGTAACCCGTCTTCGGCCGCGTCCCAAAACCGCACAAAGTCATGCTAAATATCACCAGCAAATGGCAAGTCATCGCCGGACGCAGACTGTTTTGGCACGCTATGCTTGACGGCGCGTGGTTTGGGACAGGGCCCGGCGTAATTAAGCCGACCCTTTAAAGGGCGCCCGCAATGACAAATGGAACAGGAAGCGACATCGCGTCTCGTTTGTCGGCTGATGAGTGTAATGGGGATGAACAGAGGTCCTGACATAGAGGGATGGTGATGAGGTGAATAATGGTCAGTAATGGGTGAGAAGAGCAATCAGCTCGGGGAAGGGGAAGTGATGGACGGAAGGGGGGACGAAAAGTAAGGTGATATGAAAAAATTGAATGTACAGCCAGAACTGGTGTGTGTGTTAGAGAGAGAGAGAGAGAGAGAGAGAGAGAGAGAGAGAGTGTGTGAAAATATAAAAGAAAGTAAAAAAGGAAATAAAACTAATGAGAGAAAAAATAAAGTAAGAACGGGGAAAAGAGAAAGCAAGAAAAAAGAGAGACATCAAACAAACAAGGGCGAAAGTGTGTGCGTCTGTGTGTTTGTGTGAGTCTCTGCTATGGGAAGGGGAGAGGGAGGGAGGGAGGAAGTGAGGAAGGGACAGAGGGAGTACAAAAAGAAAGATCGTAGCAAGAGATAAAAAAGGAAAGAAAGAGAGAAAAAACAATAAAGTAAGAAATTCCGAAGAGTTATTTAGCAAGTCAGTGCAAGAAAGAGAGCGGGAGAGAGAGCGTGAGGCGTTTCTTAACCCCTTCAAAGGCCATCAGAATTCGGAGTCATCTTTAGTGTGGGTTTGGGTCTCATTTCTTTGTTGAGTGTGTGTGTGTGTGTGTGTGTGTGTGTATATGGGCGGGGTGGGTGGTCTAGTGGAAAGCTACACATCCACAAAGCCAGAGGTTGTGGGGTCACATCTGGCTCGCTCCACCACCACCACCACTGATGTTCTTAACAACGCCGCTAACCCCTCGTCGCTCCCGGTAGACTTCTCGCTGTAATTAGGAAACCTGAATACTGAGCGTCTCCTAAACACCATAAACTATACGTGTGTCTGTGCACACCTTCTCGTCCCTGGAGGTTCCGCTGCCCTCGCCGGAGCCTCCGTCTCTGGGCTGCATCTCCAGGACAGTGCGGAAGAGCTTCTCCGAGGTCTGCGTGAGGAAGCCGATCTCGGCGTTGGGGTGCAGGCCGTACAGGTAGGGCGACTCGGCCGGCAGAGCCTCGTCTATGTACTGACAGAAAAGAAGTAGCGGAAAACAAAAGTTAAATGTGGGCTAATAAGTGCAACTCTAAGTGAGTTTCTCCAGAGTTTCTCCTCAGAACTTTTTTTTTTTTTTTTTACTCTGATGCTGTGGAAAACGTCCTGGCACATAACATCACCTCCTGGTTTGGGGACGGCTGTGTGGAGGGAAAGTGATGTGGGCTTCAGAACACTGCACCAAGATCAGCTCTGCTGTCTCTGCAGGACGTTGGAGTATTAACATGTTAACGAGTGCTTTGTCATTGTGAACACACCACAGCACAGCACACACCACCATGAAATGGTGACCTCTGCATTTGCCCCATCCGTGAGGGAGCAGTGGGCAACTGACGTGAGGGGGAGCAGTGCTTGGGGACGATACCTTGCTCACGAGTACCCCAGTGGTACCTTTACCGGTTTCGGGATTCAACTGATGACCTTACGATCATGGGGCGAACTCTCTAACCATTGCGCTACCAACATGCCCCTTACAAGCAGGAGATGCAGGACGGGACCCACACGGGAGAGCATGCAAACTCCACACAGAAAGGCCCCCGGGGTTCGAACCCAGGACCGTCTCGTTGTGAGGCGAGATAAATGTGTGATTCTAAAGGGTTTGAGATTTATGTAATGTGTAGTGCAGCTTTTAAAATGTATTACTTGTATAACACAGATAGCACAGTTTAAGAACTTAAGTAAAAACCTCAAATTCTTCAAAAAGCCCATATACAGTATTAATGTCTTATCAATTAATCCTTGTAGGGACGTGGAGACGTGATTGTGGACAAACAGCAGCATGAAAATTGCCGTGACTGTTATGACGGTTCATTTCCATTCTGCTGGTTGGATTACACGCCGTGTGGCTCAGACAGCTCAGAGCCTTGAGCAGCTATCTCATGTTTCCACGAGTAGGATTTAATTGCTATAATTTTACAACAGGCTTTTTGATATCTCAGATCAAAAAAGCGTGTCCCAATTAAACAGTAAATATTACTTATCGAGAGTGCTGCTGTAAGACGGTATCACCGCGCAGTGTGTGGACGTGCTGCTATGACGGTAAAAATAAATCAGAACGTGAAGTGTGGCTCGAGGGCCGATGCTACAGGGCTGACCACAATCAGGGCTACACACAGCTAACGAAGCGGCGAGGGTTACGGAGCCAGGACGCTCTCCCTGTGGGTTTGTAGCCCCCGACAGGGAGAGAGGGAGGGAAGGAGAGAAAGAAAGTGACAGCGAGGAGGAGAGAAAGTGAGTGAGAGAGGACGGGGAGAGGGACGGAGAGGGAGAGTGTAAGAGGAACAGGAGAAGGAGGGTAAGAGGCAAGGAGAGAGAAGGAGGGTAAGAGGCAAGGAGAGAGAAGGAGAAAGAGAGAGAGAGAGAGGATGAGAGAGAGAGAGGATGGGAGAAAGGGAGGGAGAGGGACAAGAGAAGGAGGGAGAGAGGGAGGGAAACAAAGAGAGAGAGAGAGGGAGAGGAAGAGGGAAGAATAACAACAGAGGAGGAAAAAAGTATTTAAAAAAGAGCAAACATACAAGTGCACAACGGAGAGAGAGAAGGGAGGGGGCAGGAGGACTTGAAAAATGAAATCTACAGCAAAACCAAAAATGTGTGCGTGTGTGTGGGTGCTTGAGTGAGCGTGAGTGGGAGGACAAAAAGAAAAACTGGAAAAAAGATAAAAGAACATAGTAAATTAAAAACATGAATAATAGATGATGGGTGAAAAATGAGAAAATAAAGTAAGGATGGAAAAGAAAATGTAAAGCATGTGCATATGCGAGAGAGAAAGAGAGAGGGAGGGAGAAGACAGTAAAAAAGGAAATAAAGAGTGAGAGGAGATCAAATAAGGAAATGTGGAAATAAAGCACAAATAATAAAACAGGAACGGAGAAGGAAAATTAAGAATATAAAAAGCAAAAAAAAAAAAACTAAGAGAAAAGGCAAGTTAGAAAAATAAGAAGACTGAGCCAGAGCCAGAGCCAGACCCCCTAAGTTCCCGCAGCGACGGCCGGCACTACTCTGGCGCTAGCTCTGAGAAGCTAAAGGAGCAGCTCTCTGGCTCCACCGCGGCTAATTAAATATCGCCGATTCCAGTCCCGCGTGTCATCAGCACGCCGAGAAAAACGGCCATAAATTACGGCCTCGGAGCCGCCACCAAATTATCAATCACATGAAAACAAACATGACCTTGATTACGCCTAAACCAATCAAGATTTATTATTCCAGGCTTATTGTTTCTCAGCCCTCACTAAAAGTACACTTCATAGTGTTTACTGGGAGTCTGATGAGGCCACAAAAGAGATGGAGATGCTTCTCGGCCAACTAGAGACGTGACGACTGGGCAGCAAAAGCAATCCTGCAGCAGCGTATTTCTTTATTCTGACAAGCGTTGTAGCATGACAGCAGGGATGTGAGGTTTGCTTTCTGACTATGTAGCAATTTTCAAGGCATTGTGACTGGATATTACAATTTGGTGCTGGTTTTTTTTGTGTGTTTTTTTTTTTTACCGAGGAGCATTTCTCTCCAAATTTAACCGTTGCTGTGGGTAATACAATGGAAAATATGTAATGGAAAAGTGCTTCCACTCAGTCAAGGAGTAAACTTTGTAAGAAGGAAAGAAATTCATACTCTACATATGCCTACGGTCATGTTGTTTTCTCCCAAGTTAGCAAATTAATATGGATTAAAATAGGATCATTAGATTTTGTGTTTTTGGACGTATAGAAAATTTAAAAAAATGAAATATTGCACATATACCACTGAGACTCCGGTGTTAGCTCCGGTTTCCTGTAAGGTGTGGATGTGAGCGTGAGTGTGTGTGTGCCCTGCGGTGTGTTGGCACCGGCCCAGGGTTGGTTCCCGCCTTGCGCCCGTAGTTCCTGGGATAGGCTCCGGTCCCCCCGCGACCCCAGCTGGAATTAAGCGGTGTGCATAATGAATGATTGAGTAGTATGATCCCTCAGTCGGTAGTTTAAAAGAAATTGTTGGACCTACAATATTTATCTATCTTCATGCTTCTTGAGATTTTCAAAATCCCTGAAATACCTCAGCAAATTCGCATTCAAGAACGCTGTTAAAAAGCTAACCATGCTAACAATAAATGTGGAAAATAGTCATGTTTACAGCATCACGCCAAATGTGGCTTGATTCATGGAGTGGTGGTGGCCTAGTGGTGGGCGTCTCATCTACAAAGCAAGAGGTTGCAGGTTCAAATCCAGCTCTATCCTCCCTCAGCACTACCACCACTGGGCCCCTGAGAAAGACCCTTGACCCCCGAGGTGCTCCAGAAAACTACAGAGCCACTCAATTTAGAACATATTCAAAGACAAATACAATCATAACCATTCAAATAGAGTCTCTACTCCATCATAATCTCCTAAGCTTATAGAAAACAGTGTAACACCGCACAAATCAAATCGGATAAAGGTTTTGCTTTAAAGTTTGTTTGAATGGTCATGTGTATTTATCATACATCTACATACATCTAAATGCTGCCAGCATCATTAGCCTTTTTCTCTAGCAAAAAATTGGCCAACAGATGTGTCCAAAGTGACCGGAAAAGCAACATCAGAAATATGGTCGAATAAAGTTTAAGGTTAAGACAGGACTGAAACGCACTTCTCAAACATTTGAGTCTATGTCCATGTCATATTATAAATGCCCTTAGATATCTTGTATATACTGGTTGGTTGCGACCAATATACAGGTTGACTGTGACCTATGACGCAAATGAAAACATCTTGTCATGAATCCACAAGCCTGGCGCATATGGCTTTGGGAAGCATCTTCCAGTCTTCTCTGAGAAAGCCCTAAAACCCTGTCATTTTGGATGAGAGGGCTGCTGCTGTGCTGTTATCAGGTTTCTACAGAGATCCAGGCTCTAGTCAGTCCACTTCACAGACCATCGAAAGTCACTCCTGCATGTGAAATTTGAGTTGCTAGAATCAGTGGACAGTAACAAAGTGAATGTAATTTGGTACCAAAAAGCTTTTTCATGTATCTTGGTTTTACTAAAATATTTCCATTTGGAGAGACATTTTACCTTAATACCTCTATATTCCGAAGTCCTTTTCATCCCAATATCCTCACTATATTATTTGACTTGGAGTTGTTTTAATGACAAACTAAAACATATCTGGCAGTGGAAAACAGTGGTATCAAAAATGAACGACAGATTCTGCATAATATAGTGAAGCAAAAAGTAAGATACTAGACTGGAATCATACAGAAATGCAGGGGCGTCGCCAGCCGATTTTACCGGGGCTTCAGCCCAGGGTATTTTGAGTCTAGCCTGGGTGGCCAAAATAATTGTACAGTTGTTTAGCTTATTTATTTCATTAACAAGCGATTAATCTTTTACATTGAGCGTCTCTCTCAAGTTTGTGCACTTCGTCCACCACTTCATCCATCTAACCCATTTCCACATCCGGAGATCCTGACTGTTTTCCCATCACGGACCTAACTGTGCTTTGATCTGTTCATTTTCCCCCTCAATCATGATAAGCCTCTCTCTCCCTGCTGCTGAAAACCATCCCTACTGCCATCACCATGCTTCCCTGGAGGGATGCTGGCCATGACATGAGTGGTGCTGGATTTTCCTGAAATGTAACATGACATTCTGGCCGTTATTTCAATGTTCATGTGGACTGAGCAACTGGCAGGTGGGTTTAAGGGAAACACTGAGCCAGCAGTAATAGCAATATTCCATCTGGCCATAAACTGATGTGGTCAGTGGAGTGCCGCCAAGTTGGTTTAGGTCTGGCCTGCACTTGCAGCTCTAACAAGCAAATCTGGATTTCTGTAAGAATGTCTGACCATTGTTCCCTGGCTAACGAGTTTCTACCCTGTTTGTTCAATTCGTCTGAGCAGCCAGCTCTAGGAACAGTCTCAGCAATCTGTTGTTGTAATTATGGAAGCCATTAGATTTTACAAGACATTCAGAACTGCAGATTTCATTTTTGCCAGCATTTCTCCCTCAACACAATCCTATACACTACTCTTTTAATCAACTGTGCACATAAATATAAGGGGTGTAATGGTTCTGGAACATCTGTACACTCTATAGACACTGTATTTATATATACAGTATATATACACCCCTTGTATGTCACAAAGCTACTGTAAATGTGTAATACATGGATATAGTGTATATATTATGGCTGATGGCTGACTGAATATTTTAGGGGAAGTGCTATGGAGCCTTCTTGTAAATGTAACATTTTTATTTACTCTTATTATTATTATAATTGTTATTATTATTATGTTATTATTATTTTCCTACAAAACATATTGTGCAGCCTTAACCGCAAGTCGAAGAAAGCTGAAATTTGCAAGGTAAGTAGGAATGGTGTGCATCTCGGCATAGGTGGAAAAAATAGTGATCAGCCTATAATTGGCGCTATAGCAAAGGAAAACATGTTTTGACCTCTTAGTCCTCTAACTCTAAAACTGTGAGGCCTAGAGTGAAAATTCCTGCTTTCGTTAGTTCATTGGCTTAAGCCAAACTACTTCTAATTGGGACTATGGACTTCTGAATTTGAGATTTTGAGCTAATTTGCATAATATGCTAAACAAACTTTTGTGAACTCCACAAAGGGGAGGCTAAAATTAGTGAATTAATTGCATTGGGGCATGGCTTATTTGGTATAAACAATCTAGGCTAAGATTCGAAAGCTATGATATACGATAGCGCGAAGTGAACAATATCTATATACAGCCTAAACCGTAAGGTTACACTTGAAGGCATTTCCTTACTTTGCTTGGACCCCTTCATTGCTGATTGCGGCTATATTTCACATGGTTTTGCTATTCAACTCTAGCTTTTCATTTTATGCACAGATAATACTGGATTCTTAGTTAATGCATGAAAGCCACATTATGGAGATTTGTGTAGATTTGTAAGAAAACTCAAACTGCTAGTAAGGTGGTAAATCAGTGAGCGAAAGAGCAAAATAGTCTTAGTTCTCTGACCGTGCTGAATTCTGAGCTTGCGTGCCCTGCCTGTAGCTCATTTACTAGCAGACAGAAAGAGGATTGTCTGATAAAATACAATACCAGGAATACAAAACTGTTGTCTGCTTCTGTCCAAAATATCTAGCAGCAAAATTAGTTTCATGTTCTCACCAGCCCCACCAACATTGATTACCAATAAAAACTTGACCTGAATGTTTTGTTTCATGGTCAGATAAAATATAACACTCCAAGTTCTACTCTAAGGAAAACTGAAATTTCAAAAGACTCTCTAAAAAGTTATTCATTTTCAACCTTTTGGAAAGGCCTTAACATAATGTTTTGATATTGAAATGACCCCCTAGCACAGTCTCAACTTTCCCTGCTGTTTAAAGAACGGCACTTTTTGCTTTCCTCAGTGTGTCTTCGCAACAACCCTTGTCCTCCATGCTGTTACAATAACACGGCTCATTCTCATGTTTCCCCCCCACGGACATTTCTGTCTGGAAAAAATAACTCGGAGTGCACAACCCCGTCTGCGAATCCTCGCCTCCCTGCATTCTGAGAACCCTCCCCGCTCACCTGGTGATAGCCGTTATAATCCATGTTCCCAGGCAGGGGGAATCCCGGGGCCAGGTACAACTCTCCCTCCATCATCTCAGGCTTGATGAACTCTTCCAGGTAGGTGCGGCACAGCCGGCGGTCCCAGTCGTCTGTGATGTGGCCGCCATACATTATCTCCCCGAACAGGTAACGCAGGTCGTCGTAAGGCACCTGGCGAGACAAAAATGGCCTCCTTCTGATTTTGGCAGCATTGTGAAATCCGATCAGCTGTGACAGTCAACAGTATTAAACCGTCTAAAATATGCTCATTATATCATGGCTGCCTCCCGTGTTGGGCTAGTGGTGGCTCGTTTCCACAGGGCCGGGACCGAGCGTAATGGGTTTAAGCTAACGTGCATGGCGGACAGGTAGAGGGCTCACTGGGTGCCGGGCGGCTAATGTGTGCCTCATGACCCTGCGAAATGAAGAGGGTGAACGCTTGGGACAAACAGCTTAAAGGCGCAGAGCACGTTAAATATGTTTATACAGCGCTTGGCACAGGTGGCGTTTTTTTCCATAAATGTTACGCTGCCTTTGCACTGCAGAAAGAAGTTGGAAGAGATGCTTTTACATCATGAATTAAGTGTACTCTACTTGCATATGTGCCATCCGATTAGGGCTGCCGAGAGTTGACGTCAACTCACAAAATGTGTCATTTTGTTTTGCATCATATGAGTTTAACTTTGTAATTTCCTAAACACTGCAAATATTACATCTGCAGTTTCCTTGTTTAAATACTGCATCAGCTGCGTAGTTACTCTTTGCTCCAGTCTTTGGTTAGGTCCACTGGCGCAACACATTTTTAAAAAGAATTTCACGATGCAGCTGCAGCAGAGGTTCAATGAAAAGTTTCCAATGACCTGAAAACTTGGAAGTGCTTCCAAGGGTCAGAAAACATTAAGCTATTTTCTTCACAGTGCACAGTTTGGATGGCAACAGCAACAGCAGCAGCTATGTACACAAGCTAATGAAGAGAAAACACACAGGCACTGTTATGGAGAATGGTCGACAAAAAACCCCAAAACAAAATCACAGTTTACATTCCTGTGTACTTATTAAATTACCATTGACACAGAGTTTAATATTTTTTAATTTACATTTCATACTTAAATAGTTTTTGTCCTTGTAGTTGCTAATTATTCTTATTATGGAAGCCACACTGCTGCCTACCATCTGTTTTATAAATGTGAAGGCTTGAATCTGAGTGTTGTTCTCCAATTATTTTAAGCACATTTCTTTGTGTAGTAAATTTGCTAACATAACATCACAGTGTGAATAACTGTGATCAGTAGAATTATGTTTAAAGTGATACAGTGAAAGTGGACGTTTAAGAACATGTCTTCTTCTTCCGGCTTCACCCGTTAAGGGGTCGCCTCAGCGGACCAACTGCCTCATTGTCCACATTTGAAAGCGGCAAAATATAATCTTTAAAAAATCATTTAACCAACCTACAGAAAAACAGTCATGAGTAGAAGGCCTACATCAAATTGGCACAAAGCAAGAAATAGAGGCAGAAAAAGTGAACATTAGATTTTGGAATGAGAGCTGTCAAGGCAGTTGGGGTTCAGAAGCCAACATTAAATATGCAGGCTCAAAGCAACTGGGACACTGAAAAGCTGCAAGCATTTGGGCAGAAGACCAGATCTGCCGGGAACTCGTGAGCACAGTGAGAAATGAAAAGGTGTGTCAGGATAGTGCTGACAAGCTAGCGGCTAAACACCACACACGCGTCTTCACACTACAAACCCGTCAGCAATGGTTGATGCTCCTGTGACACTTCGAAGTGAGCTGTAGCTACTGCCAGGCAGCGAGCCCTGTATGGGTCGGATGCGGCGAAGTTTTCGCAGTAAAAAAAGTGCCATTTTGTTCATTAAAGTCTGACCTTAGCCTTTCCTGCTTAGCGATTTCCTTTCCTCCACATTAATCGAATGTGTGTGGCTCCTGAAACACAGTCTCATTTCACATTGCATTAAGACGTGTTCCGATTGCGGTCTTGCCACATGAGCGACCTCTCTAATGTGGAACGGCTTAGCGCAGTAAAGGGCAGGGGTATTGGATTCGGAGTCGGCCGCCGCGTGGGAGGAGGAGGAGGAGGAGGATTGCGATTTCAGTGGCTTCAACAACAGCTGGCATTGCTTCTCTGCTGTCAACCCACCCATTTTTGTCATGCTACATTCCTCTTGTTCTCTTTTTCTTTTCCCTCACTGCGCCTCTAAGACAGCGGCAGCAGTCGAGCCTCACCTTACTGTTGGCCTCCAGGTAATTGTACAGGACGTTGACAGAGATGGTCAGGTCCCCCGTGTTGAAGGGGTAGCTCCTGTTCCAGCCCTGAGGGCCGAACTTGCGCCTCTCGGCCACCACGGCATGGAAGTAGCACAGGGCGAACAGGATGCTTTTGAATTCGTTCTCGCGGGCGCACATCTCCAGCGTGTCCTGTGTGGAGAGGAAAAAGGAAAAATACACATCAGTCGGAACATCTGGCTTAAATTCTCATTTGAGAATTCCATTATGACCCCCAACACGAAGAAAACAAGGAATCTTAGGGCCACTCCAAATGAAGATCTGTCACTGTTTTTTTCATAAATATTTCCAGAACATGTTAGAATAGGAGAATCTGACTATTTCTCACCACCGATGCTACTTGTTCAGTCTTTGATCATCTCTAAACTGTACGACTGTAACTCTCTACTAGCTGGGCCGTCTTTGAAGGCGACTAGGCCTCTTTAGCTGATTTAGAACACAGCTGGAAGACTAATCTACAAATGTCCCAAAACTCTCACATTACCCCACTAGTGTGCATCCTTCTTTCTCTCCCTGCCACTGCCCACACTACACTGACAGCATAGAGCAGATATTCCATTACCCAGAGTGCTATCCATTTTCTAATTACATGGACAGCCTCCCTGGTGCAATCTAAGGTGAAGGGTCTTGCTCAAGGGTCCAATGGCTGTTCTTAGGTTCCCTTGGGATTACAGCCCCCAATCTAAAGGTTGGTTTTCTCAAACCACTCTACCACCACTAAATTACATTTAAAACCTTGACTCTTGCCAAAACTGAACCTGCACCTCTCTGCTTATCAGCCATGATCAAACTGTGTTTCACATCATGTCCTCTCAGAGCATCAAGCAGCAAGATACTCCCACCTTGACCATGCTACTTAAAAGAAGTCTTGCATCAGTCCTGGCTCCACATGTTGGAACAGACTTCCCCCCCGGTATCAGAGCTGCAGAGACCCTTATTGTCTTTAAACACTATTCAAGAAGTACACAGAGGACTATCTGACCTCAACATTTACTCTGTGCATTCTTGACTGTGTACAACCCCGCTTTGTGCTCTGACAGTGTCTAGAACGTAAGTTATTTATTTATTCATTTATTCATTCATTATGCGAACCGCTTAATCCCAACTGGGGTCGCGGGGATCGGAGCCAATCCTGGGAACTACGGGCGCAAGGCTGGGACAAACCCTTGGCAGACGCCAACACACCGCAGGGCACACCCACATTCACATCTTAAGGGGCCATTGTAGAGTTGCCAATTTACCTACAGTGCATGCTTTTGGACTGTGGGAGGAAACCGGAGGACCCGGAGGAAGCCCATGCGAACACGGGGAGAGCATGCAAATTCCACACAGAAAGGCCCCATGGCTGACCCGGGGCTCAAACCCAGAACCTCCTTACTGTGAATCGAAGCGCTAACTACTGTGCCACTGTGCTGTCCTGTAAGTAATTTAGCAGATGCTAATTTAAGTCTAAGTTTGGAAGTACACACTTCCGAATGTAGTGATCGATGGTGGACTACTGGTAGAATACTCACCAAGAAACCAAGAGATAGTGGGTTCAAATTCAGCTTTGTCCTACTCCCAGCCCTACCACCATTAAGGCCCCTGAGCAACACCAAGTTTCTTCAGGGAAACTGTCCCGGAACGTAAGAAAACGGAAGTCACTCTGGATAAGTGTGTCTGATAAATGCCATAACTGATTCAAGATTTGTGAAACTTGCGAAAATTCAAGGACCACATGTAGTGAAATACACCATGGTGGACTACTGAGAATGTGTGATGTCACTTAAAATAGAATATACACTAACAGTGTTTCAAGGTAATCTGATGTGATTTCACCCCATGCTTCCTGGAGCATCTCCCACAAGATGGATTGGTTTGATGGAGTCTTCCTCCGTACCGTACGGTCAAGCTGCTCCCACAATAGGGTTCAGATACGGAGAAAGTACTGGCCACTCCATTACTTTCTGAATTCTGGCTGAACTGCTTATTCTTTAACTATGGCTGACATATTGTGGAGCTGTGTTTTGGTGATTATCCTGTTGTAGGATGACATTGGCCCCAATCACGTGCTGTCCACAGGGTATGGCATGGGGTTGGAAAATCCTGTGTTGGCTTTCCTTCCTCAAAGTCCTTTCCACTCTGTACAAATCTCCTATTTTACCACCTCCAAAGCACCCCCAAACCATCCATCTTGTGAGAGATGCTCCAGGAAGCATGGGGTGAAATCTCATCAGATTACCTTGAAAAACTGACAGCTTGAATGCCTAAGGTATGCCAGGCTGTAATTGCTGCAAAAGGTGTTTTTTTTGACGAAAGCAAAGCTAGAAGAACACATTCATCATTTCCATTAAAATTATTTTTTACTCTGACAATGTCTGCATGTTCAGCTCATTTGCTCTATTTCCTATTCAGACTAATTCCATGTGTTTCCATGGAAAGCCAAAACATTTCCAAGCGATCCCAAACTTTTGAGCAGTGGTATAAATGGGGAAATAGATAAAACTAAGAAAGTTATGAAAACGCAAATGTGAGTATTGGAAAACACATATATCTTTTCAATAAATGTATATGCTGAAAACGCTTTTACAATGCTGGTTGCTCTGGTCCTGCACCTCCTGGTTCCTGCAGAGACGGCAGAGCTGATCTGGTGCACCCCTCACCCTCCCTTTCTTCCCCGTCACCCCCGCCCCCTTTCTCCTCCGTCAGTCTCCCTGTGGATCTACAGGCATTAGTGCCAGACAAAAGGATGACCAGATTCCAATAAATTCCAGGACCCAGAATCCCTTCTAATTGTCAGTGCTTGTCAGAGATTTCAAGAATCCTCTATCCTCTATGCCTCATTATTTCAGCCCAGTTAAACGAGTAAAAATGGTAGGTGGGTGGGACGGGGGTACTTAGGAAATAAATTGCAACCCTCGCGGGAGAGGCGCTTAAACAGGGAAAGGCAATGTTTAAGCTGCAAGGTTTGCGCTCACTCGCTGCCTTGTCGCGTAGGACCTTGCAAGAGGCGACTCGAGACGCTCGGCTGAAGGCGGAGGTGTGGAGCCTGGTGATACAGACGCAGGGAGCATTAAGATTCCGTGCACAGCGGCGCTGGGCTGCATGCGGCTAAGAGCGCCGCGTCACTCCGCGGCAGAACAGCGGGCGTTAGCGGAGGGGCCAGCTATCTCAGAAATGCTAATCGAATGTAAATATCCCAAACCCCCTCATATCCCTAAGATTAAAGCGCTGCGTCTCGCGGCTACGTTTGTTATCAACAGTATTAGTGAGCACACACGTCAAAAAAAAAGGCAATACGCTTCGCGGCAGCACAACAGCGCTCACTGCCTTCGAACGTATGGATGCATCTGTCATTAGTGGCTAATATGCTTACCGCAAAAGAGAACAAAATTGGCTTTGGCTGCTCGCTAGCGTGGCTGAAAAGGTCAATATGAAAGCAGCTGTCATTTTCTGGATTATTGCGGCTTACTAGAGCCAGTGAGCTGTTTAGGTCGAAGTCCCCCCTCCCGCCACACACACACACCACGGCATCGATTTGCTTTCGAGGTGCGTACATGACTGGAATGGAAGTCATTTACCAGAGCAACACTCCTCGAAAGTTAGAAGCCAGAGCGTTGCTGTCGCACTTATCGGGGAGATAACCATCGGTCCGGCCACTGCAAAAATTAGCCCGGAGCAAGTTGGGTAGGGGAGCGGGAGGAGACGGAGGGGGCGTCATTGATAAGACGTGCAGGGTTTTGATTATCATTAGCCACAGCGTTGTCCCAAATGACTCCGGCGACTGCCATTCCCATGCGATAAGCGCGACAGGCCAGATGGCGGGACGAAACCCTTTCAAAGGCGGCCAGGTATTTAATACTGCATCAGGTTATGCATGAAAACAACCTCGCAAAGTCAATGCTGATTGGATTTTGTGGCGGAAAACTCATAAATACGATTCAGCAGCTGTTCTGTAACTCGTTGCATGTTTGGTAATGGAGAGAAGTAAGATGAGTCCCACATAAGAGTCAGGTGTCAGCAATCTTTGCTTTCAGATGACATTTAGAAGATGCACTTATCCATAGCATCTTAATTACAGGGACACTCTCACTGGAGCACACTAGGGTTAAGTGTCTTGCTCAGGGGCACAATGTTGGTTTTAGGCTCTCTCAGAATTCAAACCTTCAATCTTATGAAAACCAACTAAGGTACAGGTACAGTCTCCTGAAGAGCACCTTGTTCAGAGGCAAGTATCTTACCATTTGGCCACCTTAACCCCACTTAAGACACCACCTTACTTCCTGACATCCTGTATCACTTCCTGTCCTGTCAGAGCAACATGTAGCCCTTTATGAGTCCATTTTGGCTCTCCTGGCTGAGATTTTGTTTTTCGGTAAGTAAAAAACCTGGGTAGTGTGTACAAGAGGTGTTCAAATTAATTACGTAACCGATTCATCCTCATGCAGATGTGGACACTTCTGCATCGATGCAGTGGCAGACCATAATCGATTATATTGGGGTTTTCTACCGGTGATCCACAGCGGTGCAGGTTGTTTGTTACATGCAATCCAGTTTCACTGAAATCTTTTTAAAAAATTACTTAACTTATTTTTCAAAACATTTCCAGATGATTTGGGCACCTTTATGAATAATAAATTGAATGCAAATATCTAAAAAATACACACAGAGGACATCTGCAGACCACTGCATAATCTGAGTGGTGGTCCCTCAGACAGAACCAGCTGAAAACCCCTGGATTTTATCATAATGACATTGCTTGGTGATTTTCTGGCATAAATATTCAAGTTAAAAAGAACATCCCAGTACCGCTGTCCAAGCTGCATGAAATGTGTAGAAATGCAGAAAAACTGATGGGACACATCGAATTGAATGGTTACCCTGATGACCATAATCAAATCACAAGACCAGTGAAGGGTCACACCTCTAGTGCATACCTGATTGAAGTTGTCCAGCGCCTTGTGGAGGTTGGCGTGCATTCCCAGAGGCGGCTCATTGGTGATCTTGATGGAGTTCTCGAGGATGCCCTGGGGGATGATGTGGCCTTCAGGGGAGGAGGAGGGCTCGGCGCTGATGAAGACCCGGAAGTCCGGGTGGCTGCCCTCGCCGTGCTGCTCCAGCTTCTTCTCTAGAGTCCCCAGCCACTTGGCCACCAGGTGGATGTTCTGGTTTAGAGGAAGAAAACAGGTACAGGTGACGGCAGCTGCAGAGACGACTGGCAGGACGACGCCTCATCCAAAACTAACAGCTATAGCAGAACGCTTAAACGGGGAAGCACGAATGTAAAGGATGACGTTCAGCTCAAACGGTGCCACAATCTCACGACAAATAACTCCAGGGAAATGTGGTTGACTTCTAATGACTTTACAACAGCCCATTAGCGTGTTTGATCTCACAGGCTTTGATCTGACAAGCAGATGCTTTGTTTACAGTCTTTCCTGTCAGGCAGAGGACAGGCACCAGGGAGAATAGTTCCAAATTAGCCATTTGCAGCGAGTTGGTTATCAAACTAAGCCAAAGCAAGGGAACACATTCTATTTGTGAATGTGCGGCTGAGGTTGGCATAACACAGTGACTTTGAGCCTGATTTTAGCTCTGATTTGGTCCCTGATGGAGGATGTCTGGGCCAGTGGGTCTGGGGTCAAATCAGAGTCAATTTGTACTAACAACACTGCGTAAGAGGCACAGATGCCCACTCTTGATGCACCATCGTCTTTTGGACCAATCACATGGAATCAAAGACTTCCCAACAGAAATTTGGACCACTTGGGCTAGCGTGTGCTGCTCGGCGACTCAAATCTGAACAGATTGAGGCAAGTCAGTGAAATTTTGAATAAAAAACAAAGCTCAGAGACAACAGCAAAAAAGGACTTGTGTCTGTTTCTGGCACAGAACCTAAGTTTATTTGTGGCAGTCTTTGCGCCATGCATCGTCTGGTGTTTGAGAAAACTGAACTCTACAAAACTTGAAAAATCAGAAGTTGAGTTGCGTAGCAGGAGTTTAGAAACCCAGCACAGGCGAATATTACGGCTTTCTTACAATTACTGCCTGTGACAAGGGCAAATAACAGTGGTAAAACGCTGCTTTCCACTGTGACGGGAAGAGAATATTCCTCCTCACCAAAAACATGCAAACATCACCGTGCGTGCATTTGAATTTCAATGCAACACGGTAAGGACACATTACAGCCCAGCACTGATGGTTCAAAGGATGGGAGAGTGGACAAAGGATTTTTTTACAACAAAAAATGGACAAATGAAGCCACTGTTCCTCAAGGACAGAGCATGACAGAGATGTTGTTGAGTGCATATGAAATCCTCAAACACTGCACCCCTCTCCCAGATCTCAGCGAGGAGGAGAGCAACAGTTATGCATTGCGATCAGAGGAGAGGCTTTAGCGCCACACGTTAACACCAGTTTTGTCGGTGTGGGGGAACTCAGGGTTTTTTTTTTCGCATTTGCGACTTCCCCCGGCTTGATAAGCCGACGCTCAGCGGGAGAGATGTCAGCTGTAGTGCTTGCGTTCGTGGGTGGAGAGGTGCGTCAGAGTTTGCAATCAACAGCTTTAGAACTGATTGCTGTCTGATTCATTAAGCATAACCTGTTAAAGACATAATTAAATAATCAGGGAAAAAAATCATAAAGTTGAGCATCTAAGCAAAAATGACATCCAGCAACAACATATGACCTCATTTCAGTGGAAACAATGTGACAAAGGTTTAGATGTTGCCATTTAACAAAGAATCCTGCAGGTATAAAGCAGGTGAACAGACTTTTCACAGAGAAATGCAGGTTTACACTGATCCCACTGACTTTGTATCAAAACATAAATAAATGACAAGATCAATTAAATTTTAAACAGACAATAAGCCACACTCATCAACTGTTCTTAGAACCCACTTATGCAGTTTTCACAAAGATTCTGACATTCACTGATGTTTCCTTGTTCAGGAGTTGCTGCTGGATAGGAATACAATTAACAACTGCTAAATCACAATCCCAAAAGATTAGCTAATTGAGTTTTGTTAAATTCTTCTGTTGTACGATATTTCACTATTTAAAAATTAAGAAAATATAGGTGACTATGCATTTTACCATTTATTGCAAATATGGAGCTATAGAGCCAATAACAATCTCTCCATGGTTAACAGGAAGAAAGCCTAAAAGAAATCAAGTCTTAGAACGGAGTGTTTAAAAGGACACTGCAAGTCTCTCTAGGTCACTCCAGGCCTCTGAAGAATGCAGGTGGTCATACAGACCAATTTATGAAGAGGAGAATTTATCAGCTTCCTGCTAGGTCCAGGTACAAACCTAGTGAAGCAAGGCCTCTTCAAGTTCAGCTGAGGAAGCATGAAATGGTCTGGTTCCTTCACTTGCTGCTGGAGGGACTCAGTTGGTTTAGCACAAGAAACCAAAGAAGGCGTCTGAGTGTCTCACTGGCTCTTGATGGGATTCTGGTGATTCAAGGTCTCTGCATGATTAGCATTTATGTGTGTCTCTTAACTCTTTCCCACTGCACTGGTGCCGCATTTCTACTGACTTAGGAACCCAGTGGAAGCTGGGTGAGAACATTGTGACCATGTCTGGCACCATGCCGACTATTTTACATTACTAGGCTTGCTTAACATCATTGGTTGTTGCTTCCAGACTAGCAGTTTTGATGCCAGTTCTGATTTGGCTAAACTGGCACCAATTTTCTTTTGAAGATTTTAAAGATTTTGAAGGTTTTAAAGATGGCGCGGCCACGTCCAGACGCCTTCCCGACCGCTCCGTACCGACTGTGCTTGTTTTATGTTATTTATTTGTTTTTTCAGGTTTTCAGGTTAACTTTATGTTCCTTATTGTATCAGGTTTGCACATTTAACTTTAACATTTAACTTTATGTTCCTTATTGTATAATATATAGTTTTATTTTTGTTCTGTTACCCCAGCCTCCGTATTTAAGTTAGTATTTATGTTTGTAAGTTTGTATTGCGTCTCTATCTTCCTTGTCTATTGCACAGTTAAAAGAGTGGATCAGGATACATTTCACTGCTTGTTGTACCTGTATAACTTGCACGTGACAAATAAAGAATCTTGAATCTTGAATCTTGATTGGAAAAACGTAGCACCAGTGCAGTGAAAAAAGGGGCCAGTGTCCTTCGCTGGCAATGAGAAATCAAACCAGACCCAAGCAATAGGATTCATTTTACACATCTAGCTGATGTTACTGCAAGAGTTCTAGTAGACGGAAGTGGAAGGTTGTGACCAACGTTCCTGTTGGCCGTAGCCGGTAATAGCTCCTGCCCTAAGCTATCTCACCTTGTTCCATCGGATGCTCTCCTATTCACTGTTCATCACGGGCCTTTAAGAGCACATTTCGAGAAAGGAGGAGAGTGTGTGTGTGTGTGGCGGGGGGTGGCTGAGTGTATGTGTGTTGGGATGAAGAGGGGAGGGGGTGCACTTCAGGCCACTTGATTCCCAGGACTGTGGATTTTCTCTTCCAATCTCGCCAATTGATTGCCTCTCTGCAGCGAGTGGATTTCTGCATTTCTGTCGGCCGGGGCCCGGTGTGCTGCAATATAATTAACCTTCACTGGAGGGGAACTGTCCATTGACCCAGCCAGCTTCCCAGCAAAAGACCTGGATTCACGAGCCGAGCAGAGAAAGAGGGAGAGAGAGAGAGATGAGCCAAGGGCTGGGCAGGGGCCATGGGCCGGAGTGAGGCGGAGTGGGGATTGGACGGTGAAGATGGGAACGCGAGAGGAAGGGAGGGAGGGAGGAGAGACCCTCTGAGGATATCGATCTGAACTTGTATGCAAAGGTAATTAAACAAGCACTCGACGAGGTGCACCCACCGTCCCCAAAGGTGTGGCGTTGGCTTCAAAGAGGCTGGCGGGGATTTAAAGAGAGACTGCTCCCATTCTGTCCACCACTGCCATTTCAAGCTGCCAATAACCCAGCATTAGAATTCGGAACAGGTACCTCTTTAGAAAGTTAAATACGCTCCTGCCGTGCCGAGATAGAGTGCTCTGAACGGCGCGAAAAAACGCATCGAAAGTGCCCGGATTCGAAAACTCTGCTCTCTAAACATATCGATCCTCCCACTATATAAGCCAGACTATGTTTTTTGGGGGCCAATATGTAATTTTCCCCTCAGCAGCTGGAGGGAATCCAAACTAATACTCATAATAAGTGGCTGGAGCGGAGCGTGTTCCCACACTGACATTTGGATGGAGTGGATGCAATCTAATGGACTCATTAGTGGAGTGCGTCTCTCTCCCTGGGGTGGTCCATGGTGGTGGTTGGGAGTAAGGACGCGTCCCTCACCGCTCCCCTCCTCCCAGTAGGCCCAACAGGCCATTAATCACCCGAGAGGAAAGCCGGAACGCCGGGAGAGAAGCGCCACCTCCGCCTGAGCCACCAACCGTGATTGAATTCCCACCCCGAGTGCCGCACACAGATGCCGGCGACATTCAGGTAAGTGCAGGTTAACTGCTATTATCACAACCCCTAGTGAAAAGGCCTCTAAATGATGTAGCTGTAAAAAGAACCAGCACTGGACTTCATGCTTTTACCTGTAATATGACCCAGTGGCCCTCACAGGCAGCCAAGTCCAGCGTTTGTTCGGCGACGATCTCTTGACCCTGGCCGAGGGACACATTGTGGAAGTTGCGGTTGTCGAAGGTGTAGCCTAGCTTGCGCCCTGCAACGCAATCCAGATACAATTAAACGGGAGAGGCATATTTATGCAATTTCTTCACAATCTAATTACAATCATTAGTACCACAAACGATTTAGAATCTCAAATGCCGAGCAGCCTCCTCGTCCTCTGAGAGGGTTTCTTTTTTCTTTTTTTTAGGCGAACCTTAACCGATTGATTACTCGGCGCTTTGGCTATGATTTGATTAGTCACACCCGTACACACAGGCATGTCTAATCGATCCCCACACTCCTCCAGGAGCCTCCTGAGACTGGCTCATTCAAATCGCACAATGCCGATCCTGCCTCCCGTCTTTGATGCCAGACACGCAATGCTTTAGTCAAGCAGTCGCCCGCAGATTTGAATATGAGGGTGTTGCGAAGTTTCATTTTAAAACTCAAAAAAACCAAACCAGACTCCTTTCTAACAGCACTAGAGCAACTGTACCATGTTTCTCCACGTCCTTTAGCGGGTCCACTCCAGGAGAGAGGATGAAGAACATGGGAGTAGCGGCCCCCGATTCTTCAAAAGAGACAGCGAAGTCCACTGAGCGCCCCATTACGTACTTGCTGCCCAGCCTCTCCTCCACGAAATCTCTGATGAGAGAAAGGAAAGTCAGTCATTAAAGGACAAAGGGCTTGAAGGCGCAAATGTTGCTAGCTAATGAACAAAAGGCAGGTGGTGGTGGTGAGTGATCTGAGAGTAAAAACCACCCTTGGGCCCCTGAGAAAGACCTTAACTGCACTCCAAGGAAACTGTCCTTTTAATTGGTGAATGAAACGAAATGGAAGTTGGGGTCGGTGGGGTCTGGTGGGTTCGAATCCTACCTCCAGCACTACCACCATTGAGTCCCTGAGTTGCTCCACGGTGACAGTCCCTGTAATTAGGAAATGGCCTGATACATGCTGTAAACCTAAATGTAGTACTGTATATTTAGGTAGAGGGCCCCTTTCCAATCTCAAAATCAAATTTCTACAGCACCTTGCAGAAAGGTTCCAGAAGCTTTGCATATGATGACTGGGAAACCTAAGGAAAATCTCCATGAATACTGATGCTGAAAACTGCTTGGTCGGTACTGTCAGTTGCATGCCAGCACATATAACAGAGGTTGGAAAGGGCAAGTCGTCTTAGATTAGTATGACCCATATCATGCCAAAGGGCACGGTTCTATACATTCGAAATGCTTCAAAGCTGCAGTTATTTTCTGCAGAAGTTCTAGCACCAGAACTCAAAACCCATAGCTATTATTGTATAGCCATGGCATGTGAGCACATATTAAGATGGGGGCTGATTCAGCTGTGACAAACATTTGTGTGGAAACAGGGCTGCCACTAATGACTATATTTCTAATGATTACTCTATTGATTGTTAATCAGTTACTCAATAAATCTAAAAGGTTTTCCTAAAGAGATATTCATTATTCACTACGTCTCCTTAACAGGCACCTTTAACTATATTGATCAAAATTATTCATTGACATATCAGTTACTATATTTTTGGTATTTATTGCATGATAAATAGAGGCAAAAAATAATCAGAAAATTTCTCAACAAGTCCCATGCTCAAAAAATAGTGGTTCATCTTCCGGAACAGCACTCAGGAGCCTGTGTATAGCACAGCTGTTGCTGTGGCCATCAAACCATTACAAAATGTACAAAAACATGTCTTTTGCTTTCTAACCATTTGAAGTACTCCACTGCTTTGGGAGCCTTGAACCTTTGGAAACACAGTGAAGCTCTTTAGAGACAGAGGCTGCCACTGCTGTACTATCGTGATTTTTGAAAAGAGAAAGCAGTCGCGTCACCTGAAGCCGGTTTTAGCAATAAATGCTGTAGGATGATGTTCACACAGCATATACATAGGGAGGTTGAAAAAATAATAATTTGTTATAATTATTTGAAGCATTTTAGAAAACAGGGTGACACAGGGCGCAGTGGTTAGTGCTGCCACCTCATAGCGAGAAGGTCCTAGATTCGATTCCTGGGTCGGCCGCAGAGTTTGCATGCTCTCCCCATGTTCGCATAGGTTTTGTCCGGGTGCTCTGGTTTCCTCCCACAGTTCAAGAGCATGCACTGTAGCTTAATTGGTGACTCTACATTGACCCGTTAAGTTGTGACTGATAAAGTGTCCAGTTCCAGGATAGGCTCCAGTCCCCGTTAGGGATTAAGCAGCTGAGAAAACGAATTTTAGCAAACAAAATGCGAAGCTTCTGACCTGATGGCGTACGTCATCCTGTCAGGCCGCAGAGCTCGCATCATGCACAGCCTCTGCAGCGAGCTCTTGTTTTTCCACTCCTGAGGGAACTTCTCCTTCTCCGGACACTCCGACTCCACAAACTTCTTCCAGCGCTTTGCCGAGCCCTCGATGTCCCGGTCCAGGTTGCGGAATTCGTCCATCGAACACAGGGCCTGTCGGAGACATGAAATTATGCAGCTTGGCAAAAACCTAAGAGCAACGTCCGCACGTACAAGATTTGAAGGCTCAAACCCGACCGCTTTGCACGCTCACTTCTCTTGATTTAACAGGATACAAAGAGGTAAATATTTGCAAGCCTGCATGAAATCAGCCATAAATATTACAGTAGGACTTAATTTAATATGCATTACATATAGAGCAAGGATAAGTATCGTAAAGCCCCTGAGAGCGACGCGTCGGAACTCGTCGGAACAAAGTTGGCAAACAAAAGGAGCCCCGGGGGGGCGAAAAGAGAAAAAAGGTGGGGTGGTGCCGTCAGCGTGGGCGTCCGGGTGTTAATCTAATCTAACGGCAAGGCAAATTGTCTTTATGCCGCCCAAATTGCTGAGTAAACAGTAGAGAGTTTCTTCATAACAGAGGCGCAAAGTGCTGAACAGGCAAAAGGGAAGCTTTCTTATTGGGTGGCTGTGTTTATTCAAGAGAAGCATTATGACACACGCAGCCAGCCTTCCCTGCTTTGCCGTTGCCATCGTCGCTGTTGCCAGGTTTGCCATCCCGGGGTCAAGGTGATGAAACCTGGCAAGGGCAATGATGACTGATAATCCCTTCCACGAATAAAAAAAGTCCTGCATATGGAAAACTGCACGTCTCAATAAGTTCAGAGTGTTCAGGACTTTTCACAGAGCAAGGAAGTCTGCAAAGACTTCCTTGTAGCTGTTTGGGTTCTCCCAGGAAAGCAGCATTCATCCACTGAGAAAATGTACAATTTAGAAAGCAGGAAGATGAATAGTGGAATGGTGATCGATGACAAAAGCTTTAATGACAGTTATTTAGGCTCACAGTGTTGCAACTCAGTCGCATGAACTGCCTTTGGGGATGGGGGGTGGGGGGTGATTGTGGGGGTGGAACTGAAAGTGATGCTGGATCAACCACTGGGAAGGCAACTCTCACCTACTGGAAGTCAATAATGAGAAAGGAGGTTATTAGAAAGAAGGGATTTGGAGGATGAAGCAGCATTTTGGAGGATAATCTCACTAGGAAAATCTGGCTACATAAAAACCTCATTTTAACTTCAGTGCTTGAGTTAAACCCTAGAAACCCTGTGATTGTGGTTCTAAAGGTGTGCTTTTCTATCAGGATGAAACAGAGGAAGGACTCTGGAGACATGAAAAGAAGTGAAGCTCAACAGGGAGTTCATTGTAGAGTCTAAAAGATGGAGGATGGCAAATTGGTTGGAGTTGGCTAGGAACACATTTACATTTAGCTTAACTGCAATGCACAGCGACTTCTCCTAATTTCGCAAGTACACGGACAGTGTGCCTGGAGCAACCTGCGGTTAAGGGTCTTGCACAGGGATCCAATGATGGCATTGTGGGAGGTAGGACTACGCTACGCTAGAGCTTGCGAGACAAAATGGCGGATCAGGAAGCGCTAGCAGTTCTACCTGGTGGGTGGAGGTTCTCGGCTAGGAGGGTGGGGTTATTCAAATGTCCCCCTCTACTGTGACGTAGAAGTACAGGAGAAATCTAAACGGCTCCTTTAAGCACGCGATTTCTGAAATTCACAAATTAATTCTAACGCAACTATTTTTTAACAAAACCATTTTAATCACCCTTACAGTGTGTATAGAGGCAGTACAGACCCAAATGGATATCCAAAGAACAGAAAAAGTGAATTTTTCATAATATGGGACCTTAAATGCAGACACACAGTGAAGGGACTAGCCAACACCATTCAGGTGTGTCTGTATGAATTACAGAGTTCAAGTGGCCATTAAGTGGATACTTCAAAATATTATAAAATAATCCATTAATCAATACTTTATCTATCCTCAACCTATTTGCCACACCACAGAACTGGCCATTTGCCAAAAAACTTGTGAGAACTCCAAGATTTAAACTGTGCAGCTGTACTTCATATCAAACCGGTAGCATCTCCGTGCAACAGTCCCCATTTCTGCTTCCCTTTACTGCTAAATTGGCAAGTGAAAGCCAAATCACAGAATCGAATCATATCCCGTCTCGCGCCCGCCGAACTCAAAATGTTTAGACAGGTTTTCAAAATATATCAAAATATAGTACAGATCATCTTGGAAGCAATTACGATTTCCTGATGAATGTAAAAAGTAAAAATCAGTTAGGAGGCTGCACAGCACGCACCACCCTTAGACTCATTTTCACAGGTATTAAAGCCAAAGCTCCATCTTCTTAAGGTCACGCTCACTGATTAATGTTGCCCTGCATAGGAGAGACCTTTTACTGGCTTAAACAGAAAAGGATGGCTTAAATGCAGCAATCAGCACATGGATTATTACTTTATATGTGCACCAAAGAAGCAGCAAAGGACATTCGCATACAGCAGTGCAGTCAGTGGGGGAAAAGACGGACCTGGAAGTGAACCCACAAAATTCTGCTCCCAAAAAACAAAGTTAATGTTGAAGTATTTGGCTTGAAATATTAACATGCAATGAAAGCTTTGGGCTTAGCTTATTGCTGAAAGGATCTGACAAGAGCATAAACTTTTAGTTAAGTGTCATCCTCAGGGATGTGGTTCCAGACAGACGCAGCGTATTACAACACAGCTGAGGCTCTGAACAAACGGCGGAAAGGAAAGATGTGCATCAAGGCAGCATCAGCTCAAGTTTTTAGGGGATTTAAAGGGGCGCTGCGGGGAAATCTGCCAATGTGGCTAACAATTAGTTCAAGCAAATGAAGCGGGTGGATGCATTAATACTTGCTGTGTTTATTCACTGTTAGCCACATTAAAATGTGTTTTTCCCCCCACAGTGTTGTTCTTCCGCAAACTATGATATTTTTGGATGATGTAACTGTGATGCAAGTTTTCCGTTAGGAGTGCAAACAATCTGTTTTGCTGGAACATGTTTTATGGAGGGCACATCAGACAAAGCAAGAGTAGGTAACGCCAGGATGCATGAAAAATGCAGAGTGAGTGTGATGTCCTTGACGCCGCCTCACCTTGATCCCGCCCCACGAGTGGTGAGAGAGGAAGTCCACGGGGGATGTGACGCCGGGCTGGGCGGGATAGCGCAGGAGAAAGTCCAGCTCGCTGGGGTTGATCTCTTTATTCATCAGTAAAATCTGGAGGGACGTGAGGGAAAGAGATAAGAGACATAAACACTGTCAAGAGGGCTGGGTGGTATACACATATTATACACAACACATCTACATGTATTAACTTCTTCTGCGACACCAGCATGCGACCTCTCAAAAGTTCCAAAATCTTGTTGTAGGTTTTCCCAGAAGAGCAGAGGATGTTATAACCACTAAGTGAAGGCCAATTTCACATTAACAGCCACGGTTTAGCAATGCGGAGATCAAAAAGGTAGAAGGTGTAATGTTCAGGTGTTCCCAGTTCCCAGTTCCCATAACTAATCTATAAGAAAGGTTTGTCTAGTGGTTAGGATACTCGCCTGTGGAGTAAGAGGTCAGGGGTTCAAATCCTACATTCAGCACTACCACCACTGGGTCCCTGAGCAAGACCCCTAACCCCAAGTTGCTCCCAGGGAGACTGCCCCTGATAGTAGGAAATGGAAGTCTCTCTGGATAAGAGTGTCTCCTAAACACCATACATAAAAATGTTCAAGGTGAAAACCCCACTAGAGGATAAATACCTGCAACTTAAGCCAAGGACAAAGCTCAAACTCTGCTATCTGAGGTCATACTGTAATTATTAGGGGTCCAAGCACAAAGTGACATGGAACCCTACTGTAACTGTTCTATTTCTTCATTATTATTATTATTATTATTATTATCATCATTATATATTTTTCCCTAGAAAACGGATTGTGCAGTTTGAACCGCAGGTCACAGAAAGCTGAAATTTTCAGGGTAAATAAGCAGGGTCTACGGTCCAAAGCAACGGAGAGAGTGGAAAAGAGGTGAAGAAGCGCAAGCAGGTTGGAATAGGTGGAGAAAAGTGTCAGGTGTGATGTGTGATAAAAGGGTTTCAGCAAGAATGAAAGGAAAGGTGTACAAGACAGTAGTGAGACCAGCCATGTTGTATGGTGTGGAGTCAGTGCCAATGAGGAAAGAACAGGAGGCAGAAGCTGAGGTTGCAGAGCTCAAGATGTTGAGGTTCTATTTGGAAGTGACGAGGATGGATAGGATCAGGAATGAGTACATCAGAGGGACAGCTCATGTTAGATGTTTTGGAGATAAAGTCAGAGAGGCCAGAATGAGATGGTTTGGATATGTCCAGAGGAGAGCCAATGAGTACATAGGTAGAAGGATGCTGAGGTTGGAGCCACCAGGCAGGAGGCTGCGAGGAAGACCAAAAAAGAGATTTATGGATGCGGTGAAAGGGGACATGAAGTTAGTTGGTGTGAGGGTAGAGGATGCAGAAGATAGGACTAGATGGAGACAGATGCTGGGGCGACCCCTGAAGGGAAAAGCCGAAAGAGAAACAAGAAGAAGAGTGATCGCCCTATAATACGTGCTACAGCAAAGAAAAACATGTTCTGATCACTAGGGGCGCTAAAATGCTACATAAATTTATGCAGTCTAATTCACATTCATACAATGCCGCTATTTGAATAATAGGGTCACTAAAAATGCAAAAAAAAATTATGCAGCTTAAACCGTAAGTTGCAGAAAGCTGAAACTTGGTCAATAAGTAGGGATGGTGTGCTGCTTAGCATTTACTGAAAAGCGTAAAAAATGCTACATAAATTTATGCAGTCCGATTCACTGACATTCTTCGATACTTACCTCAAGAGCCATAAGTCTGATTTTGCTTTATTTGGCATAAACAATCAGAACTAAGATATGGAAGAGGGAAATATGTTCTAACTCCTTATGTCTTGATATGATTCATGGAGTTATCCTATTTCATAAACACCGGCATCAGCAGTGTGTGGGTGTGTGTCTATGACATACACAGACACTGCTGATAATCAGTGCTGCTTTTGGTGACTTTTGCCTGGACCCCTTTGTTTTCACTTGCGGCTATATTTATTATTATTATTATTATTATTATTATTATTATCCTCACATATTCACTCCACTACATCCCTCCAATCACTCTAGAATAGCATGTTCTTTCCAAGCAGTTATTCTAGTCATTTAGTAAGAAAATTCCCAGTTTACAGTGCAATATACAACAAATAAATTAGTGACAATTTTTTGCCTATATTTTGCAGTCTAACATTTAACCTTGACTCCTGTGTGGACAAATATGATGTGTGAGTGTGTACCTGGAACGCGAGCTGGGCTGTGTATGTCAGTTTGTCACACTCAAAGAGGCCGCGGGTTGTGTACTGGAACACAGACGACGTGATGCTGTCAATCAGATTTAACACTCTCTGTTTCAAGGCCTCGTCTGGGGCTGCCTTCAGCACAGCGTTCTGGAATACCACACTGAAAGCCTGATCTCACACACACACACGGTAACAGATGTTAGCGAAAACACACACAAAGACAAACAAGACCCACAAACACATACACACACAGACAAACAAGAAGACGGATTATAAACTAACTCCAAATATTTCCATTGTGGGGCGATTAATCATTTTGCTGTTTCTCTCTCTCTCCCCAGGCTTCAAATGAGGCGTTTTAGAAAAGTGTTTTATTGCCAAAGATCGGGCTCGTTCTCCGCATAAATGTGTAGAAAAGAAAGAAGCAATTATTTCCTGATAGCTTGAGATTGTATCTTGTCACAGCACGGCAACGGTGGCAGGAAGGAAAAGCGAAGAAGGTTCTCGATGCGAATTTAATTACGCATTTTTTAATCTATCTTCCACGAAAAACAATAGGGGGGAAAAAGTTGGGCTCAGGGAAGCTGACACCTTGTCCGTATCGTAAGTCAGGCTGCTGATTTCATTACAGTCAGTCAGTAGAAGTAGGAGGCGGAGGAGGAGGAGGAGAAGGAGGGAAAAGAGATGGGTAGGGGGTGGGGGGTGGGGGGGTGCCTGGGGACGGGGATACGACACTATTAAATGTCATATATCACAAAAGGTGAACAGCAGAGAGGGACACAGGGAGAGGGAAAGGCAGTGAGAGAGGGAGCGAGCAAGTCAGAAAGGACAGAAGAGTAAGAGAAGCGGGGAACGCGAAACAATAAACTGCGTCTGGACAGCAAACACAAATCGGAGGACCAGGCGGAAACAAACAGTGGGGGAGGAAAGAATGGTGAGCATAAGGTTCAGGGTCAACAGCCAGCCCCACCTTGAGAGAAAACTGGTACATGGGGTGGATTTTATTGAGGTCGTTCATGATGAAGTAGAGCAGGGAGGCGCGGGCGGCCGCCGGCCTGTAGTGTTCTCGCGCTTCGTTGATTTTAGCTTCCGTCACCTTCGCCTCCTTCACCTGCATTACCGCACACACAAACACAGAGAACGCACACAAAGCAGAGGGTTAAAGGCCGCGACTTCTACGTCGGCAGCGGCGTTCAAAGCAAACCGAAGGAATAAGAAATAAACCGAGATGCTTTATAGCAAAAGTCGGCCACAGTCACGGTTTCTCTTTTAGGTTAAGAGTTGCAAATGAAAGCAAAGAAACACCTTCTCTTCGATCTCGGCAGCCGTGCGCTTGGTGATCTCCAAGTTCTCCACCAGCTCGGTGTCGCCGAGGAAGTTTCCGGAAGCGGAGGACAAACGGGAGAGCAGGTTGTCTTCCAGGGTTTTAAGTGTGATTTTGAAGCCGTTCTGTTGTTTTGTGAGGTTCGACTGAAATGACACAAAAAATAAACAAACAATAAGTTACGAGCTGCTATGAATTTGACAACCCGGTCAAAAGTGAGCAGCTCTAAATACAGGTGAACGCACATAAGAAATCCAATCGCTCAAAAGACATGTGGACTACTCGACAGCTAATCTTTAGGCAGTTTAAAAATATATCCTGTGAAAAAATATCCTGGTTTAAAAACAAATGTTCTTTATGAGTTAACCCACATCTCATGCATAAGCAGAAATATGAATTCATTTGTGCCAATGTTGCAATACTAAAGACGCAAAACTACCATTTTGAAGGTGTTTTCTTATAGCACTCATTCATTCATTATCTGAACCGGGGTCACGGTGGGGGGACTGGAGCCTATCCTGGGAAATGATGGGCGCAAGGCGCAAGCGCAGGGCACAGACACAATCACACTCTCACTCACACCTTACGGGGCCAATTAAGAGTTGCCAATTAACCTATAGTGGATGCTTTTTGGACTGTGGGAGCACCCAGAGGAAACACAAGGGAACACGGGGGAACACGGGGAGAGCATGCAAACTCCACACAGAAAGGCCCTACAACCGACCCAGGGATCGAACCCAGGACCTTCTCGCTGTGAGGCGGCAGCGCTACCACTGCGCCACCGTGCCGGCCTGATTGTAATTTTGTGAAGCGTTATTTGCACGTAACATTATATGCACACACTACTGATTGTTATTTTTCTCCACTTGACTGTTGTTACGATATTGGCTCATTATTTAACATGTTTTTTCTCCATTTAACTGCTGTTATGACATTTAGAATTTTAATATTAAACTGCTGCAGATCACATGCACATCCAATGCAAAAAGATAATTCCAGGACCAAAACTGTAGTTTGTATGTAGTTCCGCAAGTAACGGAAGCTTTTTTTTTTTTACCTGTAGGTTAGAGTTTTTATACTTTATTGTCTATTTATATATATGACAATATTTATATATGACAATAAAGTTTACTTTGACTTTGACTTAACAGCCAGTTATAAACTCATTCAGTCAATGTGTTAATAACAGCAACAGAAATGATGTTTACCTGCTAATACAGTTGAAGTCAGAAGTACACATATACTTCTGGTCTATAGGTTGAAGTCATCGGAACTGTTTCACTCAACTGATTATTGGCAGATGATTCCACTTTCAGTGGCACTGCCTTCAAATTGTTCATGAAACATTTTGTGTTACCTTCCACATGCTTCCTATAAACTGCTGGTGCTGTGGCCCATTCCGAGCGGGAGAGTGAGATCTGTTGACAAGTGGACACTTGAGACACATGTGGAGATGCATTCTAATGCCAAGTGTGCACTGATGTACTTAGAGATGTCCACTCTTGATCAGATCACAACCCAAGATGCATGTTAATGCCTATCTTGGACAGGGCGAGTCTGGCAAGGCCAGTTTACTTATCTTTCACATTGTCCTACCCATTGGTCATTTGAAGTGATTTACAAACACGAAATGGGAATAAATTCAAGTAAAATATACGAGAAAGGAAACGTAAAATTTAAATCCTATTCGTCACAGACATAACTATATACAGTATATAGCATGACGTGCAGTGAAATGTAACATCTGACGCCTGTCCAGGACATACGTAATAATGCATGTCTGGTTTCTGCTCATAAACCGCTCGGACCTGCAAACAGGCAATTGCAGAAGTCATTCAGCACCACGGACAGCGTTCCCATGCCACCGATTCAGCACGAATTCTGTTTGTAACGTACTGCATTATGGTGTAATCATGACCAGCCCTGGATCCTGCATCAGGATACCCTAAGTAACACAGCTTTCGGCACACTACGTTCCAGCCTGCTAAACTGACTTCATTCTCTCCATCTCAAAGACCTGTGACGAGTCCCCTGCACCTCGCTGCTCCATATTTGTGTTAAACAAAACCTAGGACTCTAGGACTCTGGTAAAGTTGTTGTCTGAACTTTCTCGTGAGCATTTAGTGAGGCATAGAACATAACAATTACCTGTACACATGTAAAGATATACAGATGTCAATCAACCTGAGTAAACCAAAAAGGATTACAAATCAAACCAAACCGAACATGTATCATTAAAAATTGAAAGAGAACTGTAGAGATTAAATTAAGATTACGATCGACTGCAAAGAGTAAATTAAAGGTGGATTAATTAAAGGCTTTTAGTCCATTTTTAGTCTTTTTTAGCCTTTAAGTTGAGTAAGGATGAGTACATCCAGTACTTAGTCTGGTAGTTCAACAGTGTTTTATTCTGCACCTTCTGGATGAAAAGAAATGAAATTAAGAAGAGAATTTGCTTTTCTTTTTTGTAACGTTAGTTTGACCGCAGCCTCCAAATCAGTGAGTGATCTGAAATTAAATTGGGACAATTCTGAACAATACTTCATCTTGAGTTTAGGAGCGTGTACAACTACAACAGTAGGCTTGCTAACAGTTACTTTGAATAATTCATCTGTTCGTGCTTTATTAAACTAATAATGTAAATAATTGTGTTTGTGCGCCAGACTTCTGATGAACTACAAGCTATTTATGGGCAGTTGTTAGTTGGAATGTGATGGACTTTTTCTAAATGTTACATCAGATTGCTCAAGTTACCTTGATGTGCAAAAGACCTGCCACTGGCACTGGCAATGAGTGCCGTCAGCATCGACTCTAGCAGAGTGCAACCACACTCAAGCATTTACTTCTGCTCTGTCATCGTCACTAAGAGCAGGCGCTTTGGGTGAGAGAGAGAGCTGCCCTCCGAAAGGGAGAGGAAGATGTGGGATGTGGGTGATGGTCTAATGGAGCAAAAGGTTCCAATCCCGCCACATCCGACCTCCAGCACACCACAACTGAACCCCTGAGCCAGACCCTTAACCTCAAGGTGTTCCAGGAAGACTGTCATTGTAATTAGGAAATGAATGTAATGAATGTATTGCCAGGACAGGACAATATGTGACCCTCCACAGCAAAACCAGTCTCTTGTCGCAAATTTTCAAAATTGAGTTATCATGTTTTCATGAAAGGACATAAATCAACCTTCAAAACGATACCTATATGGAATGAATCGGACGACATATGACTGAGATATCAACATTCAAAGGAGTCGGGTTTCTCCTGTCACGCCAAGTGAGAAACGGAGAAATCTGCCTTTGAAGTTGACTATCGCTGTAGCACTCACAGACGCTTGGTGCGGTCGTGGCTACGTTTGCATTTACGGTAGCCTACACTGCATTCACAGCCACACGGATAGCCTACCTGTCTTAGGTTAAATGAACTCGGGAGATGAAGATGGATTCCGGAGAAATATCTTCACGCTAGTCAACCAGTGGATTTACCGTAAATACTGAAGTAGAGCGGTCAAAACACAAACTTTTAACATTCTGCTGGAATTGAATTCCTCACCTCAAGAAAGTCACATTTTTAGGATGGAAAGGGTAAGTTTTTCAGCGAAATTTATTCACAACAGTACAGTATAGACCTTCCACTGTTTCAAAACACTAAAAACAAAAAATCCCAAATCTTACCCCACGCAACATAAACACTCGTTTTTCTCGGAAACCTCTGTTGCGTCAAGTGACTGGTTTTTGCCGTAGAGGGTCACATATGACCTCAAATCAGTATCAGGATTAACTGAACATTTTACCTTAATTATGAGTAATAAACAATTATTTTGTTTCTGTTTGTTCGTTTTTTTCGCCCTTACAGCTCTCTGACAAGGTTTGTACTACAGACATGCTGAGATTTGGGTTCTAATGAAAGAGTGAATATTTTTGTGTTTTTAAAATAACTGAAGGAACCACACAGATGGTTTTTAAGGGAACAATACACGCACAGCAGGGAAAAGTATTAACAGAATTTTAAAAAATACTTATTAACAGCATCTCAAAAATGATCAAATTAATCACCATGGGCAAGATGTAGTGTTGTACTCGAGACCAGTCTTGTCTTGGTCGAGTTTGTACATGCTCTTGTCATGGACTCAGGATGTGGAGACCACAACTCTGAGAATATTACTATTAATGAGCTGTTTACTAGAGCATTGTAATGAGAACCCTTTGTGCATATTTAGGTCAAAAAATGTTGCATCTCTCGTTTCGGAACCCTACTTTAAACTGATTTTCCATTTATCTGGTGTTTCAGGCCATGTTGTGTGGTGTTTAGCAGCTACCCCCCCTTATCTCTGGGGTGAGTTTGATCTTGTGGCGTGTTCTGTCACTGTGGTTCGTTGAGTTTAACATGTGATGTGATCAGTTTGGATAACTGCTTCCAGTGAAGTGATTTCCTCATTATAGATACGTAAGAGAGAAATATTCCATAAACATCTTTCATGTTGCTTAGTGTATGTTGTTTGCTTTGTTCAGCTCTTTTTGGGGGCTTTTTAGGCTTTGCATGTTCCGCTTACTTGTCACTTATTTGTGTAAAACATGCATTGGTCCGGTCTCGCCCCGCCCTGGTCTTGATCTCATCTTGGTCTCGGCCCTTCAGAGTCGTGGTCTTGTCTCGGTCTCGGCCAAGACTGGGTCTCGGTTTAGATGGTCTTGACCACAACTCCAGCAATAATTTGCCCAGCCTTAGATGTCACTCTGAGTAGGAACATCTACTACATGTCACAAATGTAAATCTACAAGCTGCGATAACAGGTTTGACAAAGCTGATGGATTCACACAATACATCTTTACGAGTATATAAGCTCTCACACTCCATAGTCGATGTAAGGATTTTATAAATATAACAATTGCCCCAAAAAGTTCGCAAACCTCATTATTTTCTCTCCCCAAAACACAGTCGAAGGCAGTGATGCGCGAGTGTCATGAGACAGTTTTTCCACACGGCACCCGTCGTGGCAATAATGATAATAACAATAACAACGCCAACGGGAGCTGCACAGAAAAAGGCATTTGCATTGCTGACTTCTCCGACCTTGACCTTACGCTTGACCTTTAGCCAGAGGTGGGAAAAGGGAAAGAAGTGGGGAAACCTTAATGAGTCGGTAATTAACCGCCAGTCTTTTTAGCAATGTTGTGCGTGCAGTTTTCCCCCCGACTCGGCCAAACAAACAATTAACTTGTCAGCATGACGTTCTGTCGGAATTAAAAGCAGATAAAAACATCCATAATTTCAGGCAAATAATGATGTAAGGCGAAGGGGGCCGGTCGGACTGAGCTAGTTTAAGGAGACGAGCTCTCTGTTCCTCATTAGAGAGCGAGACGTGCCCACGCTCTACAGCCTGACATTTACAGAGTCCATGGGACTTTCCTGATCTTTAAGCGTGGAGGCAAACCTGTTTATTAGCTCAAACGAAACAATTTCTTACCTTGAAAATCTCAATAAATCAGACTAGCTCCATTCCGTAATGGAGCTAGGAAAAAAAGTAGTGGCTCTACGGCATTATGTAAGTGCAGCTTTTCACAATGTGAACTAGAGCTAACAATCCACGAAAATAAACTGTATACTGTTGTGGTCTCCAAATGTATTCATTTAATTTCAGTATTAATGAAGCTGATAGAGTTTTATTTCTTTCAATTTCATTTTATCTCATTCATGTTGCACTGAAACTGTCTCCGGAAAATGTTTCTGAATAGTGTTAATGTTTACAGACGGTACAGTATTGTCCCTTCAAACTGCTGCTGATCTGGGACACATTTAATGCCAGCCGATTGAGACTGTAATCCTCTTCTCTTGACTGCTGCTGCAATATTTACACAATTTTTGCCCTGATGCTACATTGAACATTGCTGTACATATCACTGATAGCTGTCTGAACAAACTGAAAGTATTGCACAGGTTGTTTTATTGAATAGACTTGATAGAATGTCTGATATTGAAACTGTTACTGACCTCGTGCACATTCACCACATTCATTCATGCACTTTTTAGTGTCAAAGACAACTCCAAAACCATAATTGTAGGCCGAGTACCGCATTCTAATTGTCTCTCTTTCTTCTTCTAGTTTAAAGGTTTACATTTATGTTCTCCTCTGTGTATTTTACATTGTATTGATATATTTTTATTCTATGTGCCTTATTTGTATGATGTTCTTTGTTCTGTGCACTGTTAAAACTGGAGCCACGTCGTCTCGTCTCTTTGTGTACCTGTACAGTATATAACAGAGATGACAATAAAGTTTACTTTGACTTTTAACGTTGACTTTTTTGCTTATGTCTTATCCAAAGTGTGGTATTTTTCAAGTTTTATAATATTACTTCCAGGTCCACGAAGGACATCCTACATGATACTACACACAGTATATTGTTATGTTTTTCACTGAATGTTAATGTCTTTCCTAATTACCGTTTCACTAAAACAAGTGGTCTGTTCAATTTGTTAAATTACAGCACAACACTGTATATTTTTCAATGCTTTTTACGACTTGATTGACAAATTTAAAATGTAATTTTGCATTCCATTTAGGTTAAGTTACTCTCTTTAAGCAAATAAAGCAAATAAAAAATAATAAAAATAAAATAACAATAATAATAGAATTTTGTGCTTCGGTCTTAAATCTGAGTATGTGATTTTATGCCATTATTTATATAGTGCACTTTACAAAGAGACAGAGGGAAAAAAAAAAGACGAAGCAACTAGTCTCAGGGAAACGCAACGGAAATCCAATGTAAGAGTGTTTGAGGCTGAGGTAGAATGAAATCCCGGACGTCCTGGCCGGACGCATTTTTTAGGTCAGGAGAAAAGAGAACGTACGGTCACCCTAACACTACTTTTACATTTTTAAATTTTAAACCAACACATTTTAATCACACAAAGCAATCCATGTAAAGCATATTTTGCATGAGTCATTGACTACATCATCTTCTTTCACATTCAGCTCCGAAAAAGGCAAATCAGGCACATTTTCATCGACAGGAAACTTTCCAGAAAGACAAAAAAGTCAGGTGCCATCGAACAATCTGTGGTATCTGTCGTGGTATCTGTCTTCATTTCATACAACTTTCAGTATTAATTAAGATGATAAGAGAGTTTGGTATTCTCTCTGAAACGTCTCAGAGAGACGCTCATTAACCGAGCGTCATAAAATCCGATTATATTTTTTCCAGCAAATATGGCCGCAGGCATGCGCAGTTTAAAGACGTTATCGCGGCACGGTTTTTTACGTTAAACGCAGATTTAGTCCTCAACCGAAGCACTTCGTGTTCAGATTAAACTCATCCTTTGGCGTGAAAGAAGCGCGAGAGCGCCGCGGCCCCCACGCTGGGCCTCTGGAATTATCTGAAGCTTCGATCTTTAAAACGGGGAGGGGGGGGGACAAACTCCGCCGTCAGCAAATCCGCGATGGCGCGGGGAGCGGCTTGTTTTCGTTCTGCGAGTGGAGCTAATGAGAGCGGAGAGAGGAAGTGTGAGGAGAAGAGCTCAAGCTCTAATTGCTCGGCCTCACACGGAACCAGGCGCGCAGGAGACGTTGCTTCGACTGAGCGTTCGCGGCTCCTGTGATTGCTCCTATTTAGGTGGAGTGTTTGTGGCGGCCCTCAGCGCTCATTACGCGACCTGAGGCCGATTCCTCAGAACGAGCCGCCCGGTAACTCCATCACAGCGGAACTTGTGGGACCCGAGGGTTTATTAAAGTGATCGTTCATTTTGTATATTGTGCATGTTTTATATTGTGTATTGTGTTCTTTATTTGGTATACTGTACTTATTCACTTGGACACTGTCTTGAATATTGTACTGTATATTTTGTATTATATTGTTGTCAGTTGTGCTCATTGAGTATTGAATATCGGTTTGTCTCTTAACATTTATACTCTCTGTTTCATCCCTATTGCCTGCATTAGTATTAAAGAGACACTAACAACCGGAAGTTCACATTCATTTTGTCATTTGAAACTATTCTGCAAGTGAGGTGTCAATGAATCTGCGGACTTTTTGGGGATTTCAGAAAGGGGTGGCTAAAACAAGCAAATCAATTGCAGTGGGACGTGGCTTATTTTGCGTAAACGGCTGTATATTTGGACTAGGGCTGTGCAGAAAAATCAGCTACATCAATATATCGTGATTTTCCTTTCACGATATACTATATCTATTTCTAGCTACAAAAAATGATATTTTCGAGGGGTTGAAACATGCACCACGAGCAGCCTCAGATAACTGATTGGACACTTTCATTTCTTGTTTTCAATCTTACGCACTTTATCTTAACCTCTCCGGTGTCCACTAAAATGCAAAGACAATAAAGTTGAAATTCAGTTTTGAGTGATGTTGTTTTGGCTGAATTATTAATGTAACGTGATTCATTAAGACCACCCGGATCGTACACAGCAACTTGCATTTCAGCTCTGTTTTTACCATTTCAGTGAACTGTAAAATATCGCAATATGTGTAGAGTAGCAATATATCGCGACATAATCATATCGTGACCCATGTATCGTGATACGTATCGTATCGTGAGGTCCTTGCCAATACCCTCTCCTACTTTGGACTGCTTTGGTCCAACTTGCATCAATGGCACCAACTGAGCAACAGGGGGTTCTATAAATGCTAAATGCTATATGAATTTATGTATAAGTATGATTTTGCTGAAATTTGGTATAAACAATCAAAACTAAGTTATGGAAGAGGGAAAAATTTGTACAATGTTGCTATTTTAACAATAGGGGGCACTAATTATACAATTGCGCTATTTGAACAATGGGGGCGCAAAAAAATTATGCAGAGTAAACTGTAAGTTGCACAAAGCTGAAACTTGGTCAATAAGCAAAGATGGTGTACCGCTTAGCGGACTAGGCCTGATGTCATAACAGAGAGCTTTTGGGTGATTTTACGCTAATTTTGACTTCTGATTCCCTGACTCTTTGCCGTTTACTGCATCTACTGCTTTTGCGCTTCTTTTTGTGACTGTTACTTGGACCCCACTCGTTGCTGCTTGCGGCTATATTTATATATATTTTATATAAACCAGTTAAAATAATTACGCAGAACCATTAAATGGGATTAAAGAGGTTGGCCTTAAACATTTCAACTCACTTGTTTATGTTCCTCAAGAGTTTCTCAAAAGCATGTCTAATGACCAACTTGGCCATTTTTTGCCGGGCTGAAAATCATGTCTTAATATTAGTCATTTTGGTCTACCCTGTGTAACCTCAGTAAACATTCTGAAAATACCCCTGGTCTCCATTACCCACAGAGGCCAAACCACAGCGCGGCCTTTTCTCATAATTACAAGCTCCTTTTCTTGTAATTACAAATTAGTATGTCACAATTCTGAGATAAAGTTCTGATTTTTTACCTCGGTGGATGTAATGCACTTCTGTAGTCATGAATGTAGCATCCTGCTAAAGAGAACTTTAATGGATTGCTTATACAGTACGTTTGCAGTATCACGGTAAATATGCCAAATAAATTTTTTGGTTTTACAGGAATAATGTCATCTTATAAACTATAGAAGCACAACAAATCAAAGTATATCAACGTTGGACTCACATCTTCCGGAATAGCTTATGATTTCTCAAAACATGTTTAAAAACCAAATTAGCCATTGTTTTAGAGAAATCATATGCGACCCTCCACGGCAAAACCAGTCGCTTGCCGTTTCTGAGAAAAACGAGCGTTTATGTTGCGTGGGGGAAAAATTTGGATTTTTTGTTTTTAGTGTTTTGAAACAGTGGAAGGTCTATACTGTACTGTTGTGAATAAATTTCGCTGAAAAACTTACCCTTTCCATCCTAAAAACGTGACTTTCTTGAGGTGAGGAATTCAATTCCAGCAGAATGTTAAAAGTTTCTGTTTTGACCGCTCTACTTCAATATCCACTGGTTGACTAGCGTGAAGATATTTCTCCAGAATCATCTTCGTCTCCCCGGTTCAGTTAACCCTAACACAGGTAGGCTGTCCGTGGCTGTAGATACAGCAGCGTAGGCTACACGTTAATGCAAAAGCGTGTATGACCGCGCAAGCGTCTGTGAGTGCTACGGCGATAGTCAACTTCAAAGTAACGTTCTCCGTTTCTCATGGCGTGACAAGGAAGCCGACTCGCTGAATGTTGATATCTCAGTCCTATGTCGTCTGATTCATTCCATAGGTATTGTTTTTGAAGCTTGATTTGTAACGCTTTCATGGCTTCATGTAACTCGGTACGAAATTTGCGACAAGTGACTGGTTTTGCCGTGGAGGGTCACATATACTGTATAAAGCTAATAATGCTAATAATCAATGGAAACACAGTCGTGAGTGTGGCTTTTATATAAACTCTAGCAGATGGATTGATTCATTTGGCACAATGTTACTTTACAACTATGGCCCTTTCATTGATTTATTGGCTTTTTACGCCTCTCCGCACTCAAAACATGTTTAATGACGCTTTTAGCATTTTATTTTAATGGAGAATGCAGGCGAAAAGCTAACAATGCTGACAATCAATGAAAGTAGTCATGCTTGTGGCCTCACGTTGAATATCATTTCAATGGACAATGTCAGAACAAATATAAGCACAAACAATTAGAACAGTATCATTATTCCATTCACATCTTACTAAACAATTCCACTATCAGATGCAATTTTCATATTTCTATTAAGAACTATATACGCCTACAGATCATCACAGGCTGGTCAGATGATGCCGAGCTCGTGTCATTTTTCTTGTAAATTTATGAGAATTTCGAGAAGCGACGTTTACATCTGCGTGTTTTCCACCGCTGGCGTTTGACTTGTTCTCTAACAGAAACAGCTAATCTAATCATCAGACACATTCTGAGTGATCAGAAACTCTCCAAGATTTTAAACGCATGGGTCAAATGCTTTTAGGCCAAACTGCTTAAACCTCTTTAAGGGATCTACAAGTCAAAAGTTTTTTTTTATTACAAGTTCAGGTGATCAACTGTACGCCCGGCTATTAAAGCCACACACACCAATTATCCGGCACTTAGAACACGCGCCTCATCAGACGCCGGCGAATCCAATTAAGTTCAAAAAACGCCTTTCTGGAAGCCTCCAATTAGCTGCTGTCCGTCCATTTCCCCCATCAGACAAAGAAGCGAGATGACGGGCTGGTATCAAAGAGTTGGGGTTTTCTGCTTCTAATGAAAAGCATCTGTGAAAACTGTTAAAACTTTGGCATGACTCAGTTCCTTTCTGGAACTATTCTATAAAAGTTCTTTATGATAATATACGGAACTATAGACTATAAAACACCGCAGGAACTTTTTTATTGCAGGAAACAGGAACTTTTTTTTCAGGGCTAGCAACTTTATTTGCTTTCATGTCGGACAGGTTGGAGTCTGGTTGAAGAGCAGCAACTTTTTTATTAATGAGGGCCTTTTGGAGACCAAACATTATTTTTTGGTCTAAAAATTTTGGTTCTGATTGACATGATGTTAACACGCACTAGTCTATAAGACAGGTACTGTCACGGAACAGCAATGGTAGCCCTTTGAGCTGAAAGTTAGCTAGTCAGCTCAAAAAACACATTTTTCTTAACTAAAACTCTCGAAAAATGCTTAGCAGCTATGACGGTTTAGAGAGATGGGAGATTTCGGGCCAAATTCCCAATCGAGGAATAAGACTAGATTTGAATGGTAAATCTCCATTGGTCCAAGACTAGGCTTAATCTATGAGCAAGAAACCATCCCTTAATATTAGCTTCAGGCCCATGACCTCTGTCTTGCCATTAACACGGCGACGAAGGTGTGGTTGGAGGACCTGAGCTTATAAAACTGTGTACACACACCTGCAAGCAGTGTTGGCTTCATAAACCTCACTCTAGCTGAAACTGTGTGGATGTGGATCAGCCTCATGTCGTCAAGGGAAAACACCTCATGACCACTGGTATGTCCAAATTAAGCCAGACAAACATTTTGAATGGTAACAAAGACCATGTCCACACTAATACGTTTTCGTTTGAAAACGCATCTTTTTCTCTCCGTTTTGGCCTTCCGTCCACACTGAGACGGCGTTTTTGGTCAAGGAAAACGGAGCTTCTTGAAAACGCTCTCCAAAGTGGATAAATTTGAAAACGCCGTTTTCGCGTCGCAGTGTGGACTGTGAAAACGGAGGCTTTCGAAAACGATGACGCATTTTAGTCATATGATGCAGTCGCGTGACCAATTCAACTAAGACGGCGGACGGCATTGTACAGCAGTTGGTTTGTTTGCTCTCAATTTTGACAGCCCTATTAAAGATTAATATCAGTTTGTACATGCTCTCAAAGAGCCGGAAAGTAAATAAACGGCAGACGGAAATGACGCAGGTCGAATCGTCTTACGTTTCACGCATGCGCAGTACAGGAACGTAAGCGTTTTCAGTCGTTTCAGTGTGGATGATCAACTCTTCGGAAACGACTGAAAACGATAGTGTGGACACGGAGCGTTTTTAGACGAAAACGCCGTTTTCAAATTTCTCCGGATTAGTGTAGACGTAGTCGAAGAGGAAATTAAAGAAAAGAAAGTGGACACTACAGACAACGTTCTAACAGTGTCAATCGTGGAGGTGTGGACAGGCACTGAGAGAGATAAACTAAGAAATGATGCACATCAGGCAGACACAAGTAGTTGTAACAATGTCGGACACTCTTGCTATGCACTGAGAACTTTTGCAGCAAAACCAAATAAAAATTCATAACAAAAGTGAATCAGGAAAAAGAAAATGCTCTGACAGAGCTTTCGTGGAAACTTAAAACCTGTCTCACTCGGCACGCATTACGCATGACTCTCACTGCAGTATTACTAGGTTTTCAACAACCAAGCCTGACTGCTTCACACCTTCTCCAAATCATTTCGAAAATCCAGTCATGTCCAACACTAATATTTTTACATTTCGACACAGACGAACTATTACAAGTGGACTTTGATTTAAGATTGAGGTCGACTTATTAATTTTACATTCATTGATACCATACAGTCTTAATGAAATAATTATGATCTAATACCACAAATAAAACGGCTGATTTTTTTAATGATAAAGCATATGTATATCTGATGTGGGTTATGGAATAGCACTGTACACTTTCACATTCACATTCACTAGCACAAGGCTTGGTTTCAATGCCGCTCAAGTTCTTCACCATTTTTTTGTGTTCTGAGTTTCAGGTGTCAAGTTTGTGTCTATACATTGCAAGTTTTGCTTAGGAAGCGGAATACGTCCCGTTTTGTGCGCTACGAATGAGGAACCTGCTCTTTTCGGCACCACTCCACACCTTTTCATGCTGTCAAAACGCCACAAAGCTCCTTGGTTCTGTGTAAAGCTTGGCCCTCACAACTCTGAAAGCTGCTTTAACCTGGGGACCCATCGCAAAGGTTGCAAAGAGGCCGGCCAGAGACAGAGGGATAAAGGAAGCTCTCCAAACACTGAACTTTCATAAACCGCTTTTTCTAACCTTGAGCTCCTCCAGGTCAGGCCTCTCCATGCTGACCACGGCGGCCAGCAACTGGTCCTCGAGGCCGTCTCGGGTCACCGTGAAGTTCATCAGCGTGCACTGGGCCTGCAGCTCCGGCTGGTAGTGTGGGTTTGCCAGCTTGGTGTGGAGGATGAGGCGGAAGCCGGGGTTGTACTCGCACTCTTTGTCGCCAATCTTGATGTAGCTGCGGAAGACGTGATCATGCTCTTATTTATGAGGTCCTTACTAACGTACTTGATCAGTGAACATGGTTCAGTGCAGTCACAGCCCTAGAGACAAGTATTGACGGGTTACCATGAAATAAAGAAACATGACATGCTTTATGGAAGGTTTAGAACCGACTAGAAGAAGAAAAAAAAAAAAAACACTGACCGTTCACTGGCCTCGTAAGAGAAAGCGTAGACTTGATCATAGATTATTGCAGAAGGAGTCCAACTCAAATCCAAATCCAAAATATCAGGCCCTGCCTAGGTTGGGACCCAGTGTAGTCCCAATCCACACAGCTCTCAATATTTTGGTGAGCCATGGTATTTAAATCTTGATTTTGGGAAATTGTCTAAAATTTGCTATTTAGTATGGAAGCGTATTGCTGCCACGGCATAATAAAAAAAATTATATGGCTATCATGTTAAAACATGAAAACTTGACGTTAGAACGTCTTAAAATATCACCTTAGAACGTGTTAAACATGTTAGAACGTGAAAAATATCACGTTAGAACGTCTTAAATATCACGTTAGAACGTGAAAAATATCCCACGTTCTAACGTGATGTTTTCATGTTATAATGTATTATTATGGTGTGGCAGCAATACACTTCCGTAATTTAGCTTCCACTGACTAGTCAGCAGTTTATACGTCTTCTTATGCTCCAGTGTGAGATGTAGTCAAATGTAGCACAAAAATATAGCATAACATCAATGAATGCAAGAGACGTTCGACCGTCACCACCACTCATCAGAATTACTGTGGTGGTGTAATGATTGGATTACTCATCTGCAGACTAAGGTTCAAAACCAACTCTATCCTCTATCCAACCACTAGACCCCTGGGGCATTGGGTAGCGTAACGGTCAGAACGTTCGCCCTGCGATCGGAAGGTCGCCGATTCGAATCCCGGATCGGTAAAAGGTGCCACTGAGGTACTCATGAGTAAGGTGCCGTCCCCAAGCACCGCTCCCCAGGCACTGGCCATGTCAGCTGCCCACTGCTCCTTCACGGACGAGTCAAATGTTGAGTTCACATTTCGTTGTAGTGCGCTGTGTGCAGTGCTGTGTTCACAATGACAAATGATCGCTCACTTTCGTTGAGCAAGAGCCTGACCCCAGTTTGCTCCAGTGAGACGCGAGTGTCCCCGTGATTAGGAAAAGCGAGTTGTTCTGAATAGAAGTATCTGCTAAATGTTGGACATGTAAATATGTAGCTTAAGATAATGTTCGCTGAAAAATAATCATGTTTTTGAATGAGTCTTGAATTTCCTGTAATCTGATTATGGTTTATATATCTTCACATAAGCGAGGAATGGGAAAAGCTACTTGCTCCCCTAATTCTTTACTCCTCACGTGTGAAACTGTACAGACAGGCAAATCTCACCATCTGAACTCCTGCGCAAGCGAAACATCATAAAAAGTAAGAAGAAACTAATTGTGCAGTTTTAGAAAGCAGCTAACATGCCGTCTCCACAGCTTCTTTTCTAAAGCCCTTCAGCTTTGGAAATATCTCAAAAGGGACAGTATCATGCCTGGACGTCTCTCCCTCTTTTGCTGTTTGCACCACATCAGTGATTTTACACTACAGACATTAATTGTGTGTTGCACTGCATGTGGTTAGCAGTTTGTTTTTTCCACGTCAGCAAAATCCGGACACTGAGTCTCTGAATGTTCTGCCTCATTACTCACTGCAGTCTTTTCTCATCTGACTCTCAAGCTCAGCGAGTTCAACATGTGGAGACAGTGTGTGTCTTGTTCAATTCTTTTTGCAAATATGCTCTTTTCACTTTGTTTTCTTTTTATTATATGCTCGTTCCTCTTTTATTGTGAACTGAACCACAACTATTTCACTATATAAGTCAGTAGACACTGGACAGTAAAAATATTGCCAGAGGCCTGTGGATCAAGAGGTTATAGATTGAAATCCAGCTCCATCCTACTGGCAGCGCTGCTACCACCACTGAGCCCTTGAGCAAGACTCTTAACCCCAAGGTGTGCCTGTAATCAGCCAATAGAAGATTTAGCAAGTGAGCACCTGCTAAATGCCGTAAAAGTTAAATAACATGTTAAAGGTGTTCTGAACTCATGCTATTTCACGTTAGCTAATTGTAACAGGAAGGTATCAACATGTCTTCCAGTAGCAACAAGGTTAATGGTCTCGCTCATGAGTCCAGTGGTGGTAGTTCTAACAGTACAACGAAGCTGGATTTGAACCTACAACCCCTTGGCCTACAGATGAGTCTCCTACCATTACACCACCACCATGTGTGTTATATATTTTCAAATTATAATGTTAAAAAGCTAAACAAACTAACAGGTTGCTATCGTGAGTAAAATACAGAACAACAGGAGACGTCTTTCAAAATGTCAAACACCTAATCTCATCTCTAAATGTGAACATTTTACCATTTACATTTACGACATTTCAGCAGATGTTCTTATCCATGGATGCGTTTCCCAAAAGCATAGTTGCTAACTATGTTAGTTGCTAATGTTGTTAGATGCTAACATAGTTAGCAACTATGCTTTTGGGAAACGCACCCCAGAGTGGCTTTCATTTCCTAATTACAGGGACAGCTTCCTTGGAGCAGCTTGGGGTTAAGCGTCTTGCTCAGGGACCCAATGATGATAGTGCTGGAGGTCGGACTCAAACACCACAACCTCTTGGTCCAGGGGTGAGTGTCCCCGGGCACACGAGCCCCCCACCACATCTACAAGCTGCTTTAACACACACTCATAGGAGATTCTGTGCAACACCATTTGCAAAATCCTTTTTTTAAATGAGAGGAATGAATGAGAAGAAAACTAATGAGCCACAAACGGAGACAACACAACCTAAAAAACTTTTTTACCAGCAGCGTCTAAACCCTTCGTCTGACCGAAATCAACCTTCTACTCAAACCTGGTTACTTCTTACCGTCCCTTCTTGATGGTTTCCCGCCCCAGCAGGGGCCCCAGCACTGGATCCACAGACTCCTCCAGGTTCTCAATCAGGACCACCTCTCCGGCGGACAAGGCCCTCTCGATGGAGTCCAGATAGCTACAAACAATCATATGAGAGAAAAACGATACCATGACCATGATGAAAACCTTACACATGCTATCATATCAAAAAGAAACATGGATTCTTGTTATAGACGTTCACCCTCTCTGGCCGATCCGTATGACCCGGAGGTCTTCTCCGTATTTGTTTTTGATCCACTTGATCCCCTGCAGCTGCGGGTCCACCATGAGGGGCCAGCGCTCGCAGTTGGTCAGGATGGTGGCGTTCTCTGTAGACATCCTGTCCGCCGGCAGCCCCTCGTTCTGCCATGCCGCAACGTCGGCGTCGTCCATCAGCATCGTCAGAGGGTCCAGGTCCAGGGTGACCGGGATTGGCTTCTGGTGATTGACAAGATCCGGGGAGGAAAAAAAAACCCCCAAAAAACAAGTCACTGCACTAAGTCTGCTGCTTCTTAAGGCCGCGAGTAAACAGCGTTATCGAATTTAGCAAAGCAAGCAAACAGGCGTCGAGATCTAATTTGGAAAGCCGTAGAGATTACAGGCTGAGGATGATTAGAAAGCTTTGTTTTGTTTCCAGTCGAGGTGGGACAGGAGAAGAAATCTGAATCCACAAACACAGCGGGGCTTTGACGGCTTGCTTTGTAATCCTGGTTATGATAATGTCTAATACAATACAAATCAGATTTTAGCAGGAAAGGAGAGAAGGAGGGTAGGAGGGAGGGAGAGAGGGAGAGAGAAACTAACCGTGAGCTGGCTGAGGTAGGGCTTCCAGGTGTTGTCCATCAGCTCGTGGCGGTAGCGCTTGGTGAAGTAGCCCAGGTAAGAGACGAAGGCGGTGATGAGGAGGACGTCACCGCACAGCGTCCTCTCCTGGTTTTTAAAATTGGCCACCGCCTCGGCCCAGCGCACGTTCTCCGAGGCCAAACCTCCCACCTGAGCACAGCACACAGTACAGTAGAGATTCAGGATGTTGGACCTTTTCAGTTCTCAAAACAAACGCTGAGCAATCAGTCAGTAATTTCTGGGCATACGTGAATCCTCAGGATGGAGGATTAGATCCATCTGAAACAAACCAAACGGAACCCCGGCATCTTCACGAGAGGCGTGTTTGAAAAAGTTTCACCTATATGTGAAAACATCCTCGAGCCGTTCAAGTTAAGACAATTTATTCGAGCATCGTGTCCGTTCCCATTCTTAAACCTAGTTCTAAGCAACGCCTAAACAGTTTTGGCAAGTAGCTAACAAAAGGAGCGGCGGCACAAACGCAACTAATTCGTTCTGCAGCAATGCTACGTTTATTACACTGTAGCTTTTCCAGTAACTGTTGGTTTAACAAATAGCGATGTAACAAAACTCCATGGCAGAACTTGCATCTGATAGGCTACCGTGCATGCGTGGCACATGCTCATGGCCTCACAGCGCACTCCTGGCAGCTGCGAGATGGGGTTGGAGTCCACTTTGGTGAAGATGGAAGCAACAATCTGTGGCTGTGACTTCTATATTATAGCTTGGCGGTAGCTTTAACGTTTAAAAGTAGCTTCCCCAACACTGGCCATTGCCAGAAAAATCCCATTTGAGAACCATTACATAGTAAGACTGAAGTGTAAACATGAAGGTAAGGTCTGTGTTGTGTTTTATTTTCGTCTTGTACACAATTTTGCACTCCAGGCTTGCCACTAGGGATGTAACAAAGCACAATATTTCACAATTTAACAATATCACTATGCATTACACGGGAGGTGTAGCAATATTTTTAGTGTACATGCCAAAGAAGGGATTGCCTCAGGCTGTGAGCCCTGAATCATCTATCAGACAAAAGTTGAGAGTAGCCCTCGCTATATTATTTTCAGGTTTACGTGTTTAATTGGTCTTGTTTTTAAAGGAGCATCTCTTTGATATCTGAAGACCCTTTGATATCTTTGATATCTGACGACAGCTGCCGTTAACCTTTGGCAACGTTGCCGTAAGTTAGCAGCAAGGTCATTATTTTCACATGCAAATCAGGTTTAGAGCAAACTTGTGGTGGAATTGTGGCAAACTTGTAAACTTGTTACCAAAAGTTCACTACTAATTTGCCATTTCTGGCAAACTGTTTCGGTAAAAAGTCACTGGCAAATACGTTTGCCACTAGTGGCAATTTGTCAAGTTTGCCGCCAGTGACAATGGCAAACTTTGGGGCAACACAAACTGGCAAACTCTACCCAAATTAGCCACAAGTTTGCCGTAAACCTGCCGCAAACATTTTGTTTTAATAAGGGGAGCATTAATCTACTCATAGCCCCAATTAGTAAAGGTCTGCAAATATTAGTTCCCAATTGCGAAGCCAAATTAATGGCCTGAAATGATGAGACCTAAAGTGTAAACTGCAATGTCATGAGTAAAGTGTCGAGCCTTGATACAACCAGGAAGCATGACGGTAATGTCTGCAGTGAACTGGTCTCGCCAAGTAAATTCGCTTCTACTTGGTATCAAAATTTCAAAATAAGAAATTGATTGATGATTAAATGACTGATTTAACTACATGAATGACATCAGTTATCCAGTCCAACAGTGTTTTTAGGTGGTTCTCCTGGGATGCGAAACCCCAATCTTTCAATTAGCAGACCCCCGTACCTCCACCATCACTATCCCAGCTCCCGAACAGACCCTGGTTCCAAAATGTAACCGGAACCTGTCTGACGCAAAAGTGAGTCAGCTAATTTACTTTTACTGCAAGATTTTCGGGCTAGAGTGGAACTCACGTTCAGCAGAAGCGTGATAATTGACTTTGTGAGTTTTCCTTTCCTTTTTTTTTTTTCCCCCACCCAAAGCTGTGAAGTAATTAAGACCGGAGACGCCGGGATGCTGACAAGATCAACCTCGAGATTTACACACGCCGTCATCATCTGAGTGGGAACCCATCAACTTCCAGAGGAGAGCATGCAAGCGCTGCCAAAGGCCACCAGTGTTAGTGTGTTTGTGTACGTGCGTGTGTCTCACCAGGCGGTTGGCGAGGGAGATGGTGCGCGCCGTGGTCTCGGCCTCCTGTTGGCACTTCAGCTTGTCTGCTGTGGCTTTCTCAAACTTGGCCGTCAGCTTCGCCAAGTTCTCATTAAGGTGCTGTCAGGGGGCAGGGGTGGGGGTGGGGGGAGGATGAGGAAAGAGCGGGGTTGTTAAAAGAAGGAGACGCCGCCAGAAATATAGCTTCGAGCGAGCGAAACGAGCACACAGCAAACAAGTTTATCTCGACCCGGAAAAGGAAAAGTGAAGAAACGCTGCTGCGCTAAAGGACGGGGAGCCGCCTCTCTAACAGAACCCTGCTGCTCTAATGGAAAAGTGCAGGGACAAACACAATTAGAAGGTGAGGATACAGATGGCGGACTGGTGGAGCTGGGGCTCGGCAGCAGCACCTGCGCAGCTCTGTTATGATGCTTATTATGTTATAATGCTGTGTTTGGAAGCTTTAATATTTCTACAAAGAGCTGCTGTTGAAGTAAAAAACGTAACCAACTGATTTATATTTCTAGTGATTTTACGATGCTTAATTTCTAAATACATAAACACACTTACACACACATGTACATTATATACACCGATCAGCCATAACATTATGACCACTGACAGGTGATTGCCTCATTGCAGTGACAGCTGGCAGTGAGTGGGATATATCAGGCATCAGTGAACATTTTGCACTTGAAGTTGAAGTGTTAAAGCATATAAAAAACGGGCAAGTGTTATGATGTGAGCCACAAGGGCCAAATTGTGATGGCCAGGCACTACCAAAAATGGTCCAAGGAAGGAAAAGTGGAGGAAACGAGGCAACAGGGCCGTAAATGACCACGGCTCATTGCTAAACACTGATGAGAACAAAGGCTGATCCAATAGTAGAGCTATCACAGCTTAAATTGCTGAAAATGTTAACGCTTGGTTCCAGAAGAAAGGTGTCAGAGAACACAGTGCAACACAGATTTTGTGGGGCGGTTGGTAATGTAACGGTTAATAAAAGTGAGTGATTATTTGTCACTGTGAACACACCACAGCACAGCACACAGTGGAGCACAACGAAATGTGACCTCTGCATTTAACCCATCCGTGAAGGAGCAGTGGGCAGCTAACAAGCACCCGGGGAGCAGTGCTTGGGGACGGTACCTTGCTCATGAGTACCTCAGTGGTAACTTTACCGCCTCTGGATTCGAACCGGCGACCTTCTGATCAGGGGGCGAACACCCTACCGTCACGCCACCAACCGTCCCAAGTTTATGAGGGAGTTTGCATCATAAACAGAAGGTTGATGGCTCGAATGTCGGACCGGTAAAGGTACTACTGAGGTATTCGTGAACAAGGTACTGTCCCCAAGCACTGCACCCGCTCCAAATGCAGAGGACAGATTTTGTTGTGGTGCACTGTGTGCTGTGCTGTGGTGCGTTCACAATGACAAATAATCTTAGTTGGATGAACATAATGTTATGGCCATATATATATATATGACAAAGAGAGAGATAGATAGGCGCACACACACACACACAGGTACACACACTGTATTAGCCGCTTAGCCTCGACTTTTTACCACCGTTCTCTGAGAAATAAACAGCTAAATCTGGTCATCAGACACGCGGCAAGTGACCTGAAACCCTTCAGAAAAAATGAAAGTGTGGTTAAATCCGATCTATCCCTTAAAACCTAAAGAACATTGCAGGAAATGTAATGCTCCAGTTTGTCTCATGGCTGACTCACATTGATTTTGGCCTTGATGACAGAGAGTTTCTCCTGAGCGGACGCCAGCTCGGCATTGGCCTTGTTGAGGGCCTGGCGCTTAGGTTCCACTTCGCAGTAAACCTCGTAGAACTTCACGATGTTGATGACCCAGGAACAGAGGCCAGCAGCGGCGTTGGACTTGGCCGCCACCAGCTCCGGTTTGAACTCGGGGTACTGCAGATAGGGCTGGAGGGCTTTCAGGCAGTTCTCGTGGACGTTCTCCTTGTTGAAGTTGATCAGGGAGTCCAGAAAGGTGTCGACTTTGGCCATCATCACCTTGGCTGCTTTCCAGCTGCGGTCTTTGGGGACGCGACCCCCAGGGGCCATGAGGACCATGACGGCGGCAGTCACGTTGGTCACGGCCGCTACGGGGGAGCCGAACGACTTCAACTCTGTCAGGTTGTTCTAAAATAAGTCGGAAAAACAGGAAAATGTAGGATTTAAGGCCTAAAATTACAATCTTGCGTTTTATTTGTGTTATTTTACATGACAAAATTCAAAACGGTACTTTATTCTAAAAAAATAAAATCTGAGCACCATAATGAGAGGATTTAAGAAAAATGTTAGGTCTTGACTATATCATAAAACTAAGATTATTGGTTTTATTGCCTTAAACATAAATTACTGAAAACATCTGCACCTTAAACTATATTTTAGGATTCAGCAGAGAAAAAAGAAGAAAACTGAAGGAAATGGGGGATTTGACAACTTTCCTGAAAAATTAAGGGTGAAGTGTTGCGGTGCGTATCTGACCTTGTTGAGCGTGTTGAGGGCCTCCTGGGCGGCTACTAGCGCTGGCTCGGCCTTGGCCAAGTCCTGCTCGCAGTCCTGCTGCTTCCTGCTCACCACCACAGCAATGTTGGCCACCTTCTCCTCCTCCTCGTCAGCCACCGCCTTCTCCCGGCTCACCTTCTCCGTCTCCACCCCTACCACCTGGATCAGTCGGTCAGCGTCCTCGTTCTTTTGCTTCAGGTCCACCTCCTGAGCCGCCAGCTTGGCCTTCAAGTCGTCCACCTATGGGGGATAGTAGTAGTGTAATGGTTAGAGAGCTTGTGAGCTTGTGACTTGTGAAGGTGACATTAAGGTACCTCTGAGCAAGGTACCATTACCAAGTACTGCTATATGGGCATTAAAAGGTATCCAGATGTCCCCCAGGCCCAGGTAACCCTGGTAACAGTATCCAGGTAACAAATCCAGACACTGCCCATGTTTCAGATACCAACATATTCCAGGTAATGGTACCCAGGCACCGCCTAGAGAGCAGTTGTTGGGAACAGTACCCAGGCGCTGCCCATGTCAGATGCCCACTGCATCTATGCAGAACAATGTCCCCGGGGATGTCCACCTCCCAGGTGTCCAGGTAACCCAAGTGACAGTACCCAGATGCTGCCCAGGGAGCAATACATCCATGTAGACAGAAGTCTAGATGCTGCTCACATGCCACTTGCTGTGGGGGCACAATTCAGAAAATCTCATGATTCGATTCGATTTGATTCCGATTCTTGGTCTCACAATTCGATTCAAAATCAATTCACGATTCAACACACAGATGAATTTGTTGCCAGATTGCTGTTTTAAGTTACTTTTCCCATTTAACTGTGGCAAAGAAACAAACAAACAAAAAAGAATCACACTGAATCAAATGTAGTTTAGGGTTAGAGTTATGAATCGGCACAGAAGCGATTCAATTCGATTCAATTTTTTGCACATCCCTACCAGTTGCCCAGGTAACCTGTGTAACAGTTCCTGAACACTACTTGTAAACCAGTGCTTGCAAACAGAATCCGGGTGCTGTTTAAATCCACCATAATCAGAGTAGAAGCTGCGGGCAGTTGACCTGAGCAGCACCTGGGTACCGTTTCCAAGGACTGCTCCCTGTTCACTGCCCATGCCAGCTCCTCTTACTAGGTGGTGTTACAGACACTCACTTACAGCTACATGGGCTGTTTGGAAACCATTTAAGACAAAATTTGCAAAGAGAGAGGCAGTGAAGAATATTCTACCATAGATGAGGCTTTTTCCCCCCCCATAAACTGCATACAGAACAGAAAAAAGCTTTATATACAGCAGATTTGTCACGAACGTGGAACATAAAACTAATGAATTTCTCATTATCATCTAATTACATCTCCAGAGCTTTATGAATACCAGATCATTTGTTTGTTTTCTGAAATCGTTTTTACGATTTTATCTGAGGAATGAGTACGCTGTCATTTTTAATTGATAAATAAAAATGAACACTCTGCCGGGCGGGAACAATAGCAGGAACAACTGCTTGCATAGATATGATTGATGTGGATTGAGGAACAGACGGGGGTCTCTTCTAATCGCAGGACCTCATTATGTTACTGCTGCTGACGTTTTCAGCTAAACATTGTCATACAGGCTAAAGTCAATCAGCGGAGACAAACCGGAATGAAAGAAAGAGCGAAACGGGAGGAATGAGCAATTAGCTTGACGACCGTCGTCAGCAACAATCCAAAGCGCCGTCGGTTCGTCAAACTAAAACCCAACAAACAGTCAGATTAACGAAGCGCGAGAAAAGTTCCTGCTGCAATCTCTACTCTTCTCAAGGTTGTACACGAGGAATCAAAAAACTGTTTTTTCCCCCCTGCATTTCCAAATGAGCTGATTAGCCATGAGAAAACGAGACGTCTGGGACAAGCCGCCTTTGGGATAGCGGAACGGCGAATCACCGAGCAAAATCAAGTTGCCATCGTGCGGGTAATTAAACTGATGAATAGGAGGTAGAGATGATGGAGTACTAATTGCTCGCCATGCGCAGTCGGAACGCACTTCAATTCCTCTTCGTCTGAGTTTTCTGCCTCTTTATGCTCCAAACGACATGAAACAACCATAATGATCCCCACTTCAGCCAGAGGGAAGATATTTAAGGAGCGCCAGCTTCGGTGCCGGGAAATGAAGTTTGGCTCAAAGCCCATTCGTTCAAAATGACCTCTGTCCGACGCTTTCTGCGCTACGCTGTGCACAAGAGAGCGAGGAAACCAGACTAATGACAGCTGCCTTTGTGTGGGCACAAACGAGATGCTACACCATGTTATTGCAGAGATTTTCAGAGAGACAACGCAGTTATAGCTAATCCGTGGCCTCAGGGTGTCGGCGCAGGAAAGCTCAAACCGAATATTGCATGTTCTCAATCTAGAAGGAAGGGAAGGGGAGGAAAGGAACTCCGTTGGAAGCCGACGTGAAGCAATGACCGGTATTTCATAAGGAGTTAAGGATCTAATAAAGCATGACCAGCCCAATATCCGAGGGATTCCTCAAGTGCACGTGTTGGGCCCCAGCTAGTTTACATCAATATCCACAAATTACTTGTTACCGAGGTCCCACTTCAATAAAGCAGTCTGGAATAAAGCCAATAAACTTTTAGCCTCATTAACACCCACTCTTTATGCCAACACCCTCCCCGTCTCGTTCTCCTTATTCACCACCTACCTACCTCTGCCACCACCCCCACCTCACAGTTTTTTTAATCTGAACATTCCACTCCAGTGGGCGTCAAATCTCTCGAAGCACAACAGAGCGTCTGGCTGCATGTGAGAAATTTCGAAAGTTTAAAACATTCCCTCCCCTCCGCAGCCACCACCACTCCACCTCCACCTCCACCCTCCTCCTTTCTCCTCTAGAAGTACAATCTGGGTGCCCAAATGAGCTTTCCAATTGCTTAGCCGTCGAGTGCGGCGGGGGCCTGGGATGCAGCCCCGAGGCCATTAGTTGGGAATGAAAAGAGTGTTTCAGCACGTCTGCACCTCTGGGATTCACACCCACCTGCATCTATAACCTGACGGAGGCAGCTTCACAAGAGCCCAGAGAGAAGCCACGCAGCGGCTTTCAACCCAGGGAGCGTTACACAAGCATACGGCGTAATTCCCCGGCACCAGAGCGAGGCGACATTAGGAGTGGGGGGTAATAATTGGCACTAACAACGTTTTAAAGTTAAACCCACCGCAGCCCTCCTAGTGGGATCATCAAACAATATTAACCTCATTTCCACAAAGTTTGGAAAAAAACCTGCACGCCACAAAAAAAAAGCATTCAATACTGAGTTTCTTTCACCCTGCAACTACGTGCGGGCATTAATTTATTTCGCAGACCTTCCTGACCCTTGTTAAAATGCTCGTCGTGTGTGAAGCACGCTACATTTAAATTGACACCGTTGACCCGTGCCCCACCCCCCCCACGCCCCCTCCAACCCACCTCAGGAAAAAAAAGCAACAGGGAGATTTAACGGCTAAAAAAGAAGAGCGGAGCGGTAATGGGGCGACTCCGAAGAAAACCAATTAGAGCCCATTTTATTTTGTCTTTTTAAAGAGAGACATCTATGGGGGTGGTAATCTAAAATAAAATGACTCGCTAGCTTAGAAGAGGGTGCTGAGGTTCGGGATTCATGATAAAGCCTTTATCTACCGTCAACACCAAACAGGAAGCTGAACTCAAACGGAGAAGTCAACTTGGGCGCGAGACTCTGTCGAACCCGAGGGTGATTTTAGGCTGGGGGTGGGATTGTGGTATGAAGGATCATGGCAGCAATTACAGCAAATCAGTCGCCGTTGCTTTAATGAGAATATGCAGGTTGCAATAAACCGGCCCCTCTTAAGAGGGCACGGATGAGTCGCTGCACTTTTTGCTCTCAGGTTCTTGGATAATTTAGAACGACTGCAAATGCGCACGCCGATTCGGACAACGCTGAGCCATGAAGAATGTGTGCAACAAACTGAGAAGTTTTCGCCCAGCAGGGCTGCCAGAAAACGGGTTGATAATGGCGTCATTTAATAATTCATAATGTTCTAATATCATTTTTTAATGAAGCCAATATTTCCATTTTTAAAACAGCACAAATAAAGAAGTAATACAAGAGCTCCTGAAGACAAAAAACAAAACAAAACATACGGCCGCTCTTGCAAGGGAGGGACAATCAGTGAAGCAAAATCACCTTAAATTAGCATTAGTAAGAGAGATTTAATTTGTTAAGATTTAATTCAATTTAATATTATTTCTGTAGCTGCTAAATACACTCATTATTAAAGTCACAAAGGGGTTTACCTGTTTCTTGAAATTTCCATTAAATAAGTCTAGGAGAAAATGTTTACTGTAGACTGAGCTCCGAGCTATTTTGCACGGCAAAACTAGTAGCTTGACGAACGGAGGTTTTTGGAGAAAACGAGCGCTTATAAGCGGCTATGTAAAATTCTTGATTTTTTAGAGCTTTTAGTGTTTTGAAACAGTGGAAGGCTCATACTATACTGTTGTGAATATTAAATTCTCATGAAAAAACTTACTTTTCCATCCTAAAACGTGATTCTTTGGAGGTGAGAATTCACCCAGCAGAATGTTAAAAGTTTTGTTTTGACCGCTTTACTTCAGCTTACGCTTAAATCCACTGGTTGATAGCGTGAAGATATTTCTCCGAATCCATCTCGTCTCCCGAGTTCAGTTAACCTAACGCAGGTAGGCTATCCGTGTGGCTGTGAATGCAGCGAGACATCAGAACAGAACGTAGCCGCCACCGCACTAAGCCGCCTGTGAGTTACGGGCGATAGTCAACTTCAGCGCAGATTTCTCCGCTTTCACTTGGCGATAGGTGGAGAAACCCGAATTTTGAATGCTTACATTCAGTCATATGTCGTCCGATTCATTCCATATAGGTATCGTTTTGAAGCTTGATTTATGTTTATTCACGAAAACATAATAATTTCGAAAATCTGGAGGATAATTGGTTTTAAGCAGTGAGTGTGGTCACATTTACATGTGCTGGGTACATGCTAGTAGCAGAGAGCTTGCTGAGACATGAAATCTCTCTCATTCTGATTCACAAAGGTATAATGTAAAGCTGAAAATGAATCAAATAATCAAACGGCAGATTTGTCAATAGAACAATAATTGTTATTGGCAGCACCAACACTGAGTAAAGAAAGGTAAAGATGGCACCGATCCAATACATGGATTTGGTATCGGTCTGATATCGACTGTAACAGCCGGATCGGGTATCTGTGGGCAGATTAGGCATTGGGCAGATCTATGGAGCCGATCTGTAAATGTGTGCATTGGAAGCAGCACTGCGGTAAAGCTGGTTTATTGCTTGACATTCCCACTAATTCCTACATATCGATATAACAACGAGCAGAACAAGCAACACAACACCCTACAACCCCAAAAGCAAATCACACCATTATACTGTTTCATTTCCTTAACAACACCAGCTCTCGCTCGCAATCTATGTGCTCCTGATATTTTAGCGCCCAGGATTAGGACCTGTTTTAATCTAATAATTTTTTAGATGTTATTTTAATAATAAATAATTAAGCATATATAAAAATGGGTGTGTAATTATTACATTGTCTTAGTTAGGAAAACAGATTTACTTCGAGTGTTTCCTTAAGCTTAACAGAACAATCTGTCATGTATTCCAGACATTTCTTGAAGCATTATTTTCGTTTAAAAGACTGGAGACTGTGTCGAATATGTGTCATATTGGCAGATATCCAAATTTATAAAAAAGTGGTATTTTGCCATGTTTAAAGAAAAGCAGGATTATCCAAGGGTCTGAATTAGGAAATGGGTAGGAGTCTATTCAGCAACGAGCAGGTAAGTAGAGACTTTAAATAATTTAGACTCATGTCATGACAAGCGAAAGAAAGCATGTCTCAGTTATATGCATATTATTTTGGACAGGCACCCTAGAGGACAACCCGCGCGAGACGCAAGGTTGAGCTTTCTGCATACGTTTCCTCCAGTCGCCCATCTTACTGGTGAGGTCCTCCTCTTACGCCGCGACAGCAGGCTCCGTACAACCTGATCTGCTCCAAAAGGACTTCATGCTAGTAGTTGTAGCGCCTTTTCACAATAGGTAAATGACGCCTTGTTGACGCCGACGCGGACGAAGCCATAAACTTCGTTTCACCTAGTTTTACTTGTCAGGACGTGAAGGTGGGGGAATGAGAAAGGATCTTTTACTCATGCGGTGTAAGAGAGCAGCACTTCTTGTCAGAGTCACATAACATGACTATTTCATTTTCCTGGGAATATACGACACGTGGAATGACTTCACACCACCTGGCAGCCATTTAATTATTTTCATCATGACTTCGGCGCCCTACCTCAAACCAAGACATAGCTCAACTACGAGAGTGTCTCTCGCTGGGGAGATGATTCTGGCCAGTAGCGCAGAAAATGCAATTAAGTTCTCAGTATCTCTTTGCTGAAGCCTAGTACTCATCACAAAATGCTACATTGCGGTTGTTACTTCTCATCGAAAGTAACACAACAATTAAGGTTGATTCAATGTCTGCTGATATCACTATGGTACGATTTTGACTCGATTCCATTACATGAACATATACTGATTAATCACAATCACTTCCAGTTACATTAAATCACAAAAAGCAACTAACAAACCATTTACCACTTTGATTCCTGAGCTACGGGCTACGGTAGTCTGTGTTATCGCGCTTAATAAGACCTGTAACAAAACCACCTGACGCCTCTGTGCTTGCTTGGCGAGGATGTTGTAACATGTAAGGACGTCTGAGCCAACTTATCTTTGTGGATCGATACTTTGAGTTCGCTGATCAGTCAGTCGATATATCGTTGTAGATCGATGCATTGTTACACCTCTACTATGAAGCCCCATCAACCTGGGAGCCCCACCATCGTGTGAGCTCACCTCATCGTGCTCTACCCTCCTGTAGGAATTCCTCAGGACTGGACCGACTCAGAGCTCTCCTGCGCCACTGTGGAACCAGTCGATGGCGGTACAGTTGACCACTTGCCAGGAATCCCCTGCTGGCAAGAGACCCTCAGCTTGTTGCCCACCGGAAAAGCACATGCCACCATCAAAACATCACAACGCGGGATCTAGCCGGTCGGCCTTGGTTCAGTTTCCAGCCGCCACGCTAACGCTTGTAGAAAAGCAAATCCGCCGGTAGATGAAATCAAAACTTCGCAGAATCATCGTTCTTTTGTTGCTCTAATGCGAGGTCTGGTGCTTGCAGACCACCTACAGTGTGTAATTATTAGTGATTATTAAACTGCCGAATACCATTATAATTTACCAGAGTGTCCATCGCTCGTCAGCAACCAAGAGAGTTCATGCGACAGTTTATTAAGCCCTTGTGTTTACTGTTTTACTGCTCACGTAATGTCCAGATCATCATTTTAATACCATTGAGCTCTGTCTTGCACAAAAATATCTGGAGCAAGAGCTAAAATATAAGCACATGTTAATTGTTTTGCCTGCCTTCATGCTTCCTCTGTGGGTCCCCGCCCAGAGACAAACTCGGCCCCTCTCAAGACTCTACTTTTCAAACCTAACATATAAACAAAAAGAAAAACACATCTACTACATATAGATAAGACGTAAATACAACATATTGCCAAAAGTATTGGGACACTCCCTCAAATCACTGAATTCAGCTGTTCCAGTCCCCCTGTTTTTCAGGAGTTGGTCTTGGTCCCTTAGTTCCAGTGGAAGGAACTCTTGATGCGACCAAGAGATTTTGGACAATTTCATGCCTGTCCTTAGGACTAGTTTGCGGACTGCCTCTGTTCCAACATGATCATGCACTCAAGGTCCATATAAAGACATGTGGATGAGAGAGTTCGGCGTGGAGAACTTGACTGGCCTGGCACAGCCCCAATTCCCAACTCTGAGAGAACACCTTGGGGGGTGAATTAGAGGAGACTGTGAGCTGGGCTTTCTGGCCCATCGCCAAGCTGACCTCATTGCAAATGCTCTTTCTGGAAGAACTAATGTACCCCATAAACACGCTTCAAATTTTGTGGATAGCCTGAAGAGTTGTTGTTCAACTCTATATGAAAGTTTGCGGTTAAGAACGTATTTATTCAAGTTCACGTGTGTAAAAATATGGTGTCTCAATACTTTTGGCAATGTGTGTGGCGTGTAAACTTACACTGTAAATATTTTATCCATATCCATTAGACGTAAATATCAACCTAAGACTGTTAAAATTGTTTTCAGATATTAGCATAAAAGCATTGCTAATCTCATCATATTCCAAATCCAGTGAAGCGTCAATATGGAGTTGGTCTGGCTCAAGCAGAGAGTAGCTTCCCGTTTGGTGCCTCCTACAAAGATTTGTGTGTGTCTTAGAAATTTTACCGCTCACCCAAAGAGCAGCATTTGTTGGCACCAGGCACTGCTGGACGTGCAGACCTGGCGCAATCTCCGCTCTATTTCATCCCCAAGGGGCTGGATGAGGTTGAGGTCAGGACTTTGTGCAGCCCGGTCAAGTTCTTCTACACGAAACTCCCCAAACTCCTCCTGTCTTCATGAAGCTTGTTTTCTGCACAGTCCTATGGGAACAGCCCTCCCCCAAACTGCTTTCCCCAGAAGATCATCGTATAATTATTCATTTGTGTGAATTGATTCATGAGGTAATTTTTTTGTGTTATTTTAAACCATTTCTATTCCAGCACTTCTTTTAGGCACCCTTGGCAAGCAGAGGTCCAATTTGAGGAACTCAGGCTTCAATCACGCTCAGGCGCTCACCTTGAGTTGTCGGCGGACGCGGTCACGATAAAGAACTCCCCAACAAAGTTCTCCCTTGGGCATGTCCAGGAGGCCCAGGCTCAAGACTTCATTCTCACTGCTGATGATGCTTTTTCACCTCGCCATCGGGAACAGGTCTGGAATCTCACCTGGGGAGAAAGAGAATGAGAGGGAGAGTAAGAGAGACCAACATGGGCCTTGAAAACTAAACAAAAACGTGCAGAGTGCAGATACTGCATTGTACAAAGCTACAAAAGAACTATTTGTTCCGTTTCTGCATTTTATAGGCTTGCAATTTTGTGTAATATTTATAATGACATTACTTTAAACTCCAGCCACACCATTACATCAAAATTAGAAAAATTGTAGCTTAACGCAGCTCCCATACTTTGGCAGTGAAAACAAAGATGGGCTCGGAGCCACCAGGCCCCGGAACACAGCAGCTCTTACCTGATGCCAAAAGGTCGTTGACTAACACGAGAAACTTCTCATCTGCGACCTGGGCGTCTGTCATGCGGCGGGAAATGACGGTGCCAACATTCTTCAATCCCGCTTTGATGTACAGCGCCGCCAAATCGCTCTGAAAACGTACACAGAGGAATCGCCGGGTCTTCGCCCAGGGGTGAAAACGAGGCCAGACATGCTCTCCAACCATTTGAACCCCCGAAAGATAGAAAACTGTCTGGACGCTCGTCTAAAAATATGACTTTGTGGGGAAACTTCTGCTTAAAATCCTCATTAACTTCCTTATTCTTATGAATGTACTTGAGCTGGGTCAGCGGGGAAAATGGGGTTGTGGTCAGGAGGTGAATACTTGCTTACGGTCTAGGTTGCAGTAACGGTCTACGTGGTACAACTTGAGGTAAAGACTCACGCTCAGGGGCTCAATGGTGGTTTTAGTCTCAAACCGACAACTTTATGGCCTAAAACACAGAGGACACGACGCTGAGAGCTATTAGTTAGTTGGCTTGACATGTAAACACTGCATCTGTATATGTACTGGATATTCCACTAAGAGATTATCTGTCTTTGTGAACACAGCACAGTACACAATGAAATGTGACTTCTGTATTTGACCCATCCGTGAAAGGAGCAGTGGGCAGCTTTTTGACAGCACCCGGGTAGCAGTGCTTGGAACGGGTGCCTTGCTTCGGAGTACCTCAGTGGTACCTTTTCTGGATCCAGGACTTGAACTCGCCACGATTAAGAAAATAAATTTCTAAATCAAGACAGCTACCAACTGCCTCAAATACTGTATATGTTCGCCTCTAACAAGAGTATCGTAGACCGATTCTCACTTAATCATTGTGCCATTGTTTGTTTCGTTTTAGTAAATTTCACTAGCACGGCACTCTTTCCTCGTTGTACGTCCTGTTCTGTACTTTAGCTTTGTAGAGCTATGTTTATAGAAACTGCATTAATACTGCCTCACAGCTCTGTAAATAGCCTAGTGAAACACTGAAAAGAGAGTCTTCAATCTCTGTTTACTTGTTAATGGAGCTCTCTGAGAAAATAAGCCAATACATTAAGTACAATAGTTTACAGTGAAGACTTTCAGCTTTTGTCATCTTTACAGCGAAGGGAAAAGCAGTGATTATTTGTCATTAGAACACACACCACAGCACAGCACACAGCACACAGTGCACCACAAACCAAATGCACCTCTGCATTTGACCCATCCCTGAAGGAGCAGTGGGCAGCTGACACGGGGCAGCACCCGGGGATCAGTTCTTGGGGACGGTACCAGTGGCACCTTCACCGGTCCGGGGATCCCAACCGCACCTTCTCATCATAGTCTGCTAATTGTACAGCAAATAATAATATTAATGATGATGACAATAATAATAACTGGCTAGTGATGGCGGTCTAGTGGTAGGATAGCTCACCATGAATGAAGAAGAGGTTACAGGTTCAAATCCGCCTATTCTGTATCCAAATCTTCACCATTGGGCCCCTAAGTGAGACCCCGATCACAAAGCTGCTCCAGTTAGACTGTAATTAGGGAATGGAAGTGGCGCTGGACAAAAACTGATAAATACTACTAAATGTAAATGTAATAATACATACATTATAACAACTTTATTTATATAATATTCTTCTCCAACCCGAGGACTTTCAGCATGTAATTATGTTCATCTAAAGGATTTAAATAAAAAGCACCTTCAGGTCGGCAATGCCATAACCCTTCTTCAGCGTGATCTGGAAGACTTCGAGCGAGCCGATGAAGTCTGCCAGTCTGGTCAGGCTCTGCTTGCCGCTGCCGCCCACCCCACGAAAAGCAGGGCGCTTCTGGGAGACTCCAGGATGTGTTGATGCCATTAAAGGATCCAGACACAAGGGTGCAAACAACAGGAGGAGTGAGCATTGTTACCGTCAGAATCATCATCATAATCATCATCATCATCATCGTCAGCCTGTGTTTAGATCATCATCATCAACATCTTCCCTGCTATCGTCCCCAAGAACGTAATAAAAACCGTAATCGCTGACTGTTTCCTCTTAGTTATGGTCGCAGTGCTACTCAACTGGCAGTGGAGACCGGAGCTATTTTCTGTGCTGCAAAAATGGAACAGCAGCATCAGGGTCGGACGAGAAAACACGATACAAATATGTATTGCAAAGTCTGGATGCACAAAAAATCCACAAGGTGTGACCCCCCCTTACAACCAGCCAATCACGGAGCTTTATAATGGAGCATACTGCAAATCACGTAACAGGTTTAGGGTTCAGCTCCATGAGGGAGAGCGAAGGAGGATAAAGAAGGGGCTGGAAGAGAGAATGAAGAAAGGTCTGGGAGAAAAAACAAATAAAGAATGAAGACCAGAAAGAGAATTAAAGGTTGGGGGAACAAAAAAAGGGTGGGAGGAGGAGGGATGGTGAAAGGAAAGTGAAGAAAAAGAAAAGAAAAAAGAAGAAGAGATGCAGATAGAGATTTAAGAAGGAACTGAGAAGAGAGAATGAAGGAGAGAAAGACGGGGGGGGCGTGAATGAAGTGATTGGAGAGAGAGAATGACAGAAGGAGACAGAAAAGAGAGAAGGTGAGATGGGGATTAGAGAGAGAGAATGATGAAGGGATTGGGAGGGAGAGAGAATGACGAAGGGATTGGGAGAGAGAGATAATGAGCAGTGGGACAGAGAGGGAGAGGAGGAACAGATGAAGGGATGGGGAGAGAGAATGAGAATGATTGGGAGAGGAATGATGTAGGGATTGGGAGAGAGAGAGAATGAGGAAGGGATTGGGAGAGAGGGAATGATGTAGGGATTGGGAGAGAGAGAGAATAAGGAAGGGATTGGGAGAGAGGGAATGATGTAGGGATTGGGAGAGAGAGAGAATAAGGAAGGGATTGGGAGAGAGGGAATGATGTAAGGATTGGGAGAGAGAGAGAATAAGGAAGGGATTGGGAGAGAGAGAATGAGGAAGGGATTGGGAGAGAGGGAATGATGTAGGGATTGGGAGAGAGGGAATGATGTAGGGATTGGGAAAGAGAGAATGAGGAAGGGACTGGGAGAGAGAAGGAGGAGATGGAGAGAGGGAATGATGTAGGGATTGGGAGAGAGAGAATGAGGAAGGGACTGGGAGAGAGGGAATGATGTAGGGATTGGGAGAGAGGGAATGATGTGATTTGGGAGAGGGAATGATGTGAAGGATTGGAGAGAGAGAATGAGGAAGGATGGAGAGAGAGGGAATGATGTAGGGATTGGGAAAGAGAGAATGAGGAAGGGACTGGGAGAGAGAGAATGATGAAGGGATTGGGAGAGAGAAGTGATGAAAGGATTGAGAGAGAGACAGAATGAGGAAGGATTAGAGGCAGAGAATGAGGAAGGGGATTGGGAGAGAGACAGAATGAGGAAGGGATTGGGAGAGAGAGAATGAGGAAGGGATTGGGAGAGAGAGAATGAGGAAGGGACTGGGAGAGAGGGAATGATGTAGGGATGGGGAGAGAGAGAATGATGAAGGGATTGGGGAGAGAGAATGAGGAAGGGACTGGGAGAGAGGGAATGTAGGATTGGGGGGGGAGAGAGAATGATGAAGGGATTGGGAGAGAGAAATGATGAAAGGATTGAGAGAGAGACAGAATGAGGAAGGGATTGGGAGAGAGAGAATGAGGAAGGATTGGGAGAGAGAGAATGAGGAAGGGACTGGGAGAGAGAGAATGATGAAGGGATTGGGGGAGAGAGAATGATGAAAGGATTGAGAGAGAGACAGAATGAGGAAGGGATTGGGAGGGAGAGAGAGAATGAGGGAGGGAGAGAGAGAATGAGGAAGGGATTGGGAGAGAGAGAGAATGAAGGAAGGGATTAGAGGAGGGGAGAATGGAGGAAGGGGATTGGGAGAGAGAGAGAGAGAGAATGAGGAAGTGGTCACAGGTGAGAACATGAAGGGATTGGAGAGGAACAAGTGTAGGGATTGGGAAAGAGAGAATGAGTGAAGGCACTTGGGAGAGAGAGAATGATGTGAGGATTTTGGGAGAGGAGAGAATGAGGAAGCGATTGAGAGAGAGGAATGAAGTAGGATTGGGAAAGAGAGAAACAGGAAGGGACTGGGAGAGAAAGAGAATGGATGGAAGGGATTTCAGATAGAGAACATGAAAGGATTGAGAGAGAGACAGAAATGAGAAGGATTGGGAGAGAGAGAATGAGAGGAAGGGATTTAAGGAGAGAGAATGAGGAAGGGACTGGGGAGAGAGAATGAGGAAGTGATTGGGAGAGGAGAGGAATGAGGAAGGGACTGGGAGAGAGGGAATGATGTAGGGATGGGGAGAGAGAGAATGATGAAGGGATTGGGAGAGAGAGAATGAGGAAGGGACTGGGAGAGAGGGAATGATGTAGGGATTGGGGGAGAGAGAGAATGATGAAGGGATTGGGAGAGAGAAATGATGAAAGGATTGAGAGAGAGACAGAATGAGGAAGGGATTAGAGAGAGAGGGGAACGGAGGAAGGGATTGGGGAGAGAGAGAAAACGAGGAAGGATTCAGAGAGAGGCAGGGAACGATGAAGGGATTTGGAGAGAGAATGATGAAAGGATTGAGAGAGAGACAGAATGAGGAAGGGATTGGGAGGGAGAGAGAGAATGAGGGAGGGAGAGAGAGAATGAGGAAGGGATTGGGAGAGAGAGAATGGAAGGGATTGAGGGAGAGGAGAATGAGCAGGAAGGGATTGGGGAGAGAGGAGAGAGGAACGGAAAGGATTGGGAGAGAGAGAATGATGAAGGGATTGAGGGAGGGAGAGAATGAGGAAAGGATTGGGAGAGAGAGAATGAAGGGATTGAGGGAGGGAGAGAATGAGGAAAGGATTGGGAGAGAGAGAGAGAATGACGAAGGGGGACTGGGAGGGAGAGAGAGAGAATGATGAAGGGATTAGAGGGAGAGAGAGAGAGAGAGAGAGAGAAGAGCTGCTTCATCACAACAGCTGATAGAAACAAGTAGATTTGGAATCATTTTTATTAAAGGAAGTCAAAGTGTGTCAACATTAAAATGACTAAAACGTATTCTCGTGAATAAAGTGATCAAATTCCCACCAGCCATTATCAAAAATAACAACTCAAACGCAGATCTGATGAGGCGTTATACTGCGATGCGAAATGCCCGCCTGAGCAGCATGTGAAGAGAGTGCGCACTGCTATTAATCCAACGTGATCCCACTCTTACATATGAGACATGGCGTCTTCGAACAGCACCAGGCGCTGAGGCGCCACACTTCGCCAGCCGCCCAGCCCAGCAGGGTTTGTTGAGGCTTTCCCAGGACTGCACGGCCGTATATCTGGGCTCGCCGATGCCCTGAGCGAAGTGGCAGTACATATTCATCACCTTGGCCTCCTCCAGGGCCTCCTCCATGTCCTGTACGGGAACACAAACCAGCCTTAGGTACCTCGTTAAATATTAAACCCGAGCCCAATAACGGCTTGGGACCGCAGCTGCCTCTTCTGTTACAGGGTGGTCCCGGGGAGGGAGGGACTCCAGCTCCTGTTCCTCGCCACCGGGGGCTTTGGGATTGCTTTGCGTTTCAAATGACACCATTAGCATAATTCATCTTTCTTTCCCTCACATCTCTCCTGCCTAAAATGGAGCTGGCCAGACTCTCTCGTCTTTGACTGACCTTCAGAAACTCGAGCAACTGCAGGACCGGTGGCTCAGTGTGTGTGTGTATGAGATACGGACGATGCCGCTCATGGAGCAGGGAAAGAATTGGGTGCTGCCCTTCTAGGGGCTCTGACTGCTCTGTGATACACTGGGTGTTTCTGGAGAGGAAAAATACTCTTCTTCCTCCTCCTCCTCCCTAATTTGCTGAACTGATAGCTGTGTGGTTGACAGCTTTTCGCTCTGATTAACGCCGTCTTTTCGCTCGCCGCTTCTCTCTCTCCTTGCGGCAGCCCCACCAGAGCAAAAGCTCCCTGGCTCTTGCCTGAAGACCTGGCCCGTCAGGTCAAAGTCGGAAGTCGAGCTTTCACCCTGTGAACTTTCCCCACCGTCTCCCGCCGGGTTTCATAATGACACGCCCAGAGGGAAGTTCGAGGCCTATAAAGCTAATGTGCTTGGTGAAATTGGAACCCAATGTTGATGGCTGAAGCGTTTTGGGAGAGTAGAACACACTGTAATGGACACACAACAATGACAAAATTGACGCAAGTGTAAAATACAACTCCTAGTAAAACGGGGAGATTAATTAAATGTAAATCAAATAAATGTACAAAGAGTGAACAATTAGACTACTTTTTGTTTCTATTCATTTGCTCCTTACCTCATGAATCACTGACAAGTTTGCACTGTAAATACGCTACTAAGGAGGAGGTACTGTAAATGAAAGAGTTCTTGTAACTAGAGTTCTATATAAAATATAGAAGGACAGGAAAGGATTCTGGACGAGGAGGAGTCACGTGGCACCACATGCGACAAAAGGTTTTTGAGTGGACGTACATGAACATGCACTAGATAAAGTATTAACAGAATTATACAAATGTTCAAAATAACCGACGTAGGCAAGGTTAGGTCAATTAGAGGCTGCTTTAATATTTGCTCCAGCCTGCTTTGCCGGATTTGCACTTTAGGGCTCGTGCTAATTAGCGGTAGCTACTCTTTACCAGTCAGGAAAGGCATTACCTAAACTGATCCGGTAAAAGAAGTCCTTGAGTCAGTAATACAAAATCAAGGAATGCCAGCTAAATCGCTTAAGCTTTTTGCGGAAGAAAGTATACGTGGCTTTCAGATGAGAATAAATGCACTTCTAAATACATTACAAAGTATCAAGCTACCGGAGTGGCAAACATTTATTTTCAAGCGGCACTAGAGGAAGTTAACCACTCTGTATGTGGTTTGGGGAGCTTAACTCATGCGGTAGCGGCCCAGTGGCCTCTACAAAAATGAAGAAGCGTAACTACGTCTGCTGTTGTCAGCACGGCGTTAACAGTAACTATGCTGGGAAACGCAGACCACGATTTACGCGTTTTTCCTCGCTGTAGATTCAGTCAACCGCAAGTTCACTGATGATGCAGACCACAAGAACTCCACAATTCGATCTGGATATATGTTTGATCTGTATACAACTCACAAGATTTATTTCATGGATGTGTAAGGCCAGTGTCAAGGGCTACTGGATTCAACTGACACAAACTCAGTTCAAAGAGGATTCAACTCTGTAGGAAGTTGTAAGGATCCCTCATTTGAGTGTGGTTATGAGATATTTAACAGGTACACTTGGCACATGGCTGCAAATACTTAATGACTGGCAAGAGGTATAAATGGATGGGGTTTATATTTTAGTCATGGTGTAGTTAGGACTCGGAGTGATTCAGGTTAATGGAGACCCTAGATTTGCACTTTGTTATTTTATGGATCCGGGTGATCAACCCGGGTGAGTCATGAATCGCCCAGCTCTAGTTCACAAAAACTATTCATATTTAACAGTTACCCAAATGATATGAACATTAACATTCAGACGCTAACTGAATCCAAAATGAACTGTGATCCATGTGACCATTACGCGACTGAAACTGGAATTAGATGACAATACTTAATATTTAATGCGTACCCTAAGACAAGATAGGTTACATGCAAAGGTTTGGCCTTCTGTTCCAAGTATACAAGCCCCCCAAACAGTCTAAGAGAATGTTCAAAGTGCTAATTTCCTGAGTTAAAAAGGAGGACGACAAACCACAGATCAAGATTATCATGGAGCGCCGTTATGGGTATCTCGGTCCTTAACAAAGTCGAAGCCAAAGCTCACCAGAAACTTCCCCACCGTCTCCCACTGCAGCTTGTCGAAAGCGGTAAAGTCCATGTCTTCCACCATCTTGTCTCGGTAAACCCGGTTGGACTCATGAAGGTAAACCTTCACCAGGTCCTGAGGAGTCTTTAGGCAGGCGCTTTTGCAGGAAGAGATGCTCTAAATCGACAAAAGTGGAGAGAGAAGCACAATGACTTCACGATTTGGGAACCGGGTTTCTACAGAAGTCCATAGAGAAGATGTATCAACATTATTTTTCTCCTCATTCTCCTATTTTTTATGTGATTTCAACATAACAAAAGTAGTTCTCTGATTGTAAAGCTGCAAATGTCTGAGCCTTCACCTCAAGTGACGGGCAGTGACATGATAATTGTGCAGCACTGGAAGACACTGTGGATGTAGTGCCAAGACACTAAGCCAATGTAAAAAAATTTACTATATAAATGTCATTAACACAATATTTGGCCTATAAATGAGCTTGCTTTTGGCTCTTTCTGGGAGAGAACTACATTTCCACAGTAACCCGCGGCTACTGTCGCATCACAATTTCGCTAACGGCGGATTATCGTCCGGATAAACACTTATCATATCAACAATTAGCCAGAGAAAAGTTGGTTGTTTTTGGGTATTTCTATGAGCTAAAAAATATAGGTTTCTTTTGTCTGGTAATAGATTTGACGCACTGGAATGCTTGACTTCCTTTGGTCGCTGTGCTCCACAGACACAGCGGTTGGTTCACATTAAGGAAATTGTCATTGTTACTACTTATTACTCTGGCTTTTTTAGGTGCTGGAATTATTTTCACCAAAAGTTTTCACACACAAAGGAATCTTATAAATGTCAGCTTGTTCAGAGTTTGTGATCGACTTGCATGCATTTGCTAAAGGATTCCCGAAGTTACAACGCAAAAAGGTAAAGCGTTGGTTTCTAAAAAGCTAGCAGCTGACGCGGTTCCTTCATTATCATCCACAGCTTTCAGCCGTTACAATAAAGTACAGGTGGGAGGAAGCTGAGGAGGCTTGGTTTTGTATTCAGCTCAAACTGTGACAGCACCACATTTTTGAACCCTGGAACTTTCAGACATTAAGGTGAGAAGAACCAACCATTTGCTCGACGTCAGGACCTGCTAAGTAGAATGATTTGTTCTTAAAACAGTTTTACGGGATTACATCAGAAAGAAATATGAAATACCAGGAATGGGCTATATTTTCTCCTGGTGGAGGAGACTGACATTTCTGTTCTCGTTTTTTTTTTCCCATGTTGCAGGGAAATGAAAGTCAAAAAATCCCTATGCGTTCGGAAAGGGCTATGGAGATTAGGAGAATGAATTAAAAGAAACTCGCCGATGCTGCTGTCAGCACTGATACGCAGCCGTCATGCGACAGAACAAATGGTTTACATATGATGAATTTTCACAGTTTGAGCGCTAAGAAGAACTGTAACAAAATATGCTAAAGGGGCAAACAATGAATAAGAAAAGCGCTTGAGCTAATTGCTTCACTATTTCATTCACTGTTAAGCACATTAGCATTTCTGGCCAGAGGGAAGTTTCTTTCTTTCTTTAGACAGTTTTCTGGCTCCCTCCACCTCCCCTGGTGTTCTTCTTCTCCCAAAATCAGCCCAAGCTCCCATTACCTTTCTACTTGTCAGCCATTTAATCATGCTAAGAGTTCCCTACAAGCTGTTGACTTACTTGGGCGCAGAGTTACAAAGATCTGGCTGGAGTTGTCTGTGATGAAACGGAGTAGGAAGCCCTGTGTTCACAGGGAAAGAGACGCTGGGTTCTGGTCCAGAGGGAGAACTCAACTCAGAGCTCCACAACCCACAATGGAGCTTAGGGAAACATGACAAAGCAAATTTAAAAAAGTTTGATTCTAGGCACACTTTTGGAGGCAGGCAAGCGGCACAACTACAATATTAAGTTTCATTATCGTTTCTGAACGACGTCATTACTAGAGATGGCACCAGTCTGATAAGTGGATCGGATATCGGTCCGATAACGACTTAAAACAGCTGGATGGGGGATCTGTGGCATTGGGCAGATCTATGGAGCCGATCTGTAAATGCGTGCACGCTCAACTCGTTATGCATCGGAGGCATCATGCAAAGCTAAGGTCTATAGTTCGACGCTCGCGCTTTTACTTTTATATATCGATATGACAATGAGCAGAACAAGTAAAATCACGTGATTATACTGTGCTGTCTATCTTCATATCTTTTCTTACATAGCTTTACGAAAAAAAATGGAAGTATACAGTTAGTTTCATACCAATAATTAAATGTTCAGCTGCACATTTCTGCTCACTTGTAAAGATTTTAAGTAATGAACATTACTGTGCCTGCAAGAATCACGCTAAATATAGTCCAGAGCGCAGACCCTCGAACCCCTGAAGGAAACTTTCGTCCTAGTACTGAAGGTGAAGTAAACAGAAAGATGGCTTGGCCAGAATATCATTCACAGCACAGCACACAGTGCACCACAATGAAATGACCTCTGCATTTAACCCATCCATGAGGGAGCAGGGCATCTGTCAAGCTCGGGAGCAGTGCATGCTTGGGACGGTACTCTTGCTCATGAGTACCTCAGTGTAATCTCTTACCGCCTGATTCGAACCCGGCGACCTTTCGATCACGGGCTAACACCCCACTGCTACGCCACCAACCACCCCTGTACATGGATTATACAACCATAGTCAGCCCTAGTAGAGAAATTTCTTCATATAGCTGGAACCACAGGAGGGAAAAATCTGAGGTTGTTGAGTATCTCAGGTAGGTTGCAGTTTCACCCAAAAAGACCAAACTCCAGGAAAGAATTATCCTTCATGTCTGCAACACACTATTCAACAACTAAAAAGAGCCTCCAAGAAGCTGGTTCATCTACTGTTATCTGTTCCTTAATTAATAAGCAGAAGGTTATGACAAGCAGCAATTAATCACGATTGTGATGCGTCTCCATTGTTGGGTATCTCGCGGCCAGCCAGGTATGCAGATGGCTCGCGCCGCTTCAGTCGGACTCGCCCATCCCTGCGAGGTAGACAGTGAGGAATGGGTCCGCTCACACCTCTACTCGCTGCTTTCCTCTCCTTCAAGATATATGCCACGCCTCCGCCAGATGTCAACGGCGCTGCCTGGAGCCAGCCAAAACAGGCCCATTACCACTTCGCAATGACTCCGACGGACGGGTGCCTGCTGTGAGCGGGCGAGGAACTGCATGAGCAGAAAGATTATTTTACATTAGGGTAGATGTGGTTTGAGGCATCTCTTCCAACTCAACAAAGACACCAACAAGCTCCTTGAAGTGGTGGGTCTTGAGATGACGACAGCAAAGGACAGTAGCAAGGGGAAGTTCTATCAAGATGATGTTGTCGGATGCATGTCTTCCTCTTTTGAGCATTAGGGATCAACAGGATATAAACGCAGGAAATAATTTTTTCGGTCGATGGACAGGTTTTGTTTTTTCCAGTCTTGCTAAGTATGGTACATTCAGGGACAAACAGTTAAAGTTTACAAGGCTTCCAAGACGAGACTGCAGTCGAAAAGTTATACTCAACACCACCATTGGCGGCCGCTTCTGGACGCCTGATCTACTTCTTAACCAAACTTACAGCAGGATGCACACATGGGGAATTATCGGACGATGCAGATATCCGGCGTAAGCCAGGCTTATCTTCCAATGCCATTGGCGCGATACATAAGGAAGGCAAAGCGGAGTGCGTAAAGACGATATTTTGCCCGGCAGCGTTCCACGGCACGCTCAGAACTCTGGTACAAAAATGGCGAAGCTGCTGAGCGCGAAGCAGAGGGATGAAGCGGAGATTGAGCGAGTAACAGCATTTTAAGAAAAGCTACTCCCCATCTTACGCTACGCATTTCAAGTCAAACAGGCCATGTGGATAAATTTTCAGTAATTACCTTGAAGCTACAACTCCGGCTGTTTCCTGAGATACATACTACTGCTGGCAAACGTTCTGCGCGCTCAGAATTTGGGCACAACATAACGCGGCTGTGTAAAATCCGACCCTGTCTTTTGGACATGTTCCGGCACATGCGCTACCTTTCTGACGCGCGTTAAATGCATCATCAAACATCGCTGAAAATATCGGGTGAAATTTGTAAGTGACTTGTAAAAAAGCAATTATCGGCCAATCTGATATTATCGTGCATCCCTACTTTCCAGTGTTCTCAGTCCTGGAAGATCAGAGGTGGAAATACCTTAGGTGGTCCTTGAAGAGGTGGGAGTTCAAATGACATTTGAAGATGGTCGTTCCCGATAACGACAAATATCAAGATTGATCCAAGGTAGAATGTTGCAATAATATTCGCACTTATATTGTATTAGCTATTGTGCGATTCTCTAGCGACCTGCAACACTCTTGAAGTCTGGTGATTCGGGCTGCTCATCCCAGAATTTTTTTTGAACCATTTTACCCTGCAGCCAGTCAACAACCGGAAAGGAAGCTGCATGGACTTGGACCCAAAAAAGCATGGGACATCGATGCCGGGAAACAGGGCACGCATCAACTGTGGATGATATTTAAAAGCAGAGCTTCCATTCACAAGCCGGGAATTCCAGGCAGAGGTGGAGGAGAAGCTGGGAAACACCCGAGCTTGTCAAGTAGAGGGATTTTGAGATGGCAGCGAGGCGCGTTTCATGAGGTGCCCTCCTTCGGAAAACAAATAAATCAAACTGATTGCCCGTTGCATCGCAGCAAGCTACAGTCCCAGCCTTCTCTCACAGCCTTGCCAGGAAAGCGCCTGAGGAAGTTAGTTAAGATGACACACACCACACAATGTGGAATTACTTTGAAGGCTTCGCCTCCCAGTTATGGCATCCCCTACAGAAAAGTGACGGAGGTTGCCAGCTCTGCCAGGGAGTCTCTTCACACTGCTCGCTGATGGATTTAGCCCTCAATGGAGCCTAATTATCTAAGTATCCACACTCACAGGCTATAAATTAATTACTTATATTCGTATAGTCCAAATATGCACCCAACCCAGGCCCTTCCCCTTCCACGGCAACTTTCAAAGTATCGACGAGAAACTTTTCATGCCACGGGGAGAAAAACGGCTCCCCGTTTCCCCCGACTCCTCTTCTATTTTTTTAACGCTTTCGCCAAAGACAACTGACGATAGACCGCGTTGCGATACGTTGTTAGCTTCCCGCTATCGTCAGGCAATTATTGTTTTTACTGGAAAAACGGGCGATTTTTCGGTCTCGTGTAATCACGGGTGTCAAAGAGTCAGAATCAGATTTTGTTCAGAATCATAAATGAACAAGAAAGGAGAAAAAGTTGAGGTGAAAACTTGACGAGGAAGGCTAACAGCGATTGAGGAGAAAGCAACAGAGACGCCGGCTCCATAGAGGAGACGACTTTGAGGTCGCTCTCCTCTCCTCGGGCAGTTGGGGACTGAATTAGTACGGTACAACTAAGAGCGGCACTTCAAATGCCCTCACACAGTCTCATCTGCCTTTCTCCCTTCCTTCCTCCCTCTCTCCATCTCTCACTTCGCTTCATTACTCCGGCTGCGCGGAAAACAATGAGCCGCGGTTCAGAGGCCATCCTCCATCTCCCCCCCCAACCCCTGCCCCCGCTTTCATCTTCCACGCAGCGAGGGAAAGAGGCCCAATAAAGCAGCCTTTTCTCTTCTTCTTAAACACGGAAAGTCAACGCCGGCCTGCCTAAGCCGGCACAATAACAAGTAGAGGGACGGAAGCGTCACACTTAAAAGGGAGCGGAGCCGAAAATGTTTACGCGCCGAGCTTAAGTTAATGACGCAGACTTTCCGCCAGGCCACGCTTTTTTCCCCCGGTAAAATGAATCTGACTACAAAGAGAAAATTAGACCTAGCGTATGCTCAGCAAAGCGTTGACGGGGTGGGGGGGGAGATAAAACGTCTATTTTTTCTCAGTTTGTGGGATGAAATGGCTAATTTCCTAGGTGTACTGTCTCAGGTGAAGGACCTTTTCCGCAGATTATGCTCATTAAAAGGAACTGCTTCTCTTTCCTGGTGCTTATGACGGTGGTGTAGCGCTTCACTCCAAATTTTCACCTGGGTGTTGGACGGAGGTCAAATCTGGTGACCGTGAAGGCCACGGCATGTGATTAAACACATTGCTTACATACTTGTCGCAGCATTCGCTTCCCAAATGGTTGGGATTTTCAGTTTCTATAACAGCACTTGTGAAAGTGAGTGATTATGTGTCATTGTGAACATACCACAGTACACAGTACACCATAACAAAATATCACCCATCCGCGAAGGAGCAGTGGGCAGCTGATATGAGCAAGGCCCGGGGGAGCAGTGCGTTGGTGGCCTAGTGGTAGGACACTCGCCTTTGGACCAAGAGGTTGCGGGTTCAAATCCGATCTCTGGCATTACCAACGCTGAGTCCCTGAGCAAGACCCTTAACACTAAATTGCTCTCAGGGGAGCTGTCCCTGAAGCTAGGAAATGGATAAGAGTGTCTGCTAAATGCTGTAAAAGTAAAATGCTTGGGGACGGTAGCTTGCTCATCAGTACCTCATGGGTCCGTGTACCTTGCGTTCATAGGATTTTCGACTCTGAAATCGAAATCGGAAAATGGATTTTAAGACCTGATTTGGGTTTCGTATTTTAAAATAAAAATTACACATTGGATTTCAAGACCTTATTTTGATAACTGTTTTACTGTCAACTGACGGAAAATGAATATCGAAGCATTTTGTGGAGAATAAAATGATTTTTAAAACAATGGCTCGATTTTCTATATTTCTATTATAAACTTTACATTTTTACTTTTGAATGAACCGGAAATAAAACGGAAAAAAAAAAAATTAATCGGAAAGAGAAATAAGCCTACTTGCATCTTATCCAAGCAAGCGATGGATGGCTATAGTTATATATTTTTTAAAGGTAACAAAAGGAGTCAGACATGAACGGACACGAATGTCCGTCAGATGACCCCCTCTGTACCCCTAACTGACACAACGTAGATGAAATATCTGCATACGTGTGCCTTTTTTGAGCATTTCCTTAATTAACTCGCCATAGGGCTCCAGAGACGCCATTTTTTTGTGATCCTCTGTCTTGGAGACTTGTGCCCCGACACGTCACACGATGTGCGACTCTCCGGGCAATTTTTGAAATGTTAATAGAAAAATAATCCGTCTTTACATTTGGGATTATTAGATATTGTATTTGTTTGTTTGAGCATCTGTGTTAAGCAAGGAAAAACAATAAATGACCCAAAATTCGAATATGGTGATAAAATGTACAGAAAGCGCACCCATTTCATGTCATTTTTCGTTTTCCGATTTTGGTTTCAGAGTCGAAAATCCAATGAACGCAAGGTACACGGACCCTCATGAGTACCTTTACTGGTTCCCTGCATCATCATTAGCCCTGTCCAATTTATAGGGATCAGGTGTGCTCTTGGTGTACACCACAATGCAGTTGGTGGCGCAACGGTAGGGTGTTCGCCCCGTGATCAGAAAGTCGCCGGTTCAAATCCAGGCCCGGTAAAGTTAACACTGAGGTACTCATGAGCAAGGTACTGTGCCCAAGCACTGCTCCCTGGGCGCTTGTTAGCTGCCCACTGCTCCTTTACAGATGGGTTAAATGCAGAGGTCACATTTGGTTGTGGTGCACTGTGTGCTGTGCTGTGTTCACAATGACAAATAATCACTCACTTTCACCACAACGCCCTCACCCAAATCTTGAGGATATGGCAACGGTTTGCTAGATCTCCTGTACTTACGATTGGTGTACCACTAAAAAATATATTTATGCAATGCAAACACACCTCACTACCCCTTCTCTTTCTCTCAGTCTGAACATGTCCTACATTGCATCTTGGTTTTTTTTGTTTGCATTCTGCTTATTTTACAGCTGTACCAACACTGCAGTCACTCAACGACTTTGTCCAAACTTTTTCCTAAACATTTAAATGAACGCAAGCGCCATTTTAATCACTGTCCCCCCCAACTCTACGTCTCTGGACGCAGTCGCCGTGACTGAAGTTCCAGCTTTCAAACGATGAATCTTGATCCAAATCCTAAACATAACATTTCTTTTTCACTTTTGCTCATTTCATCATGCTTGCTCCAGATTCTTGAACAAAATATAATATCAACAGACAGAGATCATTTTATGCATGAAAACGTTATCCGAACTGGCACTGCGTGAACAAGTAATTGCCCCCTTTTTGCCCCTCATTACTCAGTCCAGCTATTAAGCAAATTTAATTAATAACAGGGCAACCGGACTAGACACACTCAGGCCCGCTGAAGCCGAGCATCACGTAAACAGAACCTTTTCGGCCATGGGAATAGTCTGAAAGGATTTCGGTAAGAGGGCTGATACATATCAGTCTGGAAACAGTTACAAAGCCATTTCTAAAAGCGCCAAGGCTCCGCTGAGCCACACTGAGAGCTATTATCTCCAAATGGAGGAAACTGGGAATAGTGGCGAGTCTCCTCGGGAGTGGCCGGAATACCAAAACTCCTCCAAGAGTATAGAGATGACTCATGCGGGAAGTCACAAAGACAGTCAGAGAGCAACATCTAAGAAACTAGGCCTCAGATAAGGCTAGCATTCAGAAGCCCACCGTTAGAAACAGACAGGGGCAAGAACGGTCTTTACGGGAGATTTCAAGGCTAACCAAAAGGGATATTTGGACTCATGTGGCCCACCGATGTGCCCCAAAACGATAAGTATTATTTTTGCATGCTGACAAGTCAAAAGACTAAATCAAGAATATTTCAACAGTCAATGCTTTGCTGCTTGAGGGTCTGGGCAACTTGCCATAAATTTGCAGAATTATGACTTTTGCTCTCTACCCTAAACTGTGAAGGAGAGCTGAAGCTTGAATGCTTGGTTATGCTACAAGATCTAGATCCGAAGCACAGGAACCGCACCTCGGAATGCCTCAAAAATAAATAAATCAATAAAATGAAGGTCTTCCATGTTGAGTGTACTTGCTTGAGCTTAAATGTAGTGCTGAACTTTGCGGGAAGAATTAAGTAGACAAGACTCAAATCTGAGCTTTCTGAACAAATCTGAACATTTATGACTGCACATTTTAGACTAATTCAAGCTCAAGACAACACAGTAAGAAAAAGTAAAACAGCATAACAAGGAGAAAGTTGGAAACCATAAAATGGAATATGTAACAGAAAACACTACTTTCACCCACAGAAAGAATTAGCAGGATTGTGCTGTTCCGGTACAGCATGACAGAAAAGTGTGAAAACGCTTTCCTTCACACTGCTGGAGAAGTAATCACAGTGTAAGGGGGGACTTATAAACATGAGCTTCAACCCAAACCCTTTCAACAGGAGCTGCAACCCAAGAGGCAAAACGCACAATTTAACAAAACAGCCATTATCCACGTTAACTATAACAAATTAACAGAAAATTTCTAAAAATCGAGAAGATGCAGAGAATGTTGGGAGTGACCTTTGGTCTCATTCAACTAACTGACACTTCAAGTTAGGTCACCTCATGTTATTGGCTATAACTGAACAGTTACTAGTTATTAGGGCCATTGTAGGGCTGTAGGGGGACAGACATTAAAGGTGATGTGTAGGCGTTCGATAAAGCGATTCAAGTCAACTGTAAGGTTGTAAGTAGAGACGCACCGATCCGATACGTGGATCAGATATTGGTCTGATAACAATCCAAATAGCTGGATCGGGACCGATCTTTTAAAATTGTAGGTTTTTCAACGCTTGCGTATGCGTGCGCGCTCAATTCATTCGACGTTCTCGCTAATTCTACAACCCCAAAATTATACACAACTATACTGTTTAATTCCTTAGCCACGCCAGCTCTCGCTCACAATCTCTGGGCTCCTCGTTGTGTTTGCTCACGGCCTTCAAACCACAGCACAGCACAAGGTGCACCACAACGAAATGTGACCCCTTCATTTGACCGATCTGTGAAGGAGCAGTGGGCAGCACACGGTAAAGCTGTGCTTGAGGATGGTACCTTGCTCCTAAGTACCTCAGTGGTACCTTAACTGGTCCGGGATTCGTGCCGGTGACCTTCTGATCATGGGCCGAACTCCCTAACTGTTAAAGCTACCACCTTCCCTTTTAGCTGTTAAAATAGTAGCTTATCTGTAGCTCAGCTCCTATTAATCAGAAGTCGCTTGGAGTGTTCAAAAATAGCTTCAATACTTCATAAAAAGTTTATAGCGAGGCTCTATGACAGGGCTTTAAATAAGTTCAAAGAAAGTGCCCCCAACGTGGCAGTCTGACCTGCAGTCGCATTCCGTGCAGGTCTTGGCAAGCAAAACTTGGCACGACCAAGTGTCATTAAGTTGTTCTCGTCTTAGATTTCATATAAAAACCTCTGAAACCACTCCTTGTGCCAAGCATGCGCAAGCAGACGAGGGGAGGGTTTGCCGAGAGGGTCCGTCCCCCCGCTTATTTCATCTCGAATCGGGTATATTCATTTAAATACATTAAAGCGTAATACCTGCGAGACGTGATCCGTGCGACCTCTCCTTTCTGCTTGACTCCGACTCGTTTCAAAACTATTAGCTCTTCCCCCAAATCGATAGTCATTTAAAAGATAAATGACTTACGGCGTCTCCGCGTTCCGCAGCTCAGAGGCTTGTGAACGCGACGTCGTAAATCTCAAACGCAGACGTAACGGGGGCCAAGAAAACTTTAAACATTGCCATTCGTTGGAGGGCACGGGAAGGGCTCGTCTAGGAACGCGGACGGCCCGGGACGGCCGACGCTGAATAATTCATGCCGTGCGGCGCAGAGCGGGGACGCGGCTACCTGGAAGATGCTGGAGAGGTCGCGCAGGTTAAAGATGTAGTGGAACTTGATGGCGGTGGGCAGGAAGGTGGTGGTCACGCGCTGATGGAAGGCCAGGGCCAGCTGGACCAGCTGAGGACAGCTCTTGCGGAGGGCTGGGGCAAAGCCTTCGCCGCTCAGGTGCTGGCCCAGGATGCTGCAGTAGATGGTAGTCAGGGCCTCCGCGCCGGGAAAGGAGAGGGCAAAAACGGAGAAGTGGCGCTGAGAAAAATGGAGACAGAGGAAAAAAAAAAAGGAGAGCAGGGTCGACGTGAGTGAAGAGAGTACAGCACAAAATGTGAACACACGGCTGCCCGTCTAGGATTGTTTAAGCTGCGGTTAAACTACGGGCACTTTGTTTAATCTTGAAGCAAAGAACTGTCTCGGTCTATAGCTCCAAAAATCAGTGTTCTCTTTTCAACCTACAAAAATGCATGAATTTTTGGGCTGGTGACGACATTAAAAGGACTAAAATATTACTTGCTTAAAAATTGCCTCTAAACCTGGCTCGTAAATGGAGTTAATATGTGGGAAGGTGGTGGGGAACAGGAATGCACACTTTAGGATTACGTCTATGCTCTTTGAATATAACTGTGATGACGATTGGATATTTTTTTTGTTTTTTGTAATTGCTTTCTTGCACTTTTATACGTCATTAATTTTTCTATGTAATCCTTATGGAAGTAAGGACAAGTTTTTCAGTTTGTTTAAATTTAAAATGTAATAAAAACATCTTTGAGAACAAAAAAAGTTTCAGTTTGAGGCTGCACAAATCTGATTACTTTCCCACTTAGTTTGCCTAAAAGAAAACATTATGTGAATTTTTGGCATTTGAGTGATTGAAGGCTTAGTTTTAAAAAGTGTTTCTTGGTCTGCGGCTGCAAAAAGTTGATTCCTTTAGTTTACCTTTTCAAGAATTTTTCAGACGTGACAGCATTATAGTGACAGAAACCTAAAACTAATCCTAGAACAAGTTTTGGGTTCAAGTTGAAGCGTTTGCTTCAAGCTAAAACTGATCCTAGAAGAAGACAACTTTTGGGTTCAAGTCGAAGCATTCGCTTTAAGCTAAAACTAATCCTAGAACAAGACAACTTTTGGGTTCAAGTCGAAGCGTTCGCTTTAAGCTAAAACTAATCCTAGAATAAGACAACTTTTGGGTTCAAGTCGAAGCGTTCGCTTTAAGCTAAAACTAATCCTAGAACAAAACAACTTTTGGGTTCAAGTCGAAGCGTTCGCTTTAAGCTAAAACTAATCCTAGAATAAGACAACTTTTGGGTTCAAGTCGAAGCGTTCGCTTTAAGCTAAAACTAATCCTACAACAAGACAACTTTTGGGTTCAAGTCGAAGCGTTCGCTTTAGGCTAAAACTAATCCTAGAATAAGACAACTTTTGGGTTCAAGTTGAAGCATTCGCTTTAAGCTAAAACTAATCCTAGAACAAAACAGCTTTTGGGTTCAAGTTGAAGCGTTCGCTTTAAGCTGAAACTAATCCTACAACAAGACAACTTTTGGGTTTTTTTGCTAATAACATGGATGGAATCCAGAAGTGGTCCCACAGTAATCAATTCCGATACATTTTAAGTGATCCAGCAGATTGCATGACTAATTACTTTTTATTCAGGCATTTTGTAATTAGTGCCTGAATGCATTTTTTCAATTTAGTCTGCCGTACAGTTCAGATGGTGTGTGTCTGTGTGTGTGTGGGGGTTGGTGTGGGTAAGATATGCTTCAGCTACCTGCAGGCGTGGGTTAATAGTGAAGCTGCCTGCAGTGGGATTCATGCAGGACACGTACTGTACGTTGTGAATCTCCTTCAGCTGCAGTTTGCTCCTATCGTACCTGGAAAACACCACACACACACACACACACTCACTTCTCTGCATGCATGGCCTGCCACTGCCCAAAATCTGCAGCTCCGAAAGATATACAGATCTCAGCTATTTCTCTCCCGCTCATACCTCCTTTAAATCAGGCCTAGCTGCAAAGCGCCACGCTGCATTCTGTCTGTTTAATAACAAACCTTCTCCAGCAGTGTCGCGTTGCAAATTTAACCCAGCCGCAATCGTCCCAATTTGTTGGATTCGCGACGATTTACTCATCAAATATCACGAGCAGGAAAAAAAGCAGCCTAATTGCAGACATCACGGCAATTACCTGCCGACAGACATCCGCCGCGTCTCGAGAGGAAGCGTATTTTTAGCAGCACGGATCGCTGGAATTCATTTAACTCCTGTCTTCCTGTCTGTGTAGGTTCTCAGTCATTCAGGACATGGTAGTGTCTTGAGAGCTCGAAGTAAAGGCAACTGATATCCGACAATTTTTCTCCACTTATGCTACTCAGTCGCTCGTCCCATCTCTGGTCAACTCTAAACTGGACGACTGCAACTCTCAACTGGCTGTACTTTAATTGAAGGCGCAAAGTCTACTTCAAAACGCAGCTGCAAGGCCAGTCTACAATGTTGCTAAATTCTGACATACCATATCTCTACTCCTGTGGCCACTTGCATCAGGTTGAAATCCCTAACACAATGCCATCATGACTGAGAATGGACCTCCTTACTTAGACCCTGACCACTTCCTGTCCTCTCCAGGGCATCAATAGTTGCTTATCTTGAACCTCCATTACGCAAAAGAAGATGAATCAAGACTCTTTTCAATCCTGGTTCTTCTCACCGTCAGAACTGCCGAGTCTCAGCCCAGGTTGTTGCCCCTCACAACGACCCACCAAGGGTAAACACCTGGAGTTCCTCAACAGATTTCTTTAGAACTAATTTTGGATTTGGCTGGAGAGGTGAAACATCTTCAAGAATAATACACATAGTCCAGTAGCCTTTGATTCAAGCTCTAAAGACTCCACTGCTGCGGCAAATGGTGCAGGATCTACCTTAACATCAGGAAAGGTTCGGGGTAAGTGGTGTTGAATACCAGTGGTTGTAGTCCATGTGCTGACGGATGAGGGTGTGGGGCTGCACCGTGCCATATGCGTCCACCTCCGGCATGTTCATGTCGTCAATGAAGTAGATCAGCCGCTTGCTTCCCGGGGGGCCGTAGTTTCTCCCCGCTTTCTTCTCCAAAGGCTTCTCCAAAACGGCTAGAACAGTCGGATTCAAATAGCACAGTTCATACACGAAACAGCATGCACGTTTGAGAAGATCAGAAGGCTTATTTTGCTTATTTGACTCATTTCAGGGACATGCTTCCCCGAGCAAGATGGGTTTAAGGGTCTTGCTCATGGACTCAATGGTGGTAGTGCTAGAAGCAGGATTTGCGAGTCTTGAAACCACAACCTCTTGGTCAAAAAACCTATTCTACCAGTAGACCACCACCATCATACCCATGTAGGTTTGGAAAATTGAATAATCAGTAGATTTGAAGTCTAGAAGAAGAACAGGTTCTTTGTGCAGTGCAATAAAACCATCTCCAATTTTTTTGGCACTCAGAGAGAGCTGGTTTTGAACCCATAAACATATGGTCTCTCGTACTGTCTGGCACTGCATAGAGTTTAACTGCTGCATAAATCTGCAGTAGTGTGTCTGCATCTGCTGAGTAAATCTGTTTTATTCAGTCAAAAACAAAAACCTCAAGGGCTACCACTACTGAGCCCGTGAGCAGGGCCCAATTAATCCCAAGTTGCTCCAGGGAGACTGTCCCTGTCATTAGCGAAAGAAAGTTGTTCGGGATAATGCTACGTTCACACCAAGACCTACTAAAGCTGTAAAATCGCTTGAAGTAATTGACTTTCTATTGACAAATGCAACAAGAACCATAAGAGCAATAAAAGCGACGAGCGTCAAAGTTTGGGTAACTACAGCAACAAAAAAACGTTGAAGACAGCTTAACTTTATGCAAATTATTAATGACAATCGGAATGTAGACGTTCTTTGCTTGCAAGGATCCCAGAGAACATACTCGGAAACTTTGGTTCCTACCACACGTTTGTTCTGATCAAAATGATGCATGAGAAGCTGATCACGGCGATCGCAGGGCACCCCGTCTTGTACGACCTGACCCCTTTCGCCTTCAGAGATCGTTACAAGAAAGCACAGGCGTGGGCTGAAGTGTCCGGGTACCATGCTACTTTGCATACTGAATTATTTTTGCACAATATATTTTTCAAATTTACTACACTACAAAACTTTCGTAATGTACAGTACGTAATTCTGTTCTTGGCTGTAATTAGATCGATTAGCCTCTGCTTGTCCGGACCTCTTGTATTTAAGTACCTTATATAGTTTTTTTGGGCTTTGCAACAGCAACAACAGCACAGCACAGCTTGCTGTCGCACTGGCTACAAGCATGCGGCTCCTTTAAGCAAAATCGAACATTCGAATGACGTCATGAGCGACATGGGTGACAAGAGCCAACAAAAATATTTTGACGGCTATGCTTTTGAGCGTCTTCAGCAATTTTACAGCTTTAGCAGCGCTTGGTATGAAGGTACAGTTAGAGTGTCCGCTTAAAAGGAAACTGCGACACAAAGCAAAAGTATAAATCAGCATTTAACATTTAACCCACTAGCTTGCCGTCGGTGTACTAACTTCTGACTTTTCTCTAACGGGATTTGCTAAGGCGTGTAGTCGGACAACAGTTGTTGGTTTAAGTCTTCCAGATTGAAGAAGATTACAAAGCACTGTTGTGCATCCGCTAAATGCTGTAAATGTAAATAAACACATAATATTTCTGTGGTGGTATTATATTCATCTATAGACCAAAGAGGTCGCAGGTTCAAATTCAGCTCTACCCTACCTTTAGCACCACCCCCTGAGAAAAACCTTAAGCCCCGGTTACTCCAGGGAGACTGTCCCTATAATTAGAGAAAAGCACCTGTGGAAAAACACAAATGTAAATATTATTGTCAGTTATTGGCGTTACATTAGTGAGCATCTTCCCCAAAAAAGCCTTAGAGGCTGTCACGGCCCTTTATGTAAACGCCGAATAGAAAAACCCAGCGATTTTTCTGGTGCGTGCCTTTGTGAATTCAGTCTAGACCCCTCCTGGCCTTCTCTTTTCTCCCTATCTGCTTTATTTTTGCAGCGTGAAAAAAGAAGGGTTTGTGATCCCCAGCGTGGATGGAGAGCTCAGAGGAAAAGCGGTGGGGGCGGCGAGGAGGGGCTGAAGGGATGGATGGCGGCACCGAGTGATGGATATCAAAGTCAACAGATTGAAAAGGCAAGGGGAGGACAAACAGCACAAAAGAGCAGCTGACGGGCCAGCGAGAAACGCTATGGTGTTACGCTTCACAACTCGCCGTCCCCCGTTCCCCAAACAGAAAAAAAAACCCACCAAAAAAAAAAAACCACAGTTTCCAGAAAGCTCTACTTGTAACTCTTTTCGAGTGGAAATTTGGTGAAATGAATACAAAAGTGTCACGCACATATATGTACGGAGTCCAGCACATGTCAAAAGTTTGGACATGCCTGACCGCATATACTCCTCAGACATTTTCATCAGAGGACTTCTGGACTTTCAATGCAGGAAATCTGACAACAATCTGACAAATAGTTCTGAAACAACTATTTTTTTGTGTATTACATTAGAAGAACAACAATGTGTGGAAGTCATCTCAAGCTCCTGGGTGGAAGAAGGCTGAGTGTCCAGACAAAGGATGCTAACATGAATGAATAGTGCAAGTAAAAACAGGTTTGTGATGTTTAATCCACGCACTTGTGGTCACTGCACACTTTCAGTTGTGTTTTTTTGTGTGTTAACTGTCTAATTGTCTAAGACCCTTAACTCCAAGTTGCTCCAGGGGGAAACCGTAGCCGTAATCAGGAGATTGAAGCCTCTCTAGATAAGTCTGGATAAAATTCACATGAATTTGAAAGGTTATTATGATTCAAATGACATAAATAGTGCATAAATAAGTCTGTGTTCAAGCTTTTGACTTGTTCTGTATGTCACCAGAAATTTGTGACATAAATACAGTACACACTGTACATACACACATCTGTGTATGTAAATGTGTACATATCGATATCTCACTCACTCACTCACCACCCCCACCATTAATCTATCTACACATATGCATACAAATACATGTATGTACAAATGTACATGTACAAATGTACAAATATGTCGCTCGTCGCAACAGAGGTTTCCGTGAAATATGACCGTTTATGTTGCGTGGGGTAAAATTTTGGATTTTTGGTTTTTAGTGTTTTGAAACAGTGCAAGGTCTATACTGCACTGCTGGGAATAAATAAACCCTTTCCATCCTAAAAACGTGACTTTCTTGAGGTGAGGAATTCAATTCCAGCAGAATGTTAAAAGTTTTTGTTTTGACCGCTCTACGTCAATATTTACGGTAAATCCACGTGGTGACCAGGGGTGGAAGTAACGAATTACAAATACTCACGTTACTGTAATTAAGTAGATTTTTTTGGGTCCTTGTACTTTTATGAGTAGTTTTTCAAGTGTGTAATTTTACTCATACTTGAGTACAATTTACACCATGTAATCTACTTCGCTACTTACAAAATCAAAAGTCGCTACTGAACACGCCCACAATTTGAATTAATATTCAAACCTTTCATTTGCATCTTTGCAGCCAATAAGGCTGTGCAATCGCGACCGCGCCAATTAATCTATGACGTAAGCGAAGAATAAACTCTGCTGCAGCAGCAGCCACAGGTGTCTGGAGGTACTACACAGTGGAGTACAAACTGATTTATAGACTGAGGATTTGGAGACAAAGAAGCCAAAATGGAGCCAGAAGACAACACTGTCAAACATGAAAATGATGGAGGAAAGACGGAGGACGAGTGCCCGCTGCCTGTTGTTCGCAGTGTATTGGGAAAAGTTTAAACTGTTCTATGCATGTTCAAAAACATTTCTGTCATTGTTTTAACAAACAAAATCCCTGCTTTATATCTACATTTATTTACAAAACAAACTGCCTTTCTATACCTGGTTCATCTGAGAAATGTGCGTTGAACGTTGATATTTTATACTGGTGAATCGAAACAAATGCCTGCTATTGACGACGCAATAAAACATCCATCGGTTAAAAAGTAATTAGTACTCTGAGTAGTTTTTGAGAAGAGTACTTTGTACTTGTACTCAAGTATTTTTTAACACCAGTACTTTTACTTGTAATTGAGTACATTTTAACCAATGTAACAGTACTTGTACTTGAGTACAAATTTTCAGTACTCTTTCCACATCTGGTGGTGACTAGCATGAAGATATTTCTCCGGAATCCATCTTCATCTCCCGAGTTCAGTTAACCTAACGCAGGTAGGCTATCCGTGTGGCTGTGAGTGCTACGTCGACAGTCAACTTCAAAGGCAAATTTCTCTGTTTTTCACTTTGTGCGACAGGAGAAACCCGACTCCTTTGAATGCTGATATCTCAGTCATATGTCATGCAAACATAATGACTCAATTTTGAAAATCTGCGACAAGCGACTGGTTTTGCCGTGCAGAGTCACGTATATGTACTGTATATATATATATATATATGAGAAAACATTACTCCTCACTACTGTCTTGTGATGCACATGCGACTACACGGACAATCTCATCCAAGCCACAAACTTTTCCAGGAATACTGTTGATGTTTACAGACGGAGTACATTGCTGCTAATCTGAGTGCTTTTACTGAAAAAAGGTAGAATTGCATCCCATGATTGTAACTGTAAAATTGAAATTTGTGCTTCTCTCCTCGTGAGTGCTGCTAAAATCGGAATACATTATTGAACCACTACTGATTGTAATTTCTCTCCCCCGACTGTTATGATAGTAGCACGTCCTATTGAACCTTACTGTACATATTACCGATTGTAGTCTTCTCTGTTTGAACTGCTGTCACTTCATATAACAGACCGCCGGTTTTTAGAATGTCACAGTCATCTGCCACAAATTATGTGCACATGCAATGCAAATATAATTCCTGGACTAAAAGTGCAGTTTTACAGTAAATGATGCATGTAACTATATTGCATGGTCTCTTCTGTACATCCAGTTTAGAGTTTCTATGTATATATTTGCTTACTCTATGTGCCTGGTTTTGGTTTTTTTTGTACTGTGGTAAGCTGGAGCCACGTCATCTCTGCTGTATACAGGTTTACTTTGACTTTGACTTGATATATTCTCTCTTTTCCGGGACAGATCTACATCTCCCACAATCCCTGTGCATGACTCGGAGCTGCGACACAATAACGCGATGGATGCACAACTGGAATAAACGCTGAAAATATCAAGTAAATACCTGTATTGTGAGTAGAAAGCTGGTTATTGTTATTTATCAGCTAAAATATGAGTTTTGTCTGTAATAAAAGGGGAAGATTCGACTGCACTGGAGCGTTTTTGCGAGCGAGTCGCGAGCGCGCAGACACACAGCACGTTAACATCACGAAGAACGTCATTTATGCATGTCTACGCATTTACTTCTGTTTGTGTGCACGGAATAACAGAGGCAGTGCTGTTTTTCTTGGGAACCAAGTCGTCTGCTTCCGTCTCCAATTAATTTCACTGAAATTATATGTGTGGATATTCACTTCTCTCTGTACACGCTCGCTTCCTTCCACTTCCACTACAAAACGTGCGTGCGCTAGGAGAGTGTCCTGGATGGACGGTGGAGTGGGGCGTCTGATTTGAGAGGGCAGAGAAGCCAAACTCGAAAGTTACGTACATGCTGTCTGTTTAACAGTAACGTGAAGATTTGTACTCGATGTTGACGATATAGTCATTTACTACTGTACATCGCATGTGGAATCGTATATTCCATATTGTGTATATTCCATATATTGCCCATCCCCACTCATGACCACACACATACACACACACACACGCACACACACACATCCTTGTACTTATATAGTCGTGAGGACCTCCACTGACTTCTATATTACTGTATCTAAATAATACTACACCTAACCCTAAACATAACCCTAACCATAACCTCAGGAACCAAAAGCTAATCTTTCTACACTTTTAGTTTTGCAAATAAACTTGTATTTTTTTGTGTAAAAGCAATTTAAAGAAGTGAGGACCACTAAAAAAGTCCTCACTTCCCAAAAATGTCCTCACTCTGCTGGTTAAAAACTCATTTTGGTTCTCACTAAGTAGCAAGTACAAGAACGCGCACGCACACACACACATATATACCTTGCAGCATAGCTGAGGTGGTGTAGTAGTTGAAGGGCACATTTTTGATGGTGTACTTCTCGGGGTCCAGCAAGGCGAGTTTGCCTCCCACCAGGACGGACTTCCCCGTGCCGGCGTTTCCCACCAGCATGACGGGTCGCCTCCTCTCCAGCAGCCGGTCCATGAAATAACTCACCCGGATGGTCTCGATGGTGTGGACCAGGCAGGCCTGCGGAACACAGGAGCAGGAGCTTTTTACCCACATGAAAACATAAAACTCGAGGCTGTGAAGGTGGGGACCCTTTTACATTTGAGCACCGAATTACGAGGCGTGTCAGGGTCCAACCTGGAGAGGAACGTCCGGGTCCATTTCAAACGTGGGAACCATCTTGGACCACGGCTCGAACTTCTTCGTCTCCGGGTCGATGTAATAGTCGAATACGGTGCCTTGAGAGGGGAACTTGATGGTTTTGAACTCGGTGACCCACCACTTGCTGAACTCCACTCTGTAATCCACCAGCTGTGTGGAAAAGCATAATAAGCGTCGAGTTTTCCGCTGAATGATATACGCATAATAAGCCGGGAAAATGCACACGCTAACCAAAACAGTTCAGCGACAACAAGAAATGAGGTGAATTAAATGCCATCTGTGGCATTGTCTCGGAAACTTCCTTAATCGCTTCGGAAACGAAGCAAAAACAGTGCCAAAATTGGCCTGTACCTGATCCTGGAACAGAGTGCCGCCAAAGGCCCAGATGGCGGCGAAGACGAAGTAGAGCTCGTAGAGTTCTTTGGGGCAGTCAGGTGGCGTGTGCTCTGGGGTCAGCAGACACTCCAAGAGGTGGCACAACATCTGGACCACGCTCTGCTCGGGGATCGGGATGATCTTCTTAAACCTGCGGCACAGGAGCAGATGCGGCAGAGTGACCACAGAAGAGACAGAAAAACAATTGGAAATATCGATGGGGTGAGCTGAGTCTTGAACAAAACAAGCCGAAGGGAGGGAACGGAAATGAAGCGGCACTTGAGGCAGGGTTTCATGAGAGCGCCTTCCCGAGCGCTCCATTACTTCGAACTTAAAGCAATGTCGGACATTTCGGGGCAGAAATCAATCTGGAATGACCTCATAACTGCTGGAAAAAGGTTCATTTTCAGGGGTGTAACGATACATCGATCTACAATGATGACAACGGGTGGTTTCATCAAACTTTTATTAAACACAGTAACACAGACTGTGAGCAGCTCAAAAATAAAAACGTCTAAGGATATTTTAGTTGCTTTTTGTGATTTGATGTAAATGAAAGTGATTGTGTTCAACCTCATATTGAATCGCACTGAAATCATATCGTATCAGACTCAATTTGATGTCCACTGAAACGATATCACACCCATATTTAAGGGACAGTTCAGAAATGACAGGTCTCGGGTACAACAGTCATCCTTTGGTAAATCGATTATCGTTACATTCATGTGTAACTTTTCCAGACGCCCTAGGGGCTGGATAGAGACAATGTGGAGCTACTTTATCTACCTCTAGTGTTAGGCTCCACCTGGATGCTTCTCCAGCAGCCGTTCTGCACCAGAACACTCACTACACGTTAGCTGAGGTGCTAAAGGGTCAGGTGAGAATTCAGCGGTTACAGATGATTAGAACTCCAGATTTGAAAGGGCCACATCATGAGGATCACCAGGGTTCCACTCCGACTCTTTTAGAAAAATGCCCAGGGATCTTCAGTGACCTCAGAGTCAGAGGTTTTTCCATCTTCATCTTCCATAACTGGTGTTATTTGTGTGTGTATGTATGCACTGCGTCCACAATTGTTATGCAAGTGAGTTTTTGGACCTTTTGGACCTATTTTCCAACTCCAAGCTATATAAACTTGCCAAAAAAAGAGAATTAACTGACAGTGCAAAGTTAAAAAATTATAAAATGCCTTTCAGAGAGATGCAATGCTCTTGAAATAGCTAAGATATTGAGATATCGCCAAACAATCAAACATTTTGTTCTTCAAAGTCAACAGCGTTCTAAAACACCGGTGGAGAAGAAAAGATGCAAGTTATCTGCAAAAGACTTAAAAAGAATTCAACGTGAAGCTACCACAACCCGAACTTACTGCCAAAATCTAGTTCCAACCTTACTGCCAGTTTCTAGAATACATGTTCTTCAAGCAGGGGTAGAGGAAGAAGTCAGCATCATTAAAGAAGGCCATGATTTTTATGTAGAACAATGCTATATCACATGCACACAAGTATGTGAGTCGTGTTCAGTGGTGGTGGTGTTTCAGGCCAACAAGTAGGTTGCAGTTCTGGCACTGAAGGAAAAGGAGTTCTGGTAGCTTTACATTTAATTCTTTTCCAGTCTTTTGCAGGTTCATTTGCATCTTTTCTCGTCCGCCTGTGTTTTATGATCCTGCTGACTTTTTGCAACAAAATGTTACAGCCGAGGGGCAAGATGTTACCACTTTTTGTTGGGTTTTCACGGATGACACAAAGTCTGCCTCTTTTGCACAGTGAGTTAAGTGAAACAGTTTAGTTACAGTGCGCTGGTGATGGCACAAAAACAGTGCAGACAAAAAACTGGACAAAACAAATAAAACACGAGAAGACGGTATATACAAAGATTTACAATAGCAACCAATCCAAAAAGGGTAACCCAGGCTCAAATCCAGTATAATCCAAAACGTAGTCAAACTAATAATCCAATATTTAGTCGTCACTCTTTCTCCACACCAAAAACCAACCAACACTCCTTACAAAAAAAACCTCTCCCACCAACCTTAAGTCTTCCTCCTCTTTCGGCTTTTCCCTTCAGGGGTCGCCACAGCGAATCATGTGTCTCCATTTGTGACCCGATCTGCCGTAATGAATCGGAAGTCGGCATCCTATTTATTTAGATACGGGCCGATTATGTTGACAAACATCAAAAATATTGATTCTTCTTTTTTGGTCTTATGTGAAAGAAAAGGTCTACAAACTTAATCTGGTCTCCGAAAAGGAAAAATCGATATTTTTGAAGTTTTTCAACATAATCGGCCCGTATCTAAATAAATAGAACGCTGACTTGCGACTCATTACGGCAGATTGGGTCACATTTAGTCCTATCTTCTGCATCCTCTACCCTCACACCAACTAACTTCATGTCCTCTTTCACCACATCCATAAATCTCCTTTTTGGTCTTCCTCTCAGCCTCCTAAAGTAGCCATCTTAAACAATTTACATACAGGAAGTAGATTTTAGCTCATAGATCAAACCCAGGTATAAGAACAGGAAACAGTTTGGCCATTTGTTACAATTACGGGTAAGCTGCTCTGTTCACTGGTACAACGTACAATTACATGTTACAATTGACTGTCTCTGTGACCCTGCAGGTGTCACATTCTGTGATCATGCCTCAATAGCGTAGCTACGTCCAGAGGGTTGCATTAAAAGGTATTTCACAATGTTTGACTTTTCAGAGCCTCCCATTTTGCCTACAGTAAAGAAGCCGCATCATTTCAACAACGCTTTCCTTCATTATACAAATACATATCACCTGAGTGCTTAAATCCAATGAGCATTCAAGTTTATATAGCTTGGAGTTGGACAAGATGCACAGAAATAGTGATAAGGTCAAAAAACCTCACCTGCATAAAAACGGTGGACGGAGTGTATTTCAGTTTGTTTGTGGGGGAAAAAGGCTTCCACTGGAGCAAAAAAGACAAACGACTGCAAAAAAAAAAACCCTCTCTGATGAGTCCCAAACAAAAGCCTTCAGCAGCGTCAGTGGAAAGGAAAAGCATAATGTGAAATATGAGCGCTTACAAACATTACGGACGCCATCCGTTCTGCAGCAGCGCGCTCACTGCATATTAGCCGAGGTGCTGAAGGGGCAGGAGAGAATACGCTGGTTAGAAAAAGGGACTGGTCATTAGGCCAGATCTGAAAAGGTCACGGTGGGTCATTTTGGCAGGACATTGGGGTTCCACCCTGCCTCTTTAAGAAACATATCCCACACTCTTCTATGAGCTCACAGGGTCAGAAGTTCAGTATTACGTCTCATCTGAAGGATGGAGCCATTTGCACTAGGGGATTGCACTGCGGTTGGAGCCACTAACAAACGTTGGTGAACCGGATCTAGTCTATTTCACAGGCTACACATCACACTGACTGTTAATTGTAGTGCTACAGTTGGCTCGACATGTATAAAGGGAGAATTTGCTTATCGAGAGCTCAAATTAGACCCGTGCCGATGCAGCCAACAGGGGCTGGAAAATCTGCACAAGTCTCAAAGGAGCACGACTAATCTGCCAGACGTCACAGCCAACGTGCTTCAGAAGAGCATATTGTGTACAGGGAGCTGGCTGTCAATTTCCTGATTCTCCATTCTGACATGGCACTTAAAGTTCAGCCAAATTAAACTTTGACCCCTCTGATGCTGAGCTTTCCCACCAATGGCGGAGCAGCATGCATGAGTGTGCTATGTAATCTGAATTGATTTACTGGCGCTTAGTCTACAACAAAGGCAAACAGAGGTCATGGAAGGTCAACTCTTTATGAAGTCGTTTGCACACGTCGACATTTATCATACAATCTACCAAAATTCCACCTTCCTGACACCTGCTAAAGCCAAAAACGGAGCTGCACCTCCACACAGATCCAAACTGAATAAGCTCTGGGTCACTTTGCTTTTCTTCACTCCTTACTTCTCTTCGCAAATGAAGAGGACGACACAAACCACGTCTCTTCTCAGGTCCTGCTCCTGTCACCGTCAGAACTGCTGAAACCCCTACCGTCTCCACGACCCACCTCTTTAAGCAGCGTCTAGGGGACCAATATCACTTTAACGCTTCTTGATTTCACTAATTCATCAAAAACCGGGAAAACTAAGGAAGCAGCTGGCAATCTGGTTAAATCTGCAGTTTTTAATTGAAGACTATTCATTCATTTCTATCCCGGGACTATGGGTGCGAGGCGGGAACCAATCCTGGGTAGGCGCCAACACACCGTAGCTCACACACACTCACGCTCTCAGTCACACGGGGCCAATCAACCAACCTACAGTGCATGCTTTTGGACAGTGGGAGAAAACCGAGCACTGCGAGGTGACGGCGCTAACCACGGCGCCACCGCGCTGCCACAAAGCTCTGATAAACGTCAAAAATAAATGTTAATCTTTACCTCGTCCTGAGCGTGTCGAGACAAATCGGGAGATACTTGTCAAACAAAATGGTCAGGTTGGCTTTCTCCGACTGAATCTCTCTCCTGTCAATCCAACTGGACACCGGGGGGTTCCAGCCTAAATCGGCTGGGTTGATGTACAATATACCTGCGAGGCAGATTTCAAAACGCGTCTATAAATCAGACTCAGGCAGACAAACCGCTACAAATACATCACAGTCAAGCTCCAAAGGCAGCAGTAGGAGAGCTGTAAAATGTGCACATTAACAAAGATCTCATTAACTAAGATAGATGTTAGCAAGCTAATTAGCTCTTCCCAATGTTTTCTCAGTGTTAGTAAGTTAATTAGCTCCTCCTGATTTCGGCAACTCCCGACTCAGTCGGAAATGAGTTTTTTTTGTGTGTGTGTGTGTGTGTGTGTGTCTGTGTGTGCTCACCAGCTCTGGAGACTGTGGCGGGGGTAGCAGTGCGGAGGTGGCTAATCTCAAACACCAGCCTCATGGTGGGGTTCAGAGGAATCCTCTCATTACTGGCCAAAGTCAGCACCTGCAGTGTCACACACCAACGCAAGTACACAAGTACAATCAGAATAGTACAAGTACAATCACTCTACCACAATCTTAACTAGGCCAGTTTAATCACAACAAACGAGTGCAATGTGTCATACGTGTTAATTAAGAATAATGGAATTCAAAGGGCATTCTGGACCAAACACGCTTACAGTAGAGCTGGTCATGTGATCATGATATTTTTGACCAAATATCTCTGTGTATATATATATATATATATATATATATATATATATATATATATATACACACACATATATAGAGACATAGCAAAAAAATCCTTTTCCTATCCAATTTTACTCCACCCATTTACATTGTGACTCATATTTCAGCCGTTAGGGTCCATATGAATGTATATTTAATATAAAAGACCCAGATGAAGACCCATCTTACATGTGTGACCCTCCACAGCAAAACCAGTCACTTGTCACAACGGAGGTTTTAGAAAAACGAAAGGCGAGTGTTGTGTGGGGCAAATTTAGATTTTGTTTTTAGTGTTTTGAAACAGTGGAAGGTCTTATACTGTACTGTTGGGAATAAATTTCAGCTTAAAAAACTTACCCTTTTCCATCCTAAAAAACGCGATTTCTTGAGGGTAAGAGAAATTCAATTCCAGCAGAATATTAAAAGCTCAGGCGCTTTTGACCGCCTACTTCAGTATTTACGTAACCCACTGGTTGACTAGCGTGATATTTCTCCTGAATCCATCTCCTCGTGCCTTTAGTTCAGTTAACCTAACGCAGGTAGGCTATCCGTGTGGCTGTGAATGCAGCGAGGCTAACAGAAATGCAAATGTACAGGACCGCACTAAGCCGCTCAGAGTGCTACGATAGTCAACTTCAAAGGCATAAGATTTTCCTCGCTTTCTCACTTCATGTAGATATAGGTACGTTTTGAAGGCTGATTGATGCCATGAAAAACACAACTCAATTTTTGAAATTTATGGCCAAGTTTAATTTGGTTTTGCTGTGGATGGTCAGGCATTATGTGGACCTAATGCACAATACAACTTTTTCATGACAGGTATAAACTAAATATATGCTTAACTGGCGAAGCGAAGTAAACAGGCATGAACGAAAAGCCAATTATCTGACAGTACTTAGCTAGTAATTAAAATGTAAAACTTTTTCTGGGCTTTAATGACTTAAAAGAAGGAGAAAAGGGTGTAGTCACAACAAGGACGTGCCTCAATTCAGAGAAATTTGGGACTGGTTTCCTGAACATGGGTTAAGCCTAGTCTTGACTAAAACTGCAGATACAATGGAGGTTCACCACTGAAATTCAAAGACAGTCTAGGCTTAGGCTTAATCATTGTCTGGCTCTTGGTGTCGCAATTGGGCCTAGCTCTACAGGGGGACCAGGGTGGGCCTGGCCCATCTCATCACAAGCCTGGCCCAACCACCTGAGGGGAGGAGAGAGATTTTTAAATGTCACGTCTTTTTTATTTAATTTTCAACCCCAATCAAGAGTTTTATTTTCAAACAATGCTTTGATAAAAATGGTTCATATCGTGGCACTCTAAATGTTGACCAGGCCTACACTAAGGTGGCTAAAAATGCCAGCAAGGACGTTTAGCGTCAGTCACGCGTGAGACGAGTGGACTTCTGTAATTCTGAGATCTGCATCTGTAAAGTCGTTACGTTTTGAAAATTTGTGATCCTCTGAACTTGGCAAGACTGCTAGCTGGCAAATCGTTAAAGAGACACATTTAATCGCAGCGGGTTTCAAATCCGGCTGGCTGAGCTGCGATGTTGAAGATTTTGGAGCTGTACCTTGTTATCGTCCATTACAGTGTTCAAAGACTCAATCCACATCGGATCGATATCGCCGTCCAGCACAATCCACTTGGGCCCGCCGTGGCTGATGTTGGCCAACTCACGCATGATATTAGAAAACAAGCCTGAAATGAAATCCTATTCTTAGTGTCGTGCTACAAAGACGAAGCCGAGTGAAAATGTGTGGGGAAAAAAAATAAGGGAGGGCAGGTTGGATTCCTCACCGTCTTTCCACTCTCGCGTGGCTGGGTTGATGATGCCGTACAAAAAAAAAAAAAAAAAAAAAAAAAAAAAAAAAAAGGTCCACACGGGCCTGCGCTTCATGTTCTGGTAAGTCTTGTGGAGGGACTTCAGCACCTGGGACTTGCCAGTGCCGGCGTTGCCCACCACGAAGACGGAGTGACGCACCGCCAGGAGCTCTTCCAGTTGCACCACCTGCAGAAAGGGACAGAAATGTAGTTTTTGGGGGGTTATTAGGAATACAGCAAAAAGCTTAGACAATGGGAATTTTACACGACAAATTCTAAGTGTACGTTCACACTGGAAGCAACGAGAGCACCCACTTTCACTCTGACCATTGGATACTCTAATGGACACTCTCTGAAAATTGGTATGCAAATCTCTTTTATTTCCAGAAAGTGTATTCTGCCTTTCACATTACGCACAAGTTGACACCTTTACGTTGGTGAATCCGCTTGACTGGAGCAGCACACATACAATCCGATTGGTTGTCGGCAAACCACGTCATAGCTCGTTAGCATAAAGCTGACTGTCCCACATCACACAAATCACGCCCAGAGAAAGGAGTGAATGATGTATGATTGTTGGTAGTTGCCACAACCAACCACCTTTTTAGCAATTGGTGGCGTAACGGTAGGGTGTTCGCCCCGTGATCAGAAGGTCGAATTCAGGACTGGTAAAGTTAGCACTGAGGTACTCACGAGCAAGATATCGTCCCCAAAGCACTGCTCCCCGGGCGCTGGTAGCTGCCCACTGCTCCTTCACGGATGGGTTAAATGCAGAGGTCACATTTTGTTGTGGTGCACTGTGTGCTGTGGTGTGTTCACAATGACAAATAATCCCTCACTTTCATTACTGATTAGCAGAATAATCTAAATTTTCTTATAGAGATTAATATTCACCAGGTGCATTTAAATTCTACTGTTCACAATTATCAATTCAAATAGGATCTATTGTATTTAAGGTATTTACTGCACAGAGAAATGTGCTTCAAATAATGGTGAAAATAAAAACAGCCACAAGTGGCAAGCTATGGGGTCCAAGCAAAAGTCGCAAAAAGCAGCACCAAAGGGTCAGCACTGATCATCATCAGCGTCTGCGTATGTCTATGTCATAAACACACACCCACACACTGCTGATGTTGATGTTTATGACACAGGATAAATCCACATGACTACATTAATCATATCAAGACATAAGGAGTTAGAACGTAGAACAATAAAGTGAAGAATTAAAGAAGCGAAAAGAAATTTGAGTTGGTAGTGAAGCTGCTTTTTTAGGACAGCTTCAATAAGTTGTGTTTATAAAGAAAATAACCACTAACAGTGTTCATATAGGAGGAGAATATTGGGTGGCTTTCTATAATTTCATGTACGCTCTGTTATGACATCACAAATTTATGTAGCGCTTTAGTACCCCTGGAGGTGCTTTCCTTTGGTATAGCGGCAATTATAAGCCGATCACTATGCTTTACGGCCTATGCCGAGATGCACACGATTCCTACTTACCCTTTCAGCTTTCTGCGACTGACGTTTCAAGCTACACAATCCATTTTGTAAGGGGGAAGAAAACCCTAATAAGGGTATCAACAAGCCCAACACGCAAGAACACACACACACACACACTGGAACTTAAGGGTCAGGATGTGAACACAATGAGGAGTAAAAAAAATAACTCAAGTAATTGTCACGCCCAAGGTCGTCGATCAGAGGTTCTGAATTCCTGCTTCAAATAATAGTGATATTACTGACGAGCTCTAAAATACAGCAACAAACAGAAATTGCGGAGGGATTGAAATAAAGCAGGAGAAAAGTGTTAGGGTCGGAGTATAAGAAAAGATTTTTCTTTTTTTTAAAGGAGAGAAGAAAAAAATTGGAGGGAGAGGAACGACATGTTCAATCAACGTCGCTGACGCTCGTCGAACTTGCTCTGCCCTCTCGACAGCCCCGGCCTGATCCGGTAGATGTCCGCGGTGGACGGAGGGCTAATGGCAGACGAGTGTTTAATCCCGCGCCCTCCACCTTCCCTCGGCCCGATCTACTCTCAAATCCTCGGCTAAGAGACAGGCCTCAAAGTTCATCCCGTCAGCCTGGACGGATGCGGCTGACCCCGGAGCGGGTCCGAACCGCCGAGGTTGGGGGTTAAACATCCGGCGCCGAGCTCAGCCGAGGCTGATGGAGTGCTGTTATGCTGTTTGGGTGGCTCTTTGACCCGCGCGAGATTGCACTTATTTCCCCCGGCTCGGGAGCTCGGGAGCGGCGGAGCGGCCGAACCAGACGTCGGCGGCTCGCTCCTAATGCTGGAAATTAGAAGCCGGCCCTGGCACCTGAGGCACTATTACACTGTAATTCCTGCTTCCTTATATTTGTCCAATATATCCAGTTTCCAGACTCTTCTGACACTAATGTCTATTCGCCTCAAACACAAACAGCGGCTTTATGGCTCTTAGAAGAAAGCCGATGTTCGGAGGAAAAGAAGAGCTGCCCAACAGACGGGCAGGGGATGGGAGGGGAGGAAAGAGAGAGAGAGAGAGAGAGAGAGAGAGAGAGAGAGAAAGTGTGATTGCAACATCAATCAAAGCCTTTGGCTATCTTCCTGCAGTTGACATTGTGACATTTGGAGCACCTTCTGAACCTCCCACCAGGGAGAGCTGCTCTGTAGCACCTGCCAGTCACAGCGCCCGAGCGCGATGATGGAGAGCGAGCACCACGTTCTGTAGCCCGATAAATAAGCCCCGGCTCATTACAAGTTATCGACGGAGGCGAGTTACATTAGGACTGGGCGTGTATGTATTTTTATTACACATCAGCATGCTGGAAATGAAGATTTTTTTCAACTGTGTGTTTGCTCACATACATCTCTAATAACAAATAAAAAAATGAGTGGAGGCCTGGTCAGGGATTTGCTTTAATTCACTCGTAGTCATGTTAGGGTTTTGTTGTTAAAGCTCAAGAACGTAAGGGGGCCGTGTCCCATTCTGCTTGTCGTGTCCTTTGAAGGTGCCAAGCCTGACGAGGGAGCGTTTAAAAAATGGACAACATAGACGCGTATTAATGTTACGGACTTAGGTGCAGTGTTGGGGAAGCTACTTTTAAACGTTTTTTCAAGCTACAAGCTACTTAGGGTTATAAATAGCTAAAGCTACTGCTCGAATATACTAGTTAGCTTCATTCCAAGATGCAGAAACAAAACTTTCTTAATTAGATCAAATCTATTTCATCCAGTAATACTTAAGATTTGCTTTTAGGATGCTCTTAAAATGTAAATATGTGACCCTCCACGGCAAAACCAGCCGCTTGCCGCAACGGAGGTTTCCAAGAAAAACGAGCTTTTCTGTTGCGTGGGGTAAAATTTGGGATTTTTTGTTTTTAGTGTTTTGAAACAGTGGAAGGTTTATACTGTACTGTTGTGAATATATTTTGCTGAAAAACTTACCCTTTCCATCCTAAAAACATGACTTTCTTGAGGTGAGGAATTCAATTCCAGCAGAATGTTAAAAGTTTTTGTTTTGACCGCTCTACTTCAATATTTACGCTAAATCCACTGGTTGACTCGCGTGAAGATATTTCTCGCTATTTTTCTCATATTTTTATATGAGGTGTGAACCTTCACTGGTCTCACGATTCGATTACGGTTATCAGGTCAACGATTCGATTCAATGTGATATCGCGATGCCTCACGTGTATCCCATCAAGGCAAGGCGGGGACCAACCCCTAGCAGGCGCCAACACACTGCAGGACACATACACACTCGCACAATCACACCTTACTGGGCCAATTTAGAGTCGTCAATTAACCTATATTGCATGCTTTTGGACTGTGGGAGGAAACTGGAGCACCCAGAGGAAACCCACACGAACACTGGGAGAGCATGCAAACTCCACGCAGAAAGACCCTATAGCCGTCCCCGGGGTTCAAACCCAGGACCTTTTCGCTGTGAGGCGGCAGTGTTAACCACTTCCTGTGTGTGTTTATTTTCTATTATTTGTTTTAGATATCTGCATTTAATTCATTATTCATAAAGATGGAAATGTTTGGAAATTGGATTGCACAGACCACCTACAATGCCACTACAGACCACCGGGGGGTAGCGGACCGCCGGTTAAATACAAAACCCTATATAATCGATTACGGTCTGCCATTGCATCACGATGCATCACAATGTGAATAATTTCAACACTCCCAGTAAAAATGATGTGAAAAGTAATATGAAAATCTATATTTTTAGCAGATTAATGTCAAGTCACAAAAAGGCTACAATGGCCAGGGTGGTGATGGTCTAGTGGTTAGGTTACTCACCTCTGGACAAAAAGGTTTGAATATTACCTCCCGTTCTACCATAATTGGGTCCCTGAGCAAGACTCTTAGCTCCAGATTGCTCTCAAGGAAACTGACCTTAATATTAGGAAATATTAGCAAAATCTGATAAATGCCATAAATGTAAATGTACATGACATTTTGGAGGGAGGGAGGGAGGGTTTTAATTTTCTCCTGACTTTCAGAGTCCGAGATTGCGATAAATACGGCCATGGTGTCTTGCTTCCATCGTTGACTCCTTCTCGCAGTTACCAAGAGCGCACTGTGCTGCAGACAACATGCACACTGTGGGCACGGTAACCTATTAGATGCCAATTCTTCCAATTCAACACCAAGCAGAAACTGCTGCAAGTTACAGTATTTTAAGAAATAGCTTTGCTCCTGATAAGCTACTAAAAAAAGTAAGCAGCACTGCTTATTTTAATTAGTTACTCCCCCACCCACACTGATTATTTGTAATGTTTCTGTTTTGTGTTTTTTCCTCCCTTTCTCTGCTTTGCAGGCCATGAAGGGAATTTTCCCTTTAACTGAATGCATGTGGAGAAAAACAAGGCCGGTTTGGCATTTTGGTGTCAGGCGCACTGTCGTCTGTGTTTATTAAACCTGTGGTTTTGCTGTGACGATTACACACTACTTCTAGTACGACTGACTCCATCTACTGGCTTCTTAAGGTTGTGGTCACTTTCTTTTTTTATCATTTACACTGAAGGCATTCAGCAGACGCTCTTATCCAGAGAATCTTCCATTTTTCCTCATTTCGGGGACAGTCTCCCTGGATCAACTTGGGGTTAAGGGTCTTGCTCAGGAACCCAGTGATGATAGTGCTGGTAGTGGTTAGCAATACTTGCCTCTGGACCAAGAGGTTGTGGGTTCGAATCCTGCCTCAGGCACTGTCATCACTGGGTCCCTGAGCAAGACCCTTAACCCCAGGTTGCTCTCAGGGAGAACTGTCCCTGAAATTAGGAAATGGAAGTCGTTCTGGAAGTGCGTATGCCGTAAGTGTAATTGTGAAATGCTGGCGGTAGGACTCGAACCCAAACCTCTTAAACCACAGACCAGCATCCTAACCGCTAGACCACCACCACCACGATCTAATCCTGGGATTATATTGAGGGCATTTATATTTAGACACGTACACTACCAGTCAAAAGTTTGGACACACCTTCCCATTCACTGTTTTTTCTTTATTTTCATTACTATTTACATTGTAGATTCTCACTGAAGGCATCAAAACAATGAATGAACTGTGTAAGGGCTATTTGACCCAGAAGGAGCGTGATGGAGTGCTGCGCCAGACGGCCTGGCCTCCACAGTCACCTGACCAAACCCTATCGAGATGGTTAGGCATGAGATGGACCGCAGAGTGAAGGCAAAAGGGCCAACAAGTGCTGAGCATCTGTGGGAACTCCTTCAAGACTGTTGGAAAACCATTTCAGGTGACTACCTCATGAAGCTCATCAAGAGAATGCCAAGAGTGTGCAAAGCAGTGACCAAAGCAAAGGCTGGTTATTTTCAAGAATCTAAGATATAAAACGTTTTGGGTTATTTCACACTTTTTGTTTACGACATAATTCCATATGTGTTCATTCATAGTTCCTTCAGTGAGACTCTACAACGGAAATAGTCATGATAATAAAGAATAAAACATTGAATGGAAAGGTGTGTCCAAACTTTTGGCTGGTAGTGTAACTCTGGTCGTGATTTAGGTGGTCAGCCTATCCTGCTGTAGTTTAACTCAGGAGGACAGTGCTTTAGAATTTGTTTTATATGCTGTACGTCATGCATATAGTGCTGTCCACACCCCTTTTCCAGCGCAGACAATAATGTATCACTTTATGCATTACGTTTACCGTGTAATGATGCTTAAGCCGTTTCAGTTCTTGCAAGCATTGAGGTCCGGCTAGTCCTTTAAACCCATGTTACTGCTCATACCGAATCTAGTAACAATTTTATAAGATTGTTGGCGATGCAAAGAGAAGCAACCACTTAAATGGGCATTAAAAGCCTCAGACTATTTTACTAAGATGTTGAGCAACACAAAGGAACCCAGTCACTGGGGAAGCACAAGTCAGTGTATTTCTGTAGTGCTGGTTTGAAGCTAAGAAAAATGAAGAGGGTTGCATAAGGACGACAAAACTTTGCCAAATCAATATGTGGATAATGATGATCCGCTGTGGCGACCCCTAATGGGAGCTGCCAAAAGAAGAGGAAGTGACACACAGGTCTTACCTGTGACTGAAATAATAATAATAATAAAATGCATTATAAATTCAGGGCAAAATGTGGATTTAACACATTTTCAGCTATTTTTCGCTTCCGAAATGAAAAGCAAACATGCAGCAAATGTCACAGGATATGAGGGGGATCTGTGCGTTTGGCAGTTCCCTTTTAAAACATCACTCGAAGATTCAATGAAGATCCAATGTTAGAACACGTACTCCATATCTCTATAACTGCTGCACTCAACACCAAGAGCTACAGCAGCTCCCAGACTTGTGGTGAGGGACTAGTTTTGCTCGGTTTGAAACTCTGAAAGCTGCCATAAATATTTATACAGATGATCCGAGTTATGATAGTGATACGACAAAATTGTAAAAGTATTTTAAGTTTCACAGGAAGAGGAAAACGTAGTAGCGTATGCGATACAATAAGTTGAGTGAGACGCCTCACTCTCGCCAGCAATTTCAGTCTTGGTATTAAAGTGCATTTTTTGTGTGCTTTTGGTGAGTCAAAGCCCAATAAGCACGTCTTCCAAACGCCCAAGTATGTCTCCTGCTGATACACACACTTGCTCACGAGTTCCGTTTATTCCCCAGAGACTAACATGAAGCACCAATTTTGACGCTTTACTTACTAATTTGCTCGCTGTTCTTCAAAAAGCTACGAAAATCGAGGGCCCATGGGCCTCTTCGCATAGCTGTTACCGTCATGACCTGCACTCGTCGTTTTTATCCTTTCTTCTGTTGTTTTTTCCCCCATAGGAACCCATTCATTTTCTTGAGACTTAATGTTGACTATGGTTTGTTTTCACACGGCAGTCAAAATGGTTCTTCAGACCACCTTACTGACCACACATCTGAATCTATTTTCAACTGCGCTCATCTTTTTCTTGCTTTTATCATCACTTATTCTTTGCCGATTCACTTCAATACAATTTAATCCAAGCACTTCTACTCAGCCAGTTTTCATGTGACCAATACAAAAGCGTTAGTTAAACAACATTTTCTTTAAATTCACACACTTCACAACTTTATCTAAAGTAAGACTAAACAATTTTGACACGTATTAGAACAATGCTTGACCACACGTGTCTATACTTTATCTCCGACACATCTCAGGACACCCCACAACCGACGTGAAATCCGTGACAATTCCCCCACTCACCTTCAGCACAAAGTTGTCCTCTGCCTGCAGCTTCAGATCCAGCACTGACTGTTTGACAAACTTCTCAAAGTCCAGGTCCCGTTTGCGGGGGACGTCCAGCGCCGGAAACAGGTCCCCGATGAGGCCCATGAAGACGGGCATGTCGTCAGTCACGATTTTGGGCACGTTGAAGTCTCTGAGGGCCCTCATCAGCACCTGATCCTCAGGCCGTCCGGGGTCGCCTCTCTTCAGGGAACCGGCCACCACCAGCACCGACTTTATGGCCCGAAGGCCCCAGTCATAGTGGTCCTGAGGCAACAGAGCACATCAGAAGCAAGAAAGGACCTCTAAGGCACTATACATGCAGTCATTAACTTGAGTAGAGCTTTGTAATACTGTTAACTATTAATACTGAAACCCGACTCCTTTGAATGTTGATATCTCAGTCATATATTGTCCGGTTCATACGATATAAGTATCGTTTTGAAGGTTGATTTATGCCCTTTCATGAAAACATAACTCAATTTTGAAAATTTGCGACAAGCGACTGGTTTTGCCGTGGAGGGTCACATTTGTGAAAGAATGGGTGGTCAGTGAACAAGCACGGCCTGTAATATCATGCCACCTTTATAGTAAGACATTCCACGCTAGAATATTTGATCAACAGTAAGTTAGGGCGATCTGACGTTCTGTTTTTTAACCAGACGTGTCCTGTTTTTAAAGCCTAAAAAAATGCCTCAAACATTCGGACACTGAATTTGCCCTGCATTTCCCTGGGGCTTTCCTAAACTAGTAACTTCATTCTCCCCCTACTCACTGCCACTTGCTTTTCTTACAGCCTTACTGCATTTACATTTACAGCATTTAGCAGACGCTCTTATCCAGAGCGACTTATATTTCCTAATTTCAGGGACAGCTCCCCTAAGAGCAACTCAGGGTTAAGGCTCTTGCTCAGGGACCCAATGTTGGTAACACCAGAGGTCGGATTCGAACCCACAACCTCTGTCTAAAAATGCATACATGACATTTTGTTTGTTAGTTCGCGCACGACTCTCTCAGGGAAGTCATTCACTAGCAGCGATTCCCAACTAGGGGGAGCGCAGAGGTGTTGCAGAGGGGGGCACCAATGGGATAGCCTACGCTCCACTCGAGCACTGCTAGAAACTTTCTGTTTCCCAGCTGTAACCCCGAACTGAGAAGATTTGCAGCACAAAGCAAGCCCACACCAGCCACTGAAAAGTGTGAGACTTGAGATGATCCTCTTTTAAGTTTTTTTTCTGACTGGGGTTAATTTTCTCAGCCATTTTTGTGGAGACAGTTGTTTATTCTTGTTTATAACTTCAGTAGGCTCTTTATTTCGCCCACAGTGGTAAAATTGCATCATTTGTAATTGCATTTGTTTCGCTCAATTAGAAAAGGGAGTTGTATTTCAAATAAAGTTTGAATCTCAACCTGTGTAGTTTGAGGGGGGGGTGCTCAGTAATGTTCCTATCTAGAAAAAGGGGGCCTGCAAAAAAAAAGGTTTGTGAACCACTGCACTAAAGCGTTCCAGTTCAGTCAAATCGTCCCATTTATTACAGACAAAACTCTTTGTTAGCTGATAAATAACAAAAACAACCAGCGTTCTACTCACAAGACAGCCATTTACTTGATACTTTCCGTGTGTATTCCTGACACGTGTATTGTGACGCAACTCTCATGTGGAACACCCTTATGTACAAAAATGTAGTTCTCTCCCAGAAATGAGTCTCCCAAAAATTAATTATAGGCCAAAACTTCAATATTCCTTCATTTTCAATTAGTCAAAAAACATTTTTTTATTCCATTTTATAATGTTAGAGAGTAAAAAAATAAATATTAAAAAAATAGAAAAAGACAGTTTGGTTTATTAAAAAATGCTAGAAATTAAATGTTTTTTTTTCCTTCTTACCCAACGAACAATCAATTAATCTCAAAATATATTCAACAGATTAAGCGATTACCAAAATAATCGTTATTTGCAGCCCTAGTGGGATCACTTGGTGGACAAGGCTCTGGTGACTCCATGACTTTCTTTGGCTTTAACCTCTGAACAAAAATTGCACGGCAAGAGCATTACTCAAAGAATTGGTTTCCGCGTCTGAGCAGCTTCACGTGAGCTACACAAGCTCAGCGGCAAAAGATGGAGAGGTGTAAAGCATGATGCCACTGGACTGTGGAGTCCAAGCTGTTACATTAAAGTGACGAATAACGCATCTCTGTCTCACAGTCTGACGACTGAGTGGATGAGGCTTGGCAGATGCCAGGAGAACATTACCTGACTGATCTGCATTGTGCCAACTGTAAAGTTTGGTGGAGGAAGAATAAAGGTTTGGCAAGATTTTTAGGGCTATACCCTTTAGGAAATCTTAAACCAAGACATACTGGGAATTTCCAATGATGTGGGAACAGTTTGAGGGGGTAAACTCTTCTTCTGCTCCAGCAGAACTGTGAGCCACTGCACAAAAGGAAACTTTTTAGTGTAGAAGAACTTGCCCGGGGCAAACAAAGCTCTGACCTCAACCCCATCCAACACCTTTGGGATAAACTAGGGCTGAGCTTGTGAGCAAGGCTTTCTCACCCAACATCAGTGTCTGAACAACTCTTGTGGATGAAAAGGCAAAAATTTCCACAGACACACTTCAAAATCCGCAGAAGAGTGGAAACTGTTCTAGCTGCAACGGGTGGGACCAACTCCAACTTCCTGTAGGTGCAGTGCCAGGGTTCTCTATACTTTTGTCAAACTAGCACACATTAAAGTGAGGATTAAAGTCTTAATTAATGAGTTGAAGGTGTTATGTTAAAGCCTTTCTGAAAAGCGCTGATTGTTAAAAAAGTGCAATTAAAGAATGATACTTCAAATGTTTCAAACCTTTAAAAAGCAGCTTTAAAACTTTTGTTCTCTACTAAAGTGGATTTTTTTTTTTGCTCAGGCGTTTCACGACGCGGTGGACTGTGGCTGCCACAACACTGCAAAGCTTTCACTTCACCTGTCAAAATGGGGCCTTTAAAGAAGATGGAAACAGGCAGGAAAAGCTGGTAGATGAAACAGTGCACTCTGAAGGATAATGTTTCAACAATTAGAGCTCTGCTGTAAATTCTGTCTCCATTACAATTCAAAAGAGGGTTGTAAATGTGCAATGGCCTTAATTTCTAGGTAATATATTTTGTTTTTTGATATAGTACCTTTATGACATCTGCACTGGCTATCAGTTTTCAACTATAACCAATATGAAATCCCAAAAGCTGCATCTGTATCAGGGGGTGGGATTTAGGAGTGTGGATGTCTGGGAATTGAATGTTCTTGAATCCTTGTGAGAAGTCTATCTTTTTATTTATATAATCAGATTATGGGCAGTCTGTTGAGCAGGATAAGGTGATATCTTAGGAGAATCGAAAACCGTTCTGACCCTGAGTAAGACCCTTAACCCCAAGTTGATCCAGGGAGACTTCCCCCGTAAAATTGAGTGGCTCTGGATAAGAGTGTCTGATAAATGCTGTTAGAGAAGATGTTATAAGACAAAGAATTTATTCCAGTTTTCAATATCTCAAGTCCAGTTCAATAAATACTGGCACTTTGTTTGTTTGTTTAATTTTAAGGCCATATTAGGAACTATGGCTAGTTTATGGCAGATATGATATAATAAAATATAATAAATAAGAAATATTTATTTTGTGTGGTTTTCATTCGGGTGCTCCGGTTTCCTCCCACAGTCCAAAAGCATGCAATAATTGTTAATTGGCGACTCTAAATTAGACCCTTACGGTACGACTGGGAGTACGAGTGTGTGTGCTCTGCGGCGTGTTGGCACCTGCCCCGCCTTGCGCCACTCTCTGCCCCCACACACCCCACGACCCGGCTTGGGATGAAGTGGTTCAGATAATGAATGAGGACTTTTAACATCCATACTGTGTCCTTAATAAAACATTAACTGCGTTACTTTGCCTATAGAAACACTGTCTTTTGGTTACTTGCACTTTGTAACGTTTGTAACATTCTGTTTAACTTTTGTGCAATTGCTAGTAAAAAAAATCTATTCACATTCATAGCAAATACAATTCAGGTATTAGGATCTTTCTGAAGCGTTTTACATTGAAGAAATTTGGAAGATGACGTCCAGAGTCACATCCGTTTCTTAAATACAGGGACAGTCTCCAAGGAACAACTTGGGGTTAAGGGTCTTGCTCAATAGCTAAAGGGTGGTAATGCTGAAAGCAGGATACAGCCAGATTCTGAACCACAAGCTCTTGGACTGTAACCGCTGGACCCGCAACACTGATGTTTGGAATCAATTTTCATACATAAAAACAACCTTCTCAATTCATATGTGAATCGATTTTTACCTGCAGCCCTAGGGTGAGAAACATTACAGGTTGGCGTTAAAGGAATTAACATTATAAATTTTTGTCCGTATAGACTGTCTAGGGACTCGTATTACACTTAACCATTGCTGTGTGTTTGTCAAGACAGTTCATGTCGATTTACAAAGGAAGCAAAAGTTTAGAAGAAGGAGTCAGTCACATGACGCCGTCTCAGACATGCAAAAAAATACTACGTTCTTTAACTTGGTGGAGGTTGTTTTTTTTTTTTTTTTTTTGGTTAATCTCAAGGCTCCCGGCTGTAAAACCAGCATCCAGAGATGCAGCTGTGGAACTGATTCTCTCAAACACACTGTCTGGTTGCACATGCTGTACCTGTTTGGAGAGGAGCTCCTTGCAGAGCTGGTAGAGCGTGATGAACTTCCTGGCCAGCAGTCTGGCCTCGATGAAGCCCTCGGCCACCAACATGATCTCACAGATCAGCTCGAAGTCCGGCACCACCATGGCACAGGGCCTGCAGGATGAACGTGGAGTTAAAGAAAGGCAAGGACCTCGGTGATGAAAAGCAAGAAAGTAACAGTAACGCTATGGTTGATGAATATGCTTTCGTCTCCTTTTATGGCTTTTGGCAGGTGCTCTGTTCTAGAGGGAGTTACAGGATTGATTTATAGTCCAGTAGATGTGAGATCATAAGGAAATATATTTGGCAAATCTGAGCAAATGTGACAAGGGACGTCAGCATTTTGCTTTGAAAACCTTGAAAATAAAGTTAACATTCACAACACACGGCACTTTAACACACACTGAGTAAACATTTAGAAGGATGTGGGTGTACACACATATATTATTAAGCCCCTCAGATAGTGGATAATTCCGGAACCCTACTTGTAGGATGAACACCGTATGTAACAAAATTCTCTTTTTCTACCTCTAGTTTAGCGTTTATATATTTTATAGTCTATGTATATTTCTTATTCCATGTGCCCTATTTGTTCATCGTGCTGTAGAAACTGGAGTCATGTCATCTCGTCTCTCTATGGCAGTTGGAGGCGTAATGGTAGGGTGTTCGCCCCGTGATCAGAAGGTCGCAGGTTCAAATCCAGGACCGGTAAAGTTACCACTGAGGTACTCGCGAGTAAGGCACTGTCCCCAAACACTGCTCCCCGGGCGCTGCCCTTGCTAGTTGCCCCCTGCTCCTTCACGGATGGCTCAAATGAAGAGGTTGTGGTGCACTGTGTGCTGTGCTATGGTGTGTTCACAATGACAAATACTCCCTTTTCACTTTATATACTTGTATGTAGAAGAGATGACAATAGAGTTAACTTTGACTTTGATATACATAGACACCCCTCATTTCTTCATATTTTACTATCAAAGAAAGAGTCTTGATGAAGAGCATTTACATTTCCCTAGCAAGACACACACATACATTAAATTGCAAAGCGTCGATGTACGCTGCTGGGCAGAAAAAAAAATGAGGCAAGCACAATTTATTGCATGTTATGATTACTTTTCTTGTTAACAAATCCAGGTGAAATAAGTAACAGTGTTTGACAATATTGTTTGCATTGTCTGCAGCCAGTGTTTAGATCAGAAAAGGGACGGCTTTTTCCCCTGTTTGTCTTTAGTAAACCCTGTCTTATAGTCTTTCACAGTGTGCTGCATCAGTGCTGTTCCATTCATGTCTGATTGCTTCCCACAACTAGTCAGTGCTCCACAATGATCGGTTGTTAAGTGAGGTCTTGATGTGCGTCAATGTGGAACTTGACACTAATTAAACAGAAGGTAACGACCCTACAACTAGACACTGCCTGCTCTCATCGGCCATTCCATACTAAAACGTGCACTAAATGTACTGTATATATTTTTAAAATCTACTACTCTAACCTACTCGCATGACCTTGGAGACAAAACCAAAGCACATTTCACTACCTTGCACTTGCAGAAGTGTGTAAGAAAGAAATAAAGAGTCTTGAAATTTTTTCTAGAACTCCGGCACTCACCTAAAAAGCGCTTTGAGATTTTCAGGCAGCTCGGTCCTGCCAGCGTAGCCGGGGTTCATGGTGATGAAGATTCCCACAGAGGGGAAGAGGTTCACCTCCTCTCCCATGAAGTTAAAGCGCTTCTTCTTGTCCCGAATGGCATCCTGGATGCTTTTCACCTGTTAAATCATATTCCCACAATCATATTGCAGCAGTGCCACTGTTCGAGCACAAATGCATGAGCAGACTGCACAGCAAGACGACCTTCATCTAATAAGGCAACTCATTATTTTTCACAACACGTAGCTCTCACTTCAGCTGAGAAATGCAGACTGGCAAATCTGAATAGCGTTCGAACAAAGCAAACGATGACATGAACCAGCGTTTAGGCTTAACCGACCATCGATCAGGGCTTTAACTTAAACAAACGGTGTGTGTGTGTTGATTTGCGTGGCTTTGTGAGGACATTTGTACTGAATAGTTGTGAATAGTTGTAGTTATTGAGGTTAAGGTTAAGTGTAGCTGTTATTATTAACCTTAAATCATTATAGGAGTCAATGGAACTTTTAAGGACTCAAGGACGCCTTACAAAACAATATTAACAAATACATATGTGACCCTCCACGGCAAAACCAGTCGCTTGTCGCAACGGAGGTTTCCGAGAAAAACGAGCGTTTATGTTGTGTGGGGTAAAATTTTGGATTTTTTGTTTTTAGTGTTTTGAAACAGTGGAAGGTCTATACTGTACTGTTGTGAAGAAATTTCGCTGAAAAACTTACCCTTTCCATCCTACAAACGTGACTTTCTTGAGGTGAGGAATTCAATTCCAGCAGAATGTTAAAAATTTCTGCTTTGACCGCTCTACTTCAATATTTACGGTAAATCCACTCGTTGACTAGTGGGCGAGTCTCCCGAGTTCAGTTAGCCTAACGCAGGTAGGCTATCCGTGTGGCTGTGAATGCAGCGTAGGCTACCGTAAATGCAAACGTAGCCGCGACCGCACCAAGCGTCTGTGAGTGCTACGGCGATAGTCAACTTCAAAGGCAGATTTCTCCGTTTCTCACTTGGTGTGACAGGAGAAACCCGACTCCTTTGAATATTGATATCTCAGTCATATGTCGTCCGATTCATTCCATATAGGTATCGTTTTGAAGCTTAATACAATGAAAACACAGTAACTCAACTTTGACAATTTGCGACAAGCGACTGGTTTTGCCGTGGAGGGTCACATATCTATATTTACATTTAGCAGACACTCTTATTCAGGGTGACTTCCATTTTTCCTAATATCAGGGACAGTCTTATTAGAGCAACTTGGGGTTAGGGGTCTTGCTCAGGGACACAATGGTGGTAGTGCTGGAGGTAGGAATCGAATGAATATTTTTACGTTCAAGTTTAAAAAGGTGTGTTTTAAGACACAATTTAAAAGTAAAAAGAGAGTCAATGTTATGAATTTCACGGGGGGAGAGAGTTCCCCAGGCTAAGGCTGTCAACTCCCATGGTAGACTTCTTGAATGTAAAGACAGAAAAGTTACAGAAAAGTCTCCGATTTTATTTAAACGTCAAGGTTGATGTTACACCTTTTTTTTTTTTTTTTAAATCTAGCAATTATAGGAGTCAAAGGAGGTTCCTCACTAAGCGTAAGACACAGTGTGTGTCCGTCTCATCGGGGACAGCCTCTACCCCATCATATGCAATCTTCTCCAGAGGCAGGGCAAATCCAGCTGTACCCATCTCCATCTCCATCTAATAACAAATGGAGAGTTTGTGGTTCCAGCCCCCCACCCGTCGGAAAATAACAACCCCATCGTATATTCCACCCGCGTGTCGTCGGCAGCAGGGTAATGGAAGCGTTTTGCTATTTGCTGAAATTATGCAGGCCAACTGGCTCAAAATGCGTTCCGGCTCAAGCGCAGATAAACAGTGACATTCCAACATTGGGAATGCGTCCCACGCCGCGCCCAGCTGATAGAATAAGATATAAGGCTCAAGTTTCCCATGTCCTTGTGTGCTTCCGCCCAAATCCCTGCCACCACTCTGACTTTGTGAATATTACATTTTCCCTTACAGCCTGGCAGTGGGGCCGAGCCGCACCTGCAGATCGGCAGCAGATCAGGAATGGAAATGCCAACTTCATATTATAGGACTTGGGTTTACTTCAGATATTTACCTAAATCTTAATGTTCCCATTAGGCCTCGTCCACACGGACGTTCGAAATGAAAGCCCTCTGAACGCCATACGCGTTTTTGCTGCGTTTTGGAGCTGCGTTCGATTGGCGTCTGCAATAGCGTCGTTTTCCTCGCGAACGCCGGTGCTGAACGCCCGTGTGGACGCTTTGATTTGCTCCAATGAGCAGAAAAACGGTCAGCGTTCAGTCGGCGCTGACCTGGCGCCACGAACGCCAGAAAAACGCCTGGTTCAGACGTCCGTGTGAACGAGGCCTTAACATTAGCACTACCATTATCACAAATCAATAAGGGTGTTTTCACATATAGTCTTCTTCAAAGGAACTGAGCTCAGGCCTCTAGACGTGATCCAAAAAGTGGACCAACAGAAAGGGAACTCAGTTCTTTTTATATTCACACTGTCAGCTCATTTGAAAGGGGACTCGGTTATCTTTCTGGTCCACGTCAGCTCAGATGGGGCTTCAGTCTTTTTTCTGTTCATACTTCATTCTTATGGAGCTCTCACACCTTTACTGCTTTGCATTCTGGGTAGTTTTCACTCCGGACGAAAACTTGTCGAAGCGAACCAGGAGCACTTTGTGTTCATAAGAGGAGAGTTAAACGAACCGTGGCGCGGACTTAAAGCGAACCGGACTGAGACCACCTCCCGATGTGGTCTCAGTTCGGTTCGTTTCAGAGGGGTCTGAGTTCGTTTAGCGTGTTCACACGTACGTAAAAAATGCTGACTAATCGATTCGAGTTCGCTTTGAGGGCTGTGAAAACACCCGAAGACAGCTAGGTGAGGTTAAAGCTGCTTACAGTGATGCGAAGTAGACGACTAAAATAAGCAAAGCAGCTAAATTTTTTCAGTAGCTATTCAGTCGTTTTAAAATGTATCGTTGCAAACGTAAACTTTTAACTTATCGTGTCTTGTTTCACATTGTTTTAAGAGAATCGTATAGTAGAAATACTGAGTATTACTGAATGATACAACTTCGATGTAGTTACTATGTAGATACTTTTTTCTGTGGAGCTCGTGGTGTAGCTAACGGCTACTGAAACATTAGCCAGGTGCTAGTTTAGCTACGTTTAATCATGAGTAACTTGTAGCTTGAAAAGCAGCTTCCAAACACTGGATATTTAGGAAAATATCACTATATTTATTAGGGGTGTTGAAATTAATCACATAATCGAAGCTTAATCGATGCAGACATGGACAATTCTGTGACACCATCTGGCAGCTCACAAGAATGCACTGTGACGCCATAAGCATGGGCACTGTCAGCCTATCAGATGCCACTTCTGCCAACTGAAAACCAGTTGGGGTTGAAATTAATTAAATAATGTAGATGTGGACGATTCTGCATCGATGCAAGGGCAGATCCTAATCAATTATATCGGGAGTTTTCAACTGGCGGTTAGCTGCCCCGTGGTGCTCTGAGGTGGCACTGGAAGTGGCCCGTGACACGCAATCACGTTTCACTACTGAAATCACTTTTTAAAAATGACTTCATTTGATTTATTTTACTAAATATTTTCCTCTGCGACCTTAGTTGGGATTAAGCAGCTCGGATAATGAATGAATGAATGATTTGACTTCATGAATAATGAACTGAATACAAATATCTAACAAGTAAAAGAAAAAAACCACTGCTTAGCCTGAGTGGTGGTCCCTGGGACAGAAGCAGCTGAAAACCCTTGGATTATATCATAATGAATTTGCTTGGTGATTTTGTGGCTGCAGCAGAACAATTCTAGTTAAAAGGAACATCCCGTAACAGTAACTGTGGCAACCCGATCTGCAATCCCTGGCCAATCTGCGTGAAATGCGAAGTAATATAGAAGAATTGGTGGGTCGTGATGCATCAAGATATTGTACCGAATCGAATCACTGACCTGATAATTGTAATCGAATTGAACAGTGAGACCGGTGAAGGTTCACACCTCTAATATAACAGGCGCTCCTGTTCAAGTGCTAGTTAACGCAGATAACTAACCAGCAAGTAACATGGCAGCAGCTCAGTGCATTTAGGCCTGAACACATGGTCAAGATGACCTGCTGAAGCTCGAAAGCAGCATCAGGATGAAGGAAGGAAAGTTGCTTTAAGCGGCTTTGAAAGTGGCATGTTTGTTGTCACAGCCTGAGTATTTCAGAAACTGCTGATCTACGGAGATTTTGCCGCACAACCCTCCCTAGAGATTGCAGAGAGCGGTCCTAAAAAAGAGAAAATTGCAAGTGGGTGGCAGCTCTCTAGTCGAAAAGTCAGAGGAGAGTGATTATTTGTCATTATGGACATATAACAGCACAGCACACAGTGCACCACAACGAAATGTGACCGTTAAGGAGCAGTGGGCAGCTTTTGGCAGCACCCGGTGGGCAGTGTTTCGGAACGGACGACTTTGCCATCACAGGGTCAGTTCTAATGGTCAGCCAGGTTTGAGCTGTTAGGAAGGCATCTGTAACTCAAATAACCACTTGTTACAACCAAAGTACATTGAGAAAAAATGTGTCTTTGGATCAACTTGTTACGACAAATTTTAGTAGTTTATCTGAAAAAAATTTCTGATAAAAGCAAAGAAAATTTCTGTAGCTTTCTTGAATTTTAAAAGTATTACAGATAATAACTACTCGCTAAACAAACCATATTTTGGTTGTTAACATGTTAACACTTAACATTCGCTAAGTGAGGCAAACACGCAATTTAGTTAGTTACAATTTTTTCTTGTGTCGAGCGCATAAACACGAGACTTTTCTCGTGAACGTTCCACTGCGTGCTCAGAATTTTGGCACAAAATAACGCCATACGTTTTCAGACAGAAGGTGTGGGCCGTATAAAATATCACCTCGGACTCCGGGCATGTCTGGCACACGCGCTACCTTTCCGACGTACAATAAATGCCTCATCAAATATCGGCTGAAAATATCGGGCCGATTTAAGGATGCTGATGACTTAAAACAAAAGGAAGCAATTATCAGCCGATTCCGTTATGATTCCGATATGATTCTGATATCTTCGTTCACGGCCTCTTAACATAACACAGCAATAGTAAATCTGCAAATTACGGGAGTTGAGCAACCGGGCCGAGGCCAAACTGCACTTGGTGGCCGTAGATCAGCTGCAGATTAGCAGGAAATCAAGGACGACTTTGCCATCACAGGATCAGTTCCAATGGTCAGCCAGGTTTGAGCAGTTAGGAAGGCAACTGTAACTCAAATAACTGCACTTGGTGGCCGTAGATCAGCTGCAGATTAGCAGGAAATCAGGGACAACTTTGCAGAGTCAGATTCTGGATTGAGTTAGGCCTTAATTGGGAAACTGGTTAAGCATCATACTCAAGTGGCACCTTAGCTGACGTTTTGGTGAGTATCAGCATTTAAGAGGGAAACGGACCACTCCACATTTTAGGAAGCAGGTTAAACGGCAACAGCCTTGTGCGTGGCTCTCTCGCGCAGCTGAGGTGAAAGGCAGAGCCGGGCTAATTTGTCTCAATAAGGGAACGTCGGCAGGCCCTTCTGTTTGCCTTTACCTAAGTGAATGGAAAATTGATTTCATGGCGGTCAGCAAAAAAACAAAACAAAATACAACTTCAAAGCAGCATGTGCAGACGGGACTAAAACGGAATGGATGGACTAAAGCTTTACCGAGACACCGCTGCCGCATAAATGAGGCCCGACAAACTGATAACATTGATGTGAAACTGCTCCTGGTTTGTGGGTCATGCACCGTGACCCTCGTCCTTTCACAAACCCCTACGTAGTGAACAAGAGGCAGTTTGTAGTGGAACGGTTAGGGCGTTCGCCCTGTGATCAGAAGGTCACCGGTTCGGTACTACTGAGGTAAGGTACCGTCCCCAAGCACTGTTCCCCAGGCGCTGAGCATGTCAGCTGGCCAGTGCTCCTTCACGGATGGGTCAAATGGACAGGTCACATTTTGTTGTGCTGTACTGTGCTGTTTTCACAATGACAAATAATCCCTGACTTTCACTACATTTCGTTTAATTTCAAATGATGAAAAATGTTTGTCCACAAGTTTTTTTTTTTTTTTTACTAAAACAAGACATTGATCAGCTAAAAATAGATTTTTGCTTAGACGGGACTAAAATGTTACTGCTACGTTCATCACTGTAGTATGCGCACACAACCGGACACATTTTTAAACGGAATTTGCTGTTCTGTACGTCTGCCGTTTGCGGATCCTCCCTCAACAATCGCCTTGTTTGTGCCGTTCATCCACAAAAGTCGTTTCACGTGGGCAAAAACCGGCAAATTTTAAGTATAAACGCGTCAAACGAGCAGACACACTCGCTGGCGCGCTCTCTCCCCCGTTACGTACCGTATCAACATTAAATAACATTACTGAATATTATTGTTAGTAGCAGCAGTGGTAGTCTGTGTTTTTACATTAAAAAACAAGAGTATGGAATACAATATCTACAGCAATATAATTTGGACTAAATTAGACCCGGGTTAGGGTTTGGTTTAGGGTTAGGGTTGGCAATACTTTGACACCATGACATTTTTGCTTAAAGTTAACATACTTTAAATTTCATACCAGCCCATGGCAACTATTAACATTAAAAATGACAAAGTTGACCAAAATGTAACTCAATTTCATCCACTAAAGCTATGATGGATAGAAATGACTGCGATGTGACTGAAACTGTTAAGCCTTTTCGTTTAAAGACTAAGACTAAGTCAGAAGTAGCTGGCGAAATGAGCCCTGCTCAAGCGTTTAGTCTGCACGCACGGAGCTGATGGAGCTATTGGCTTCATAAATCAACATGACTGCTAGTGGTAGTTAAGGCTGGGAATGAAGGCAAGTAAATTATGATTATATGTAATGACTAATTTGGTTAATTAAGCCAATTACATTTCGCTGTAGAAAATAACCCCCAGAAAATAATCCAATTAAGTCTTCATTTTAACAGCGCTGCCTTATTTCGTCTCTTGTGTATTTACCGCATGTATTTACTGGTAGCTGATAACTTGAATAATTGAAGGAATATCTCATAGAAGACTGGATTACTTGGATACCGGATTGCTAATTATGATATCCCTTCCTATTATCATTAATTTGACATTCAGAGAGCTGCAACTATCGATTCGTTTTGTAATCGAGTATTCTATCACTTTTCTCATCGATTAACCAGATTTTTTTAATAACTGAAAAACGGCAATACCTTTGTTTTTAGGCTGATTCTAGTGTGTGTAGAAGTTAGCCATACACGCTTTATGTTGTTGCGTTCAGGACGTCCTGCTCTACTCAAATTTATCACAGTTTGATGTAGGGCTGCTCGATTATGAAAAAACACATAATCACGATTAATTTGGTCAATCTTGAAATCACGATTATTTAACACTTTACTTTGTGTTACTATTTAAGACTTTATGCTGCTCTCCTCCTTCCGCCATCTTTACCCGCTCAGACTGTACACCGCCACCAGAACACACACGTGCGTTCAGTCTTCGGCAGGTGCGTTAGTGCGCGTGCGTGTCATTTGGAACACAAGACAAAATATGAGTATACTTGCAGAGCGTAATGTGGCAAAATAATTGTAATTATAATTGTTTTTTGTCGATTACATTATTTTTGTGATTGTTTGGAGCTGAAACTGAAATTGAAATTAAAATTCGATTAATTGCACAGCCTTAGTTTGATGTGTAAATGCTGATACAGTCGAATGAAAACTGATGAAAACTGACTCGCGCCTGTAGAAATGTTTAGTTTGTTTAGCTTTATGTAAAATAAAAGTGCTGAAACTGGAGACATGACTACTAGAAATAGTAAGAACGTTGTCTGTTTTACTGCCGAGTTGCAGAGTTTTTATTATACATTCTATGGCTTAACATTCTATTGCAGAAACACTTCTTTATCCGTTTGGTTTCCATCAGAATATAGAATAAAATTGTTTGATGAATAATTTGTCTACTTTCTTCTTTCCTATTGATTAAACTATAACATTATAACATTGAAAATCTGATCAATTGAAAATGAAGAAATACTGAAGTTTTGGGTCATTTTGAACCTATTTGTGACCCTCCACGGCAAAAGCAGTCGCTTGTCGCAAATTTTCAAAATTGAGTTATTATGTTTTCATGAAAGGGCATAAATCAAGCTTCAAAACGATACCTATATGGAATGAATCGGACGACATATGACTGAGATATCAACATTCAAAGGAGTGGGGTTTCTCCTGTCACGCCAAGTGGCGAAGAAATCTGCCTTTGAAGTTGATATCGTAGCACTCACAGGCGCTTGGTAAATTAGCGACTATATTTGTATTTACGGTAGCCTACGCTGCATTCTACAGCCCTACGGATAGCCTACCTGCGTTAGGTTAACTGAACTCAGGGAGGCGAGGAGATGGATTCGGAGAAATATCTTCGCTAGTCAACCAGTGGATTTACGTAAATATTGAAGTGACGGTCAAAACACAAACTTTTAACATTCTGCTGGAATTGAATTCCTCTCCTCAAAGAAAGTCCGCGTTTTTAGGATGGAAGAAGTTTTCAGCTAAATTTATTCTGCTGTTACAAGTATAGACCTTCCACTGTTTCAAAACACTACAAACAACAAATCCAAAATTTTACCCCACACAACATAAACGCTCAGTTTTCTCGGAAACCTCCGTTGCGACAAGCGACTGGTTTTGCCGTGGAGGGTCACATTTGGTCAATAAAATGTGCTGCTTTTGGCCTTTCTGGAAAAGAACTACTTTACCCACAATCCCCTCGGAGCCGCGTCACAATAAAGCATTCAGCACACGTTACAGAATAAACTATGGGAAAATCTCAATAAGCTGCCGTATTGTGAGTAGAACACTGGTTGTTTATCAGCTTATATATGCGTTTTGTCCGGAACAAAAGGGCGTTTTGACTGAGCAGTAGCGTCCTTTATCGTTTTTCACGCATTTACTTCGAGTCTTACTTCGAATGCGCAACTCTTCAAAGCATAACCAAATGTTTTCCTAAACACACTGTAAAATAATAATAATAATAAAAGCACTTTTTATTATTCATCACGAATCTGGCTTTCCCTACACTTCTCTGACATTTCCAGGATTGAGAAGGCGAAGAGAGAAGCGAAGAGGCGAGAGAGAGGGAACAAGAAAGGAAGTAAAGTCTCATACGCTTTCATACGTCCTATCTCGAGTCACCAACTCGAGATGCCATTAAACCTGCTCTGCGGCGGCTCAAAGCGTCTGCAGATAGCCTTTTCTGCCCACCCGTCGCCCACGACCTTGTTCATTATCTTGCTGCGTCATTGTCCAATTTTACGTCATCGCGGCTAAAGCAGTATCTGCCCGACTGGCGGAGAACTCGCTGGTGACGATTAGTGGGCTGTGGCGGTTAGGTAAGTGGTGTTGCTACTTTAGAACAGGCGCATCAAAATGTGACAACAAATGACAAACGGACATTAACGCACAAAAAGAGAATGTTAAGCATAATCCAGAGTTGTAGCTGCTGAAAGTGGAAGCGAGGAGAAGTTTTGCAGCTGTGCGGAACATTTTGAACTGAGAATAAAAATAAAACGGTTTTTATTTTGCTGCTTTCTGTTTCAATGCCTCTCCTGTAATTATACCTTTATTAAAGAGTTAATATCCTGTCCTAGAGTTTTAGTAAGGCCACTAGAGGCGTCCTGGCCTGAGCCGTCTTCATCTCTTTAAACGTCTATGGGTCGTTTGCCCTAATGTGCCACACTGTTGTGCGAGTATGTAAGCCTGCCTCTCACCTTCACCTCTTTGGTGTAGCGATTCTGGATTTAGTTGGTTGTTCCCTCAGTTCACTTCTGGTTTATGTCTCTTTTTTGTTTTTGTTTTTTTTATTAATCCGGTGGATTTAGTTCTTTCGGATTTTTTGTATTCTTTGTTTTGATCCAGAAATCCTGAGCCCTCATTTATTACTTTTAAAGCCCTTGTCTATGTAAAGTGTGTGCATTTATAAGTAAATGACAAGTATTATGAATTAATATAGAGAGAATACACCAAGCATCCAGAAGGTTTTAGTGAATGAATTGATAAAGAGAACACCCAACTAGAGGGCAATGCCAACCAAAGACTCACTATTCTTTTGGCACGCTTGTAATATTGAAATGTTTGAATAATATTACGATTTTTTTTTATTATTTAGATCTACATTTCCCACAATCCCTGGAACCCTGTCACAACAGCGTAATGGACATACTTGCATCCGGAAAGAAACACACTGAAAATATCAAATAAATATCTTGTGTGTGGAAGTAGAAGACCTGGTTGTTGTTATTTATCTGCTAAAATATGAGTTTGTAATAAAGGGAAGATTTTACTGAACTGGAGGGTTTTTGTGAGTGATGGCGTTCACACCACGTTAAATCATGTTTTTGTTTGTGCGGAATACTTGGAAGCAGTGCGTTTTTCTTGAGCAAGCGATCGCATCGATCTCCTTTAATGTCTCGTCGTGTGGATATTCGCTTCTCTCTCTGTTCGCCCGCTTCCCTCTGCTTCCGCTACAAAGCGTGCATGCGTAGGAGAGTTTTTCTAGATGTAAATGAGGTGAGCTGTCTGCACTGAGAGAGGGCAGAGAACTCAAAATGTATGCGGTCTGTTTAACGTTAACGTGGTTGTACTTGATCTCACACTATAGTCATTACTACAGCATACGTGGAGCAGGCAGAAATATATCTAATGCATCCCTCCTCCCACCCCTACTTTAGACGTCATGGTGGTTTGACAATAGTGGTGTGGTGCTGGTTGTGTTGAGTGCCTGCTCAGGGTTTTAGGCACTTGTCAGGACTGAACTGTCTCCTATAAGATAGAAAAACCTGAAATTCATCACATTTATGACTGTGTGAGAACATTGTTGTATATGACTGGCCAGTCCACATAAATCTTTTATTTTAGAAAAACAAAAAGAGTCAAAGATTTGCCATTTGTTACTGATGTTAGAGTTAGTTGTTTCTGTAGTATTTAGAGCTAGTCATTTTGGGAGTCACTGGACGATAGGATGAGGACCTGGGTTTCTGTGATCTCCTTATTCCTCTCCACTATCTCTGTCCTCTTTATCTATCCGTCTGACGTCCCCTTTTATCTGCCCTGTTCTACCTCTCTTCTCTCACTACCTCTGACCCCACTGTATCACTATCTCGCCCTTTATTCCCCCATCTGTCTCTCTTGTGTCCTCTCTCTCTCGCTCTCTCTCTCTGTACATATATATATATATATACACACTACCAGTCAAAAGTTTGGACACACCGTCCCATTCAATGTTTTATTCTTTATTATCATGACTATTGACGTTGTAGATTCTCACTGAAGGCATCAAAACTATGAATGAACACATATGGAATTATGTAGTAAAAAAGTGAGCTCTTAAAACATTTATATCTTAAGATTCTTGAAAATAACCAGCCTTTATTTTGGTCTGCTTTCTTTTACACTCTTGGCATTCTCGATGAGCTTCGCTTAAGGGTAGTCACCTGGAAATGGTTTTCCAACAGTCTTGAAGGAGTTCCCAGAGATGCTGAGCACTTGTTTGCCTTCACTCTGCGGTCCATCTCATGCCTAACCATCTCGATAGGGTTTGGTCAGGTGACCAGGAGGAGGCCAGGCCGTCTGGCGCAGCACTCCATCACTCTCCTTCTGGGTCAAATAGCCCTTACACAGTTCATTCATAGTTTTGATGCCTTTAGTGAGAATCTACAATGTAAATAGTAATGATAAAAAACTTGTTATTGAATAGGAAGGTAATGTCCAAACTTTGACTGGTAGTGCATATATATGCTGTGTACATATATATATATATATATATATATATATATATATATAATTTACCTCTCAAATGAATAAAGATGCTAAGCTGTTTGAGTTTCAACTTGTTTCCCATGCCTTCATACGTCTAGTTGTCTAGACTCTCTCTCTCTCGTGTCCTCTCCCATCTGTCTCTTTTTTTCTCTCTTTTAGATTTCTCCTAAACTTTCTCCTGTTTCTAAGCACCCCCTGACAGTTTCTTTCTATCTCATTACCTCCTCTTTTCCTCCCCACCTTTATCATTAACTGTTTCAGTACAAACCTGCTTTAAATGCTGTAGCTGTAAAGAACTACTATTGAAATGTTTGAATAATATTACAATATTTTTTTTACATTATTTAAGAGCACATTCCCACAATCCCGGAATTTACGTCACAATAAAGCGTAATGGACATGCATCCGGAATAAACACTGAAATATAGAGTAATTATCTGTATTGTGAGTAGAACCCTGGTTGTTGTTATTTACCAGTTAAAATATGAGTTTTGTCTGTAATAAAGGGGAAGATCTGACTGAACCGGAGGGTTTTTGTGAGTGATGGCGTTTACACACACCACGTTTAAATCGTGTTTTTTTGTGCATGGAATAACCAAGCAGTGCTGTGTCCCCTCCCTTTATCATTAACTGTTTCAGTACTAACCTGCTTTAAAATGCTGTAGCTGTAAAAGAACTACTGACTAAACTCTACTTCGTTATAAAAGAATATATACAATATATTTTACAAAGATGGAGTATTTACAGATATGAGCATTTCTGATGATGGTGTTGAATTGTGAAGTGGCATCTGGTAGGCTATCATGCCTGTGCGACTGTACAACTTTCGGGCTCAGGGTCTTACACAGGGCTGGGCCGGTGGTTGAACTCTGTTGAGTTTAACCCCAATCTTATGGTCCTGTACAGGGTTTCGGGCTTTCTCACCTGCACGGCGACCACAGACAGCACCTCCACCGAGATCCGGTTGAACTCGTCGAACCAGCCCCAGCCCCCGTCTGCGCCAGGCCTTTGTAGATGTTGCCGCAGGACTACAGGACACCGAGGAGAGGAAGAGGAGAAAAGAAAGAAAGAAGAAAGAAGGAGAGGATGATGAAGATATCTGTCTTCAACACTTCGAGCGAATGGGTAGCGGATGACGGGCCAAGGTGTGACGGCTGTATTACATGCTCCACCGTTCTGACTCAACCCGAGTGGAATTGGGAGAATTCTGCGTAATTCTCCTCCTCCCACAAGTAGGGAAAAACAGGTCTCTTGAGGTTTGTGGGTGGGGGAGATCAGTGTTGGCCAATAAGCCAGCGACTATCTATGTCCCGATAATAAGTCGATAATATTGGCCTCAGCAACAGCAGATCACTTGTGAAGGGCTGGCTGCGACCAGTGAATAAAGTCTCGTGATCTGGTTTTGGCTTCTCCTCCTTCTCTCTCTCCTCTCTGTCCTCTCCTATCCTCTAACTCTGCCCCACTCAGCTTATCTGTCCCTGTTTCTTCTCTCTCTCTCTCTCTCTCTCTCTCTCCTATCTCTCTCTCGCTCTCTCTGCTCTCCTTGCCTTGCTTCCCCCTGCTCTCCATTTCTCTGGTTTTACGTCCCCTATTGCATCTCTGTCTGGCTCTCTTTCTATCTTTACTTTCCATCTATCTTTCTGTCTGTCTCTGTCTCTCCCTCCCTCCATCCGTCCGTCCGTCCATCCATCCGTCTACCCACTCTCTCTCTCTCTCTCCATCCCTTCCATCCATCTCTACCCATCCCTCTATCTAGTGTCTCCTTGCATCCCTCTGTGCATCCCCCAATCTACAGGCCTTTCACCTCTCTGTTACTCTTTCTCTCTTTTTCTTCTTTACAATCCCTGTCCCCCTCCCGTCCGTCATTGTCTCTTCACACAAGTTGACGTGTCCCCCCTCCCACCACTTTCTTTATGGCATTACCCCGTTTCTCTTCTCTTTAACTGTGTGCTTTCATCCATATTTTACTCTGTCTCTCCTCCTCATTTTTCAGTAGCTTATAGAGTGATGGCCGTAGCCGGTGTGAACCATCACTGGTCTCCACGATCCATTATGATATCTCAGCACATATACTTAATCTGCCCTGTCAATTTTACTTCGTACCTCCCACAAGCTTGAAAGACTATTTAAATGTAACTCTTCACCACGGGTCCACTTGTCCCTCACCTCTCTCTCTCTCTCTCTCTCCCTCTCCAAGGGTACAGTGGGGGGTCTATAATAACGCTGGCGGCTCCAGCGAGCAGGTACAAGCTGGATGAGGAGATTAGTGCCGTGTCTCTATTGACCACCATATTATACGCCTCTTTTCCTCCTCCCATAGCAGTGGGCAAACCACGGCAGCGGCATGAAGAGCGAGGGCGGAATATTGATGAGGTGGTTGACACGGCTTAGGAGGTAAATAAGCCTGACCGTCAGAGCCTCACTAATCTGCAAGCCTCCACGTTGGGATAGGACAGCTTTGGCAACCCCATCTTGCCAGCTTCGGGTGTTGGCGGACAGGAATCGGAGCGAGTGTCGAGGAGGAGGTTGGGCGAAAGATTTAACTCGGATTTCAGATATGTCGCTAAAGCTCAACCAAATTCGTACTAACGATCATCGGCGCTTAATTAAATGCATCATATCGTTTTACGCCATTAACACATTCAGACGTGAAGTCTGAATGAGAAAAAAAAAGTGACGCAAAAGCGTCCGAGGTCTGTGATTACTGCCCTTAGTCCATCTGTTCGGAGCAGTTAAAGACGTAGACCATGATGCCCAGGGCTCGGCCCAGGTCCTTGGTGGTCTCGGTTTTTCCCGTGCCGGCCGGACCGGCTGGGGCTCCGCTCATGGTGAGGTGCAGCGACTGCGTCAGTGTGATGTAGCACCTGCAGATGAATGGGAGGGAAGAAGAAAGAAAAAGAATAAGGGGAAAAAGGTGAGAGGAGAAGTTTTAGGCCCATGGGCCCTTGCACAACAGACACACACACTAGCAGTGGGAGAAAGCCTGCAGCCATGCAACGCCTTTCACTGGATCGTGGTGCAGCGGAGAGAGAGAGATTTCACACACCTGGCCAGTGTCTCTTCCGTCTGTAACATAAATCCACCCGTTCTCTTAAAAGCGGAGCTTTTTCAACTGGTTCTGTCTGACACAGCCTACACTAAGCAGTAGTCTGTGGCCCGCTGTGTTCCCTGGTGAGGTGGGGGAGTATTTGCATTCGATTCATTAGTGAGTGAGTGATTATTTCTCATTGTGAAAGCAACAGCACCTTTTACAGTGCACCGACAAATGTGATCCTTGCATGTGACCCATCTGTGAAGGAGAAGTGGCAAGCTGACATGGGCAAGGCCCGGGAAGCAGTGCTTGGGAATGGTACCTTGCTGGTGAGTACCTCTGTGGTACCTTTATCAGTCTAGGATTCAAACCAACAATCTAGCAATTGCGGTATAGATACTAACGTTACCTACACTACCAACTGCCCCGCAAGAATAAAGTAACCTTTAGCATGAACATAAAGCCACGCCTCATAATCCAGCTGCTTTGAGAAAATGTGGCATGAGAAGCAAGAGGCTGGGTTCCAAAGATGATGTGTCATCACCGCAGAGCGATATTACAAAACTCTCTTTATCTAGAGTTCCCATCAGAACACATTTAAAAAGCGCTGTTTAGCCCAGCAGGGGATTTCTCCTCGCCTATTTGCGGCTTTCAGTCAGCGGGTCTGGTTAATAAGGGATTTTGAGGTCAGTTTGGGGGTCAGAAGTGTTAAGTGTTTGGAATGGGAGTAAAATGGACTGGTTACTTCACAAAAGGGATTTAAGTGGGGGAACAAAAAGCCCAAGCAAATGGGAAAGTCCTTCATGACCCTAGAATCTGGACAGAGTTGTGGAGCTGGACTGTTTGCTCTTTTGCAGTGGGGAAAGTGTGAGGAAGGTTGAAATGAACAAATAAAGAGGATTGACCATAATAGAGGAAGCTTTCAGTTGGGTATGAAGCGAGTAGAGACGCAGCGATACGTAGCTGGGATATCGGTCCGGCAGCCACTCAAACAACTGGATCCGGAGTATCTGTGGCATTGAGCTGATCTCTGAACCCGATCTGTTCAAAGAAAACTGTTGGTTCTTCTCATGCGATAGCATGCATGCCGGAATTAGATTATCGTTAGAGTGGCACTCTTGTCACTTGTGGTTTATTATTAAAACATTCACGCTAATTTGTACATATTGATATGACACTGAGCAAGCAATTCAACACACTACAACTAGATAAAAAAAAACAAAGCAATTATACTGTTTCATTTCCTTAACACTAGCTCTATTTCACTTAATCTCTGTGTTCCTGATGCTTTATGAATTATCTCAGTCTTCTCTCATTCAGAGAATACAAAGCTTATGAATTAAAAAACGATATCAGATCGATACTCAGGATCGGCCGATACTCAAAGCCCGAACATCAGCATTGGCATTGGAACTGAAAAAGTTGGATCGTTGCATCCCTAAAAGCGTAAGAAGTCAGTTGGTCTGAATTATCAGTAGGGTTTTCTTTCACTAACACTTGATTTTTTTTTTTTTTTTTTTCGAATTAAACTGATATTTTCAGAATTAAACAGAATTAAACTTCTATTTCCGGTGCCACAACAAATTATCCTTTAATGTGTATTTAATCATTTGGGGCATAAACATATCCCAACGTGAGGCCAACTTCCACTAGATGCTGAGAAGATTTTTTCAAAAACTCAAATCCGCTACAACAGCAAAGTTGTTTATCGACCGTTTAACAGCGTAGAGCGCCAGCCATTACGCTTTTCGCGCTTACTATTTTTGAGGCGTAATGGAGCCATCTGCGCCGGAGCCGCCACTGCTCGCGTTGATCATGATGCGGATGAAAGCCGGAGTTGCGTCGCGGTCAACTCATGGAGCGGCGAACAAGAAGAACAACAAAAAAAGACCGCCATATGCTCGGTGAGACGCAGCGTCATTGATTTCTTCATCAAAGACGCCCGTCTTAACTGTTGTTTCAAAAGCCATCCGGTGTCGTTGGGGCACTTTGGTGGCTCAGCACCTGAAACAATGCCAGCAACCCGCCATTTCTCCAGCGGCAACTTTAATAAGGCGCTTCTGGTTTTAGGCTTTTGGTTTTAATAGGCTCTGAAACCCAGTAATACTAGGCGGCCTGAAATGACAGACTAAGGTCAGCGTCCTAACCTGTCCGTTAGCGTGATTGAGCTTGATGCCATTTTTAAATTTGTCGCCTTTACAACATTCATTCCTTCATTTTTCCATGAAAGAAGAAACCCAATGGACGTTTCTCGATTTCCCATATTGCACTCAGATGAAGCTGATTTTCCATTTTGGTTGGTCACTAGGTGCAAGCGGAATGAGCTGGAAGTGGGAGTTACATGTGGTCGATCAAAACATATATACACTGCTGTTTTTTAACTGCTCATAAGAATGGACAGCTTCATTATTGGGTAGTGAGAAGCTTACTTCTCTTTGTCTGGGATCTTTTACAGTCTTCGCCTGATATGATCACTTCAGAGTCATACTTATCATAAAAAACACCATGGATCAAAATTGTCGTTTTCTTTTCGGCTCAAAAGTGGTGCGGTGGTTAAGCGCTACCGCCTCACAGGCGAAGGTCCTGGCTGATGCGGGTCGGCAGTCAGGCCTTTACGTCAGACTTTGTGTGCGCTCCCGTGTTCTGGCGGGTTTTTTTTTTCCCCGAGGTGCTTCAGTAATCCTCCCGCAGTCCCACTTTACAGTATAGGTTGATTGGTGACTCTAAATTGCTCCTCCTTAGGTGTGAATATGAGTGTGATTGTGTGAGTGTGACAGGTGTGACTCGGTCCCATAACCCCCAACAGGAATTAGCGGTTCTGATGATGAATGAATGAAAGAATGTTTGGGCTCTAATAAATGTTTTCATTCTGCTTTTTGAAAACAAGTGTTGACAAAGTTTTCATTTTGGTTTCAGTTTGCATGAAACGATGATAAAGTTGTTTTATCCATAATACTGATCAGACCCGGTTAATTTGGCGTTCACGGTGGGAGTGTTACGCCCGTGATCAGAAAGGTCCTGGAGTTCGTTCCAGGACTGAGTAAGAAGTTACACTGAAAGTACTCTGACAAGTACCGTCCCCAAGCACCTGCTCCCCGGGTGTATTAGCTGCCCACTGCTCCTTCCGCGGATGCTGGGTTAAATGCAGAGGTCACATTGGCTGTGGTGCACTGTGTGCTGTGCTGTGCTGTGTTCATAATGACAAATAATCACTCACTTTCACTTTTATGTGCAGCGATTAGCTTTTCTGCTCACTATACAATATGTGATGCATAATGGAGCCATCTGCATCACTGCTGTTCCTCCTCAGGTTTATCTGGGCGTGGATGAAAGCTGGAGAGAAGTGGTGGTCAGCCCAGACGCAGTGGGCGTAACAATAACATGTATTGTTTCAAAAACTTTGGAAGATTTTGAACGAAGCCCAGTATCTGTACGCCAACTTTTATTACCGTAAATGTAGAAAAAGGTTTTGAAAACTCGCATAGCTGCAGATAGTATGGTGTTTATTAACCGATTAATGCTTATATGAAATAATGAGCTTTTGCTTCCTGCACAATTTTATGCCATGCAAGCCATGTGTGGTGCTGCTGTTTCCTATTCTGAGTATGTTGATTTTTGCCAGATGAAAGGCAGAGTTGCCCTCGCTCAGCATAACTTACAAGCGCTAAAATGGGACATGTATGGTTTTGGGTTTCCCCCAGCACGATGGGTCCCCAGGATGAATGTTAGAGGTCAGCGACTACGCATCGTTGGGGTTCGTTCCCTGGCGGTCCAGTGGAACGCTGGGTGTAGTAGATGTTGCCACAATTCTCCTATCAAAACATTCCAAAGTACTACCTTTTAGACGCCGTCCCAATCCAGTAATACTGTGAAATTAGGGCTGGGCTGACCTGGCTGAAATAACATCGCAATATTTTAAGCTGTACACGAGATACAGTATATATATGTCAATATAGTCTCTCTTTCTGTGAGATAACTACATTTCCCATCATCCCTCAAGCACGACTCGGAGCAGCGTCACCAATAATGCATCAGGCGTCGTCTGGAATAATCACTAAATATCAAGTAAATGGCTATATTGTGAGTAGAATGCTGGTTGTTATTTATCAGCTAAAATAAGTGTTTTGTCTGCAATAAAGGGGGAGATTTTATTGAACTGGGACGTTTTTGCGAGTGATGGCGTTCCACACTATACACTTCAGACTGTGTGGCCGCTCATGACTCCAACAACGTGTTAAGTTGCAGGCAGCACAGTGGTGTTGAGGTTAATCTTTCCTAGCGGCAGAGGCAGCCCTCACGATGCTGGGCCGAGGTGGAGGAGCCTGGCACTCTGGTGCCAGGAAAACTGCCTCCAGCTGAACGTCAGCAAGACGAAAGAGCTGGTGGTGGACTTGCCCCAGGGACAGCGCAACTACAGACCCCTCTCCATCAACGGTGCTCCGGTGGAAAGTTATCCTCGTTCAAAATGCCTTAATTGTTCACATCTCTGAGGAGGACCTGACATGGGCTGGACATATCAATGTTCCAAGTCAAGAAAGGCAAAAGCAGCGTCTGTATCACCTTAGGAAGCTGAAAGTTGGAGTTCCCCTACTTGTTCACTTTCTACTCTGGTGCTGTGGAAACATCGTCTAGAACATTTTGTCCTGAAACCACGGGAACAGCTGTGTTCAGGACCAAAGCCCTCAGAAGCCAGTCCGGGCAGCGGGCGCTACTGCACGTCTCTCCCTTCCTGCAGGACACTTGCTCCAAGATGTAAGACCAGGGCAATCAGGGTTTTAAAAGGCTCAAACATCTCACCCAGGAAACAGACTTTTTCATCTTCTGCCATCAGGCAGGGTTCCACTACATCATATGGCCAAAACAGAAGACTCAGGAGGAGTTCTATCCACTCCAGAGCCATCCGTTTCGTAACCAGGACATGCCTTTCTAGGTCTCCAGTTCTGTTATTATATGCTGCTAATACATACCTGCGGCTGTTACAATAACTTATGCTGTACATGTCCATGCTGTACATGCTGCTATTATTACATACCTCATATCGTTGTTACAATAACCCTGCTGTACATGTCCATGCTATTGCATGCTGTATACATACCTCATATGCTCATGTTATTACGATAACTATATATCAATTAGTCCATGTTTATTATATGCTGCTAATACATACCTCTTATTATTCACGATATAACTTATACTGAATTTGCCACTTCATTGTCACATGCTCCTACTCTGCTATGTACAATGCTGCAGCTACCCAGCGCTTTAAAAAATAATCTCTTTGCACCTGTCACCCTTCGCATTTACAATTTTTTTACATTGTATCCAGGTTTACATTAACTATATTTTTATTGTATAATATATAGTTTTATTTTTGTCCTGTTACCCCAGCCTCCGTATTTAAGTTAGTATTTATGTTGTAAGTTGTATTGCGTCTCTATCTTCCTTGTCTATTGCACAGTTAAAGAGCGGATCAGGATACATTTCACTGCTTGTTGTGCCTGTATAACTTGCACGTGACAAATAAAGAATCTTGAATTTTGAACATAGTCTTTTACAACACACACACGCAATAAGCCGAGATTTATCAAGTATATTCGTTCTATTGTCCATCCCTATTTTTTAAAAAGACTCACAAACCGCTACCGGGAGGTTAGAGGTCACCAAGGACTTGTGTTGGGGTGGGGGGTCTTACCTGTCGGTCAGCGGCGTGATGACGAGGCGCGGCGTGTTGCCCAGGTACTCATAGGAGTAGAGGAACTGGGCGTCACAGATGTTGGCAAAGCAGTGGCGCTCCCCGTCGTCCCAGCGGTGTCGCAGCTGCGAGAGCCAGATGAAGGCCTGCGAGTTCTCCACCTGAAGTAGAGGGAGCCATGAAAGCTGATTACGGTAGCACGGCGGTGGGGAGGGATTAGCAGCAACACCTGAGCGGCGCGAGGAAATTATCCAGTGTCTAAGCCACTCCCGTTCACTTCACTTTCATTAGGATTTCTATTTGACTTAATAACAGCCGTTCGGGCGAATCCAAAAATATGAGAAATCGCCAGGGAGCCGTACTTAAAGTAAGAAGGCAAATAATATTGTCTTCATATTTCTTAATGGGGAAAAAAATGCTTCCAAAGTCCCTTAGTGGGGGGGTGGGGGGGGGAAGGCTAACGAGTTTCTCTCTACGCTAATGAATATCAAACTCTGAGCGGTGACTGGGAGTGAATGTGGAATGACGCGGTGGATAAGTGTTAGGTAGGTTAGGGAGGGAGGAAGGAAGGTGGAGAGTGTTACCTTCTGGGCTATCATCTTGGCCACCACGTCTCGGGCGTGGACGTCGATGGTGCAGATGGTCATGACCTTCTGGCGGTCGCCGGGGCTGAGCTGGCCGATCAGCATGGTGATCAGAGTGTTCAGCTGGCTCACTTGCTTCTTGTAGTACTCCTTCATGGCGTTCTCGTAGCCCTCCTCCAGCCGGGAGAAGGCCATGCCCACGTCAGACGTCCACCAGATCTGAGTGCAGGTGAGAGCAACCTGAAAAGAGACAACGGTGAACACACCCACACATACAAATAAACCTTTGTCACATATAACTGTGTCCTAGTAGCTTAAGAGCATTTACATGCATAGTATCAAGCAAAAATGATCCAAAAAACATTTACATATATAATATTCATCAGACTGCAGTTTCCAAACTAGAGGCGCCGTTCCCGGAGCAACTTTTGTGCACCAATTGTGGTGATGATGCAGGCAGGTTAAAGCGGGATTTAAACCAACAGCGCTCACAAACAAAGAAAAGTCGAAATTAATTTATATTAAAATGATCAGCGTACACATCACAGAGTATTGAGTAAAGTGCAATGAGCTGTGTAGGCGAATGTCACTTTAAAATCTGTCAATGCTGAGCCAAATTTTGTTCAGGAGGTCAGAATTCCGGACCCCAATCTTATGGTCAACGATTGATCATTTTAATCACTCAGACCTCTGGGTTCGCTATACACTGTATTAGGGCATTAACAGAAAAGCCGTTTTGTCGACGCGTCGACGTCAGGAGGCACAAGTCGACGACCCCTGAGAGAAGTCGACAAGTCGTGTGTTTTTTTTTTCCTCTCTCTGTGTGCACGCTTGTGTACACAATGCGATCTCTGCCTCAGATTGGCTTACGATGACATGCGTACCTTGACTTAACCAATTATTACAGTCACTTCATAAAAAGGGCGGGAACGTTGGCGTACGGGGAATTTGAACACAAGACTGCAACAAGACGATGGTTTGTTTAATTGTCACGTTGACTGTGAATGTTACAGAGAACTTTAATAAACGTTGCTCATTGTTGGAAACCTGTCTTCCTCCGCTGCGTCTGTGTGATGACGTCATCAAACGACTTGTCGACTCGACTTCGACTTTATTGACGGATAAGTCGAACTGAAAAAATCTGAAGTCGTTAATGCCCTACTCTGTATACACATTCTTTTTCAGTATCAACGCGGAAATGACTTTCCTAAAGCCAATGATGACTGTAACTTTGCAATCTCATTTCTTGTTATTAGAGAGTTTGCTCCACTTCACTGGCGTTAGCAAACTAGCTGCCGCTTGATACAGAAAAAAGCATACGTGTGTAGCAAACGCCCCGAAGCCAAGAAACGAGCTTGAAAACCTTGAATTTAAGTCCGACTTTTATTTGTATTTGTCTTACTTCACGTGCCTTATCTGTTCAAACTGTAGAAACTGGAGCCACATCATCTCAACTCTCTATCTACTGTACGTGTATATAGTAGAGATGACAGTAAAGTCTACTTTGACTTTGGCTAGAGAGAAAACTGTCTACTCCCGGAGGGAAGACCAGAAACCCAAGGTGCTTAATTACAAATGTTTTGACCTCCATTTCTTAGGACCTACCACTCCATGTTGACCTCCCTGTTTTAAGACCTTTTGGCAGTTGGTAGCGTAACGGTTAGACCGGTCTCCCCGTGATGGGAAGCTCGCTGGTTTGAATCCCGGCCCGCTAAAGGCGCCACTGAGGTACTCATGAGCAAGGTACTGCTACCCCAGGCCACTGCTCCTTCATGGATGGGTTAAATGCAGAGGTCACATTTCGCCGTGGCGCACAGCGTTATGCAGAATGTGCTGCTTACCAATATTAAAGCTTTATAAGCAAAGACGACAGTTCTTTTTTTTGCCATGCTTGGTTTGGTCAGGCAGGTGTTGGTAGCTCGGTTGGAAGATACTCGCCGCGGGTTGCTATATCGTACTGCCAGCACTACCACCATTTTGCCCCTAAATGAGACCCTGAACTTCAAGTTATTCTAGTGAGACTGTCCATGTAATTAGGAAATGGAACTCACTCTGAGGAGCCATCTCTTCGAGAAGCACCTAGGGGACTAATTGCACTTAGTAATTACTTTATTAAAAACTAATCAAATTAAAACAGTCTCTCCTGCAACCAGTGTACTTTTGGGTAGCTACAGATCTAGAATCTTTAATGTATGTAATCATGGCTGCATAGATTAACATTTATGACGTTTAGCAGACGCTCTTATCTAAAGCAACTTCCATTTCTTAATTACAGGAACAGTCTCTCTGGAGCAACTTGGGGTTAAAGCTTCTGCTCACTGGCTCAAAGGAAGTAATGCTGGGATAGAGCTGAGATTTGATCCTACAACCTCATGGTCCATATCCCTCTAGTTCCAGAGTCTCTGATACATTAAGAGCCCATACACTAAGTTTGTGGGTGGTGGTGGTGGTGGTGGTCTAGTGGTTAGGACAAGAGGTAGTAGGTTCAAATCCTCCCTCTGGCACTGCTATCGCTTGGTCCCTGAGCAAGACCCTTAACCCTAAATTGCTCAGGGAAACTGTCCCTGAAACGAGAAAAGTGAAGGGCGCTCCCAAAAGCATACTTGGTAACATATTGCTACCTACATTAGCAACCCTATGCTTTTGGGAAACGCACCCCTGGATGAAAGCATCTGCTAAACGCCATAAATGTTAATGTAAAATAGGGCAATGGGATGTGAACAGATTTCAACAAATGGCAAATAAATATGTATAATATTTACAGTACATATGCAAACAATATCAGTTTTCCTGAGGTTTCCTTCAGCTACCCAGCTAAAACCTGAAAGTCTTGAAGGAGACACCTGCAGCTGAATTTACTGCATTCAATAAAAAGAAGAAATCTCTATGAAACATTTAACACGCCCCCATAAATATCTTCCAATACCTTAATTCCACGCCGCGCTTCCCGGTCCTTTCAGAAACGCGCTCTCGTTCACCGAGAGGTCTGCCTGCCCGTGGGTGGTTTACGAGCGACAGCATTTGATTCGGGGAATGAATAGCAGCGGCGTGGGATTTCCCTACCTGAGCCGGGTAGTCGAACAGCCACTGTTCCCTGGGCTTGTCCTCGTACGCCACGACCGCCTCCGTCATCTCGTGGCGCACGGTGGCTCGCATTGTGTCCAGGACTCTATTCAGCCATAGTTCCACCTGCAAACAAAAGCAGCCGTGCTACGCCTGGGCATTTCATTACCATGAGAAAGGACGCGCTGCAAAGTGAAAGAAGCGGTGGAAGATACAGAACTCTAAAAGGTGAGGACAGGAGGGAATCGCTTAGAATATCTGGGCAAGACGTTTACTCAAAACAAGATTGTCTACGATAACTACGTAAACAAGTCAAATTCAATCACAAAACAAGAGACCGTGGTTTTATTTTATTTTTTTTAAGTACACCATTTGGTAGTTGGTGTTTAGCGGTTAGGGAGTTTGCCTTGTGATCGGAAGGTCGCCAGAAGGTTTGCATCCCTGACCGGTAAAGGTATCACTGAGGGACTCACGAGCAAGTCACCATCCCCAAGCACGGGTGCTGCCCATGTCAGCTGCCCACTGCTCCTTCACAGAAGGGTCAAATGCAGAGGTCACATTTTGCTGTGGTGAAGGAGCAGTGGGCAGCTGACATGAGCAGCACCCGGGGAGCGGTGCATTACTCATGAGTACCTCAGTGGTACCTTTACCGGTCCTGGGATTCCAATCGGCGACCTTCCGTTCACAGAACACCCTAACCGTTACACTACCAAGTGCCAACTTTGTGAGAACAGTTTAACAAGAAAGTTATTTTCTACTCTAGAGTGCACAAAGCAGGGTTCGAATCCAGGGCCGGTAAAGTTACCACTGAGGTACTCATGAGCAAGGTACCGTCCCCAAGCACTGCTGCCCGGGCGCTGCCCTTGTTAGCTGCCCGCTGCTCCTTCACGGAAGGCTTAAATGCAGAGGTCACATTACGTTGTGGTGCACTGTGTGCTGTGCTGTGGTGTGGTAAGTATCTCAGGTGCTTGGGCACTTGAAACGTATAACGGGAGCCTATGCAAACAGTTCTAGTTCAGTTACGGTTCCACATCCTAAATGTGCTGCAGGTTTCCACTGTGACACTGCTCAATATTTCTCTTTGTGTGTATAGCCCAGTTTTATGTTGCACTGTGGTCCTAGAGAAAGGGATTTTATTACTGTATTCACAAGCACAGACGACGTGACTCGAAAATCCACTTGAGTAACGGCCGTTGCTGAATGTACCTGGCCGCTGCAGTCGCAGGGCTCGCTGAATGCGACGTATTCCTCCTCCTTACTGAACATGCCCAGCCCCGTCTTCGAGGGACTTCCGCCGTCGTCGCTGCCGCTGTCAAACTTCATCTTTGATATGTTGTCAAACAGCTTGGACAGATGTCGTTGGACCTGGGGCAGAGGAGTAGACGCTTCAGAATAACTAAAGATCACAGCGTTTCAAACAGTTTACACATCATCCATCACACTTAGGGAATTTCTTCCCGAGACAGCCGAGCGTGCACGCGGTGATCAAGGCTGCCATCTGGGGCATGAAGAAGGGTACTGCAAAAAGGCATGGGCTCAGAGAGGACACAAAACACAAATCTGAGGAGATTTGAGAGATAAAGCAGCACAAAAATGCTCATGTAACTCAGTTCTAATAGTATGTGACACATTCAAGATAAAATGGTGATATTCTGGCGATTTCATTCAGGGTTGAAGAAAACAATCAAGGCAACTGACTCGGGTTTTAAGCGTCAGCTAAGTGCCATAAACGTAAGAGAAAAACGCAAGATGTTGTGGCTCTATCCTGCCTCCAGCACCACCACTATCAAACCCCTGAGTATGTCCCTTAACCCTTCAGTTGCTCCAGGCAGATGAATTCCAGGTCCCTGTAATAAGTGAAATGGACTTCCTCTGGGTATGAGTGCCTGTAAAAACGAATATAAATTGAAAAGGATGTGAGGAACATGTTTTAAACTCTGTTTCATACTAATATGAAAGTCCTGCGTCCACGCTGGGTGGCACGGTTTCGCAGTGGTTCGCACCAAACACTGGGGAGTAGCTCCACTATAAGTAGTGACCACAGGTGGGTAGTAGCACGTTACAAGTAATGCAGATGAGTAAAAAAGGTCATTTTTTCGAGGAATGCATACTCTCCGTATTGCTTTTTTTCTAAGTTGTAATTTTACTCCTACTCAAGTAAAAATCTGAGTAAGTAATCTACTTTTTACTCCTTCCTTACAACGACTCTATTCTCAGGGGCAAAAGTCTATACGTGACCCTCCACGGCAAAAACCAGTCGCTTGTCGCAACGGAGGTTTCCGAGAAAAACGAGCGTTTATGTTGCGTGGGGTAAAATTTTGGATTTTTGGTTTTAGTGTTTTGAAACAGTGGAAGGGCTTATGCTGTACTGTTGTGAGTAAATTTTGCTGAAAAACTTACCCTTTCCATCCTAAAAACATGACTTTCTTGAGGTGAGGAATTCAATTCCAGCAGAATGTTAAAAGTTTGTGTTTTGACCGCTCTACTTCAATATTTACGCTAAATCCACTGGTTGACTAGCGTGAAGATATTTCTCCGGATTCCATCTTCGTCTCCCGAGTTCAGTTAACCTAACGCAGGTAGGCTATCCGTGTATCCGGTTTTGCCTTGGACGGTCACATAGTTGGAGAAAAATGCTTCGTCTCTAGGTGCACACAGAGTGGAATCACAGGCTGTGGAATACACCTACATAGGTCCGACACCAGATGCCATTCACTCACTCACTTACTCAGCTCACTGGGGCAGATGGTGGCATAACGGTAGGGGGTTCGCCCCGTCGCCGGTTCGAATCCCAAAGAGGTAAAGTTACCGCTGAGGTACTCATGAGTAAGGTACCGTCCCCGAGCACTGCTCCCCGGGCGTTGCCCATGTTAGCTTCCTACTGCTCCTTCACGGATGGGTCGAATGCAGAGGTGACGTTGTGTTGTGGTGCAGTGTGTGCCCTCACTCTCATTTATACACTCATGCACACCCGCTCTCACACACATGCTCACAGTCTTCTGATAAGCGACATGAAGAAAGAGAAAATAAAACAACTAACTGTGAAATATCTTTCAACTGTTAACATACACGGCAGAAGACCTGTTTCATTAAAACTTGAAAGGCAACTGATTTAGTTTAATAAAGAGACGGGAAAATGCGTTTTTTGCTGTTTATCACTGATTTGTGTGCTTGAAATATACCAAAATGAAATTTGCAATTTAATGACTTAACAAAGTAAATTTCTACTCTTACTTGAGTAGGTTTTTTTAAACAGGAATTATTACTTTTACTCAAGTCATTTTTAAAAGAAGTGATTGTATTTGTACTTGAGTAGATATTTTCAGTACTCTACCCACCTCTGGTAGTGAAACTACTAACTTAACTACTCTGTCAGACGCTTATCAATCAGCTTTTAAAATGCTGTAGCTTTAAAAGTAACTTTTTTATAACAATGTACAGTGATTAAAATACAAAGTTTCTCTCTTTACAGAGATTCCGAGGGTGAATCCCATTTTACCATTTGGCCATCCCGTTTCTGATTTAGACCGAGGGGTAGGGGGAAGACTACCCCTACTACCCCTTCAAATTGAGACTTTTCGAGGCTCACTCCAAACGGAGGGGTAGGAAATATTTCCCAGAATTCCCCTGCGAAAAACTATCAGCAACAAGACTGCGGAACCGAAAGAGACATAGACGGAAATGTATGTAATTTCTCCGTTAATGAAGCATTTAAAATGAAAACAAGTGGTGTATTGTCTAGTTTGACTTTGTTTTTTCATAAACACTAGTGTGGTGTCAGTAGCTGTTATACTTCTCCGGTGTCACACTTCGCTTTACGTTGTTTCGAAGTGCGTCTTTTCCGTTAATAATTAAAAAAAAATACATTCTATAAAAACCACTTCAGCCGTTTAAAAACGAGCGTATAAAAGTGTAAATAACAAATAAAAAGCCTAATACAAAATGAAGCGTTTAACACACTGTTAAATATGATTTTATATATTCATTCTCACTCTTGCCAGAACATGTTTGGTTTTTTTTTTGAGAGAAAACCATCAGGAACAACTAGCAGGTGTTCCTGATGTACCAAGTGACGCACGGCCGCTGCATGGCAACTGCGAGATGGAGTCGGTGGGGGGAGTTCGTTCGGCCAAGATGGAATCAAGATGTGATGTAGTTAGCTACTTATTGAAAGTGAGTGATTATTTGTCATTGTGAACACAGCACACCACAGCACACCACAACGGAATGTGACCTCTGCATTTGACCCATCCGTGAAGGAGCAGCGGGCAGCTAACATGGGTAGCGGGGAGCAGGGAGCAGTGCTTGGTGACGGTACCTTGCTCATGAGTATCTCAGTGGTAACTTTACCGGCCCTGGATTCGAACCTGCGACCTTCTGATCATGTGGCGACCACCCCGTTACGCCACCAACTGCCCCGTTCTAACCAACCCAACGTGACCACTGCACTACAGACCCACAAGAACTAGCAGCTTTGATGAGACGACGAAGGTGGAGCTTTACTTAAACTGGAGGGTTTTGTGCCCCTTTAAAATCCTGACTACAACCGCATCCCTAAATGAGTAGTGAACCCCAAGTGAGGAGGGTAGTACCTGCTGAGGGTCGGTGCCATTGGACAAAATGTCCAGGAGGTCTGCAGAAGAGATGAAATAGAAGCGGGGGAAAGCCAGTCGCTTGGTGTCCAGATATTCAGCCAGAGCCTTTTCACAAAGAGCCAATCTGGGGAAAGACTGAGACTCTCAATACTGGGGCTGCGTGCAGCTTGGGATTTTACAGCTATGTGCAGAAACAGCGGCTAACATACGGCCTGGGGGGGGTTATGGGTGATATGAAACCACACAAGAGTCACAGCACCTTTATTTTCTTTTTCTTTTTTTTTTGCAAATTTCTCACTGGTGGGGAAAAAAGTGGGCTACTGCAAACAAAGCCAATAAATAATAATAAAAAAACAGCTGCGAACCGACCTGCACTGAATGTCCTCCAGCTTACTGCAGAGTCCCGGTTTATTGGTGGCCTCCACAACGTTGGGCGTTTTATGAGCGTCATAAGCCAGTTCTTTGAAATCTGTATCAATGCCTTCAAAGCGTTTGGAGTCCTGCAGAAATATTCATGAGGGAAGAGTCGGAGTGAATTTCATTTCCCAGCGGTGAAAACATAACTGACATTATTAACAAACATCTGCGTTCCTTGGCTATTAGAGCGCCGCGATAATTATCTAGCCGCGCTCAGGCCAAAAGCACGAGCAGACAAACATTTTCATCTCTGATCTAAATCTTACGAACGCAACTGCCAGTGGGTAGGACAAGATGCTTCCCGAGTCAGCCAGGGCCTCGTTTAAGCGGGGGCCAGCTCATTATAAGCATCTGGTTTCTTCATTGATAACAGATAAATTCTGTGGCTGATTGCGTTTTTTAAATTTTCCTCCCTTTCGACTGATGTTCTTCGTTTTGCTCGGAGATGACACGCATAAGAATCAGGCAAACTCACATATGCCGTTACCAATACAACAGGAAAACTCTTTCGGTATTGAACTGCGGGGGAAAAAAAAGGGGGACAGATACAGATCAGATCTTTTTTAAAACGGGCAAACCTCAGGTAACTGCGAACGGATGTCTTCGGAGCCGATGAAAATGCTCTCCAGGTGGGACCAGGTCCTCTGCACCTCGAACCAGACCGAAAGGACCGAGTCGGCCACGGAGAGCTTGCGCTGCCAGGCAGAAACTTCCTCCAGGAAGAAGGCGATGTGCTTGGAGGACATTAGGTTCTGCAGCTGCACCTGGTTGTCCTCCAGCGTCTCGATCAACTCCTCGTTCGACTTGAGCAGGGGCACTGCGGTGCGCGGGTGCGACTCGTATCCGAACTCCATCGCCGTCCAGGTGGTGTCCAGCTCTGTCAGGACCTTCTCCATGCCCATCTCCTTGACGGCTCGGTCCACGATGGCCCGGACCTCGTCCTCAAAGCAGTGCAGGTTGAGGCTCAGCAAATCGGCCAGCGTGGTGTCCTGGTCCATGGAGAAGCGCACGCCGGTGGCGCTCATCAGCTGCTGCCAGTGCCGGGGTCGGATTGCAGGGTTCTGGAGCTCGGCGACGGCACGCAAAGAGGTCAGCGTGTTCTTCACCGTGCTGTCCAGGCCGCAGAAGGCGTCCCACGCTCGGGCCTCTTTGTCCAAGGCCCGAAGCTCTTTGGAGAAGCGTTTGCACTCCAGCTCCATCTCATCCACGTTGATGTCTCTCCACGGCGTGGTCCTCCAGGCGTCGAGGCTGCACTGGACCACCGAGATCATGTCCCAGAGTTCCTTGAGGATGGACACCTCTTTGCGGCACTGTCGGAGCTGTTTGTAGTCGACCATGCTGACTTCGAAGAGGCCTGCCGACTCGACGAGGCCGGCCATGACTGACTCCTTTTCCTGGATCTGTTTATGGGCTGCGTCTAACGTCTGATAGGGATTTGCACAGTCGAACCTGAGAGGAGAAAAGCTGTTTACTATTACTCCTTTAACTACTACTCCTTTATGATACAAACGGTGATGGTAGAAGAGTGAGAACTCGACGTGTACCTGAAAGGGCCGCTGGTGCGAAACTTCTCCCTGAAAGAGTGCTGCTCGACGTCGAAGGAGGCACATTTCCTGCGCAGGTTTGTGACCTCGCTGGCTTGCAGGGGAGCCATGTGCTGCTTCACCACTACGGCCTTCTTTTTCATGTTTGTCCACTTCTCAGGCAGCTCCTGTGTACCACACAGCACAAAACATCACAGTTACAGCAGAAGCAAACATACAATTATTATATGCGTTTTTAGTCTTAAGGTACAGCCTAAAACCATATTGAAACCTTATGTTTGTGCTTCTGGAGATTTTCTGATTAACTGAAGCCTGACTGATGACCAAAGCGACTACCTTTTTTTCCTAACTATAGAATCCCCCTGGAACAACTTGGGCTAAGGGTTCTTGCTCACGGGTTAATGTCGGCGATGCTGGATGTAGTAGGATGGAGCTGGCCTTGAACCCACAACCTTTGTAATCAAGTATCCTGCCAAGCATCCTAGGTCATAACCATCACAGAGAGTGTTCTAGACAGCAGAGCATTATGGGAATTAGTGCTTTCAGTCGTACTGCCCCACACCTTTACCGCAACACATTGGAAATACCGACTCTCTGCCTATTTTATAATCCCAGCTTAAAGCCCCGACCACACAGTCCACCGAGTCTGACCTGATCATTTTTCTGCTCACTGGAGCAAATCAGAGCGTCCACGTGGGCATTAATGAACTGCGTTCGGCTGGCATGCTATATTCTCTTGGCGTCAAGATATTCCGCCGAAATCCTGCCGAACGCAAAGAAAACGACATTTACTATTGCGTTTACATGGTGTTCGGTTGACGTTCTGGAGGACCGAATATGTCCCATGATTCCAAAAGTGTTCTGATACAGGAAATGCGGAAGAAACTGCAAGGACACTGACAATGCAATGCAGAACTATCCACAAAGACGAGCAACAGGTAAATGGTAAACACTTTGGACTAGAGGTCAACCGATATGGGTTTTTCTAAAGCCGATGCCGATATTTAGAAGTCAGGGTCAGCCGATGGCCGATATATGCTGCTGATATTTTTTTGGCCAATAATTAGACATTTCCCCTCTGTTTGTGTAGTAAAATATCCCACTAATAATAACAAAGGATACACAAAATTTCTCAACATTTATTTAACACTGACTAAACATAAATATAAACATAAATGAAACTGTAAATGTCTAAAACAATAAATATATAACATTTGAACTTGACTAATAATTTGTAAACAAAACAAAGTTTTCCAAGTTACAAACTAGCTACGAACAGCATGGATCACGTGTACCGCAGCAAAACTGGGCTGTCCGCAAAGATGCCTGAATATCGGCGTACTGAACTCGGATATCGGCCGATGCTGATATCGTAAAAAATATCGGCCCGATATATCGGTCGACCTCTACTTTGGACAGCCTGATTACCGCCCTGACAGGTAAACACACGAAACTACAAACTGGGCTGCATGTTGGCGTTAAACAGTGTCAAACGAACGCCAGTGTAACACCTCACTGAAGTCAATCAAGCGCAGCTAGAAAACGCAACAAAAAGAGTAGGGCGTTCAGAGCGCGTTTATTTATCCGAGGTTCAAACGCCCGTGTGGATGGGACTTTAGACTTAATTGGCCTATTGGTCTGGCAAAAACGAGACTCCATCCTTTCAGTCAGGACATGCCAACACAACTTTTATCTGTCCTTAATAACGCAAACGAAACTTTCAGTTATCTTCACATGACTGTCAGCCAACTTTACCTCACTGTACATGAAACCTACAAAATTAGCCCACTTTACCTTACATAAATAGCCTATTCTTTTACACACACTGTAGAAATACTGTTTATAACAGTAACATTTATGTTTTGGATATAGTTGGCAATATTTAGGGTAAAATTATTTCACAAAATTTATTTGTTAACCACACCAAACAGTTTAAAAGCGTAAAATCAGGGTTTAATGAAACACATTTCACTATTTGTATAACTGTGTATGTGAGAAAGAGCTGTGCTTATAGAGAACCGTTCTACATTCTTTAGAACATGAAAACAGCATGGACACAATACCATTTGAAAGGAAATACAATTCTACATATGTGTTAAATTGTCCTCTTTTCGATCAAAACAAAAAAGTGTGACTGTTAGCATTAGCACTTTAACTGTTCTATAATAGAGGTTAACTGATACCGGTTTTTCTGGGCCGACATCGATACAGATTATCGCTAGTTCACGAGGCTGACATCGGCCGATATTTGGAACCGATATGCGAAACAAAAAGAAAATATTTCAAAACTTCGAATTTTACAAACACCAAGCTCAGCTGAAACTCTCCTCTCTCCTCTTCTCCTTCTTCGGAGCTTCACGCTCGTATGTGAGCGCGAGTGACAACAAGGCTTCAGCACGTAACGTATAGTCAATCACAGACTGCTGTGGGCGGGACATTAAATGAAGCAGCTAGTCGAGAGCAAACGGCACAGAGACGGCAGTGGACCACCTTAAAATGACTTAATATAGGTGATGGTTAAAATTAAACACTCGGCAAAAACGCCTAATATCGGCCTTGATAATCGACCGGTCCGACCGATAATCGCTCTGGCCAATAATCGGTTGACCCTTATTCTATAACAAAATTAATAATCATTTTGTGAGTAGGCATGATGAGTTGAAATCTCCAGCAAACATAAAAAATTAAGCAAAATGGTTTCATTTTTGTTCAGGCTTAACCATGACGTCAAAAGGCCAAAAGCACAGCAGTTGATAATTTAGTGTCTGTACACCCCACGTTCGGAAGCTCCTGTCGTACGCTCTTCAGCAGGTCAATGGTTTGCTGCAGCTGCTCAAACATTTCATCAGTGGAGCTCTGTCTCTTTCTTCACCGGCCATCAAGGACCCATGACCCTACCAGACCGGCGAGTCCTCCACCCTTTCTGCTGAGTCGCCTCGCAACCTAATAAACTCTCCAGGTCTGCTGGCTGGAATGAAATAGAAAGGCACAGCCTCAAACAAACATCAAAACGCCTCAATTCCATTCTGTTTTCAAACTGAAGTTAGATTCCCCTCATACAGAAATGAATATTACGGTATATTACACAGAATTTTGTTGAAATTAACAGTTAAAAGAATCTCTTACCCAATACGTTTATTATAAATACATCAAATATATCAAAGTGAATACACTGATACATAGTTATATTTTAAAATACTGTGTATTATGCCTACTTTCACTCCATAAATATATACTAGCTATTACATTAACTGTATCTGACAAATGTTCAACTTGTGTTTTAATATTACACACATAAATTTAGGCATTATCTGTAAGAATGAATGAAGAATTTGACAAGAGACATCTGACCGTGTGTGATTAAATTAGTGTTTTAAAATCTAAAAATGCACTAAAATCTTCAAATGTAATGAAAATGAATATGTTTTTAAGAATTAAATAAAACATTATACACACTAACATTTCAGAGTAAAAAACAAATCTCCAAATTGAAGTAGAGGAAGGAATGTAAGAAAAAAACCGAGCAGGCATGTTTAATTTAGTAATTGCAAAATTGTCTTTACTACTTCAAACAAAAAACAGTACATATGGAGCGCCAGTACTATATCGTGATATTTGGCCAATATCGGGATATGAGATTTCTCTCTCTCTCTATATATATATATATATAAATAACTTTGATGATTATGGCTTACAGATAATGAAATACCCAAAGATATTGTGAAAAGTCTAACATCCTTGCAGAATGAGCGACAAAAATGACTATTTATATTCTATTTTTTTTTCAGATGGTCTGTGGTAATAAATAAAGAATGCCTTTCAAAATGGAAGAATCATTTATTTCATCAATCAAAATGAATGAATCAATCAAAAACAGCATTCTAGGTACACTTGCACACAGTTTTGAAGGAATCCTGCTGGTAGGTTGTTCCAAACATCTTGGAGAACTAACCACAGACTTCATAATCCTATAATTCACAAAATAATATAATACTACAAATAATATAATGACTATAATCCTACAAAATCCCTGACTTTGTGCAAGTGTACCATAAGAATTGATGCTGGTTTATAGGCAAAAGGTAGTAACACCAAATATTGATTTGATTTAGATTTTTCTTTGTTTGCTCATTTGCATTTTGTAAATTGGATAAAATAAACAATCATTACTTATATTTCTGAAAGCATTCTTGTTTACAAGTATTTTTCAATACCTGCCTAAAACTTTTTGGTAATAGCATTGTGTGTGTGTGTGTGTGTGTATATATATATATATATATATATATATATATATATATATATATATATATATATATATATACACATCTACATATATATATACACACACAGTACAGTACTGTATGTATATATATATATATATATATATATATATATATATATATATATATATATATAGACACATATATATATATATATATATATATATATATATATATATATATATATATACACACACACACATACACAGTACAGTAATTTATATATATATATATATATATATATATATAGACACATATATATATATATATATATATATATATATATATATATATATATATATATATATATATATACACACACACACACACACACACACACACAGTATAGTACTATATATGTATATATGTATATATGTATATATATATATATATATATATATATATATATATATATATATACACACACACACACACACACACACACACAGTACAGTACTATATATGTATATATGTATATATGTATATATATATATATATAGACACATATATATATATATATATATATATATATATATATATATATATATATATATATACACACACACACACACACACACACATATCGCGATGTATATATAAAGATTTTAAATTTTTTTGCATGCCGTGAGCTACCTGTTTGTGAGACATATCGGCGAGATGCTGCTTGAACATGAGGTCTACTTTTGATGATGTTGATGAGCCGCCGCCTGGAAAGTTCGGGCGCCCACCTCATCCAGCCAACACGCGGCACAGGCTCCACCTCTGCACTTCCTCGCACACGCCTCAGAGTCGACCTGTTTCAAGGAAGCGAACGCCGCGGTTCTCGACGCTGCTGGGCGGCCCCGATCTCTCGCCAGGAGCACGCGGACCACCGTGAGAGTAGGAACTGCCGCGTTGTCGGGATGTAGAGGTAGGCGAAGGCCCAGCGAAGCCGCGCGTGCTCGCAGCACTTTGGCCGGATTACCTTCGCGCGCCGCTTTCTCCATCAGGAGCTTGCCCGCAAGGGTCTGGCGTCTCCATGTCGCCTGCGGCAAGATCATGGCAACAACTGGGTTGTGGTAACGATACATCATTGAACATTATAAAGATTACACATATTGTAAAGTCACTTTAGGAGGTCTATTTTTATTAAAAGAGAAATATTTTTTAAAAATGGAGTTTTAAAATGAGGCAAAAAGAGCCACTATTTGCTACTGCATTTTAAATATCTGAAATTTTATGTTCTCAATCTTTTATTGTATCATTTATTCTATTCTTTACTTAAACATTTCCTTTTAAAAAAACTTTTTATTCTACTGCTATTGTGTTAAATAACGGTGTATGATGCGCTGTCTTGCCTGTTTACTGATATGCCTTTTAAAAATCAGCGTAAGGTCATACTGTCTCATAGTGATCACTGGCAAATAGTTTGTTTGGTCATATTGTTACATATCTAATTATTGTCTGAAGGATCAATACATAATAATATCGCGGTCGTGATGCAACATGACGCATGCCCTAACCGATCTCTAGTGGTGTTAATCACGTGAATCAAGTATTTCTCATCACAACATGAAATGATATCAACGCAAAGGCCAAATAATCTGATTTCGTCAATATCACAAAGTCTACAGAAGGTTCCAATTCAGTTCAGTAGCTAGCAATCAACAACAGGTCAACACCTTTGCACAGTCAGAAAAATCTAACACAATCATTTCCATCCATGTCAAATCACAAAAAGCAACTAAAATTGTTTGAAGTTTTTATTCGTAAGTTCAACCAGACATTCAAAGGAAAAGCAATGTTCTCTTTTTAATAAAAAATAATGAAATATAAAAGTATATGTATAAATATAAATATGCATTATCAATAATATGCATTACGCCTGGGATTGATGTCTTAATTATGGGTCAGTAGTATGGGTTGTTGATTATTGAACCAATGTATAATTACATGGATTAATAGGAAATTTAACCGTAGTTTTGACTCAGCTCTTACTGTAGGAGCAGAAATGCCTAAAAGTGCCCAGAATAAAAAAAAGGTAAGGGACAAAACTGTAAAGCATGGGTCATATTCACTATAAAACATTGTGCTTGTTCGGCTTAAGATGAAAGACATTTTACTTTTATGATGAGTGACTGTTTACTACAAGCAGAGTGTAAGAGGCTGAAGTGAGATGCCTCTATTTGTGACCCTCCACGGAAACCAGTTGCTTGTCGCGGAAATTTTCAAAATTGAAAGAGCATAAATCAAGCTTCAAAACAATACCTATATCGAATGAATCGATTTACATATGACTGAGATATCAACATTCAAAGGAGTCGGGTTTCTCCTGTCACGCCAAGTGAGAACGGAGAAATCTACCTTGAAGTTGACTATCGACGTAGCACTACAGACGCTTGCGCGTCGCGGCTACGCTAGATGGCGGTAGCCTACGCTGCATTCACAGCTACACGGATAGCCTACCTGCGTTAGGTTAACTGAACTCGGGAGACGAAGATGGATTCCGGAGAAATATCTTCACGCTTAGTCAACGAAAGTGGATTTTACCGTAAATATTAGCGGAAGAGTGTCAAACACAAACTTTTAACATTCTGCTGGAATTGAATTCTCACCAAGAAAGTCACGCGAGATGGAAAGGGAAGTTAGCAAAATGATTCACAAATAGTACAGTATATCCTTCCACTGTTTCCAAACACTAAAAACAAAAATCCGAAAATTTACCTCCCACGCAACATAAATGGTCAAGCTCGAAACTCATATATAAGCGACTGGTTTGCTGTGAGGGCCCACATTTGGTAGGTGTGTTAGGTCTGTTATACTGAAGAGGCAGCAAATGTGATAGATTCTGCCAAAATCCTATTCCCGTGCAGCGTTGTTGCTTCTACAAAATCACATCTGGAGACATTTACTACAGGTGTAACAATACATCAATGTACACTGATACATCGATTCAATTATTTAATTATTTAACCCCATAGAATCGATCCAAAATGAAAACATCAGTCACATTATGTTGAACAGGAAATCTATTTTTTTATCATTTAAATGTCTGGCTGAGTCAGGAATATAACGGTTGCATGGTATTTTAGCAGATTTGATACGAATGTAAGTAATCAGCACCTGATATTTTCCCATGTAGATCGCTAGCTCATGAATCAAATCAAAATCGTATCGTAGCAGACTGCGTGATATCTGCTGACGTTGAATCGTTGTCCGCTGAATTAAGAATAATGTATTATAGTCAAACTTCTTGAGAGGTCATTTATTCAGTCATCACAAATAAAACCCAGATGTATTCGGGGCAGTGGTGATGCAGGGGTTTAAGTGACTCAGGTCCTGTAATGAAGCCCGTAAGTTTGGGAGTTTTGAAATCCAGAAGAGCCTAAAATCCACTAGTGGGTCGCTGCGCAAAGCCTTTAATGCATAGTTGCTCCAGAGAAACTGTCCGTGTAATTAAACTAAAACCCATTCTTTGTTTTAGAGACCTGCAGACAGTCATACAAGCTGTTATTACATCTCGCTTTGACTACTGCAATTCCCTTTATGTCGGAAAACCACAAGCTCTCGTCTCACTTGCAATTTGTCCTAAAAACTACAGCCAGACTTTTAGGAAGCTGAAACCAAAAGAGTGCATTACTAAAAAGGTATTATCTAATTTCACATTTTGCACTGACATTAAAAATGGGAAAAAAGCAAAACGCGCACTTATATTTCATTTTGTTCTTTTGTCGAACGCAAGTGGCATCCCTCGGAAGTGACTTTTACATGCAGAAAAAACCCCAGAAAGACCACTGCGCCATTTGAGACTGGGGAAAAGCGTATGGCGGTATGTCTACCACGCTGTCCCCATGTCAGAAATGTCAGCCATGTTCACAGCGCTACAAGTTTGGCAAAAGAGGCACAGGAACAGTTAATCTTCTCTCATCACTACGTAAGGTAAACCAATATGAAGCATGAGCATGTGTTTTCTGTTTTGTCCATTTTTTTTAATACAAGCACAATGACCTCACTGTCTCAGCATGTTGATCTGGTCATATGAGTAACCCATTCATTCATTCATTCATTCATTCATTCATTAGCAAGGACCGGAGCCTATCCTAGGACTATGGGCACGAGGTGGGCTCCAACACACAGTCACACCTTATGGGGCCAATTTAGAATTGCCAATCAACCTGTAGTGCATGCTTTTGGACTGTGGGAGGAAACCGGAGCACCCGGAGAAAACCCACACGGACACATGGAGAGCACGCAAACTCCAGACAGAAAGGCCCTACGGCCGAGCCGGAGATCGAAACCAGGAGCTTCTCGCTGTGAGATGGCAGCGCTAACCACTGCACCGCCGTGCCGCCCCATATGAGTAACCCATGGAACTGAAACTGCATGTGTCTTGGATCAACGTTAAGGGAGATTTAAGCTAACAAAGTCTGAATTTATTGGTTGGGGGATTATGACTTGCTATATTTTCCTTAGTAAAGGTTGCACAGGAATGGTCTTCATATCGTTTGAAACTTCTTTATTTTTTATCCATACTATGCTACCCCCAAAGTAAAAAAATCACCAGGATATTTGTGATTATAATATAAAAAATGTTATACTGAAAAATACTGGTCAATTAGTTTTTAATAAAGCTTGTTTATAATGTCGTGAACATATTCTGAAAATGTGATATTGGTCGTTGCGGAGACAATTATTTATCTGAAGAGTGCATCAAAACCATGATTGCTTACAATGCTGCTGAATAGTAATTAGCGACTGCTGCATGGGTATTAGCGTTCTTGAAAACCAAGACTAAAATCAGTACTAGCAAGTCAAAATTAATTGACTAATTTAACATAGGGGCGGCACGGTGGTGCAGTGGTTAGCGCTGCCGGCTCACAGCAAGAAGGTCCTGGGTTCCATCCCCGGGTGGGAGGTGGGGTCCTTTCTGTGTGGAGTTTGCATGCTGTCCCTGTGTTCGCGTGGGTTTGCTCCGGGTGCTCCGGTTTCCTTCCACAGTCCAAAAGCATGCACTATTGGTTAATTGATGACTCTAAATTAGCTCCATTAGGTGTAAATGAGTGTGTGATTGTGTAAGCCCTGCGGTGTGTTGGCGCCTGCCCGGGGTTGGTCCCCGCCTTGCGCCCGTAGTTCCCGGGATGGGCGACGGTCCCCCTGCGATCCCGACGGAGAATAAGTGGTTCAAATAATAAATGAATGAATGAATAACTGAGCATAGGGTTTGGTTACGTCAGTGACCAGCTAGGTGGGCCAGGCCCCTCCTGTTTTTTATTAAAGGGGGGAAAAAAGCAGTACCTGGTAATGTGGAAAGCTGCTGTGCTTAGCCAAGCGTGGCACCAGAGAGGAGATCCTGAAGACGTCGTTAACAAGACTTTCCACCTGGTCATAGAAGCCGTCGGCGACCCCGAACTCCAGAGAGGGGCGAAAGATCAGATCAGGGACTTCTAGGTCTAGCTGTGCTTCGAAGAGAGGAGCCAGTCCAGACGTCTGGTCTGCGTCGGGCCAAGAGAAGGGTTTAAAGAAAAAGTGCAGCACTACGTCGTCTAAGCTAATTCAGAAAAGCAGTGCTTCGTCTTAAGTGTGAAATATGAGTCATACCTGTATTTTCCAAAAAGAACTTGAGGGAGGTCTCAATGCTGTTGAAGAAGCCATCTATGACCATTTCATCAATGTAATCCACGTAAGACCTCCACTCGGGTGACGAGGGCTCGGCTTTGAAAAGGGACAAGTTGTCCTGATGTTTAAAGGAAAAGCTAGATGAACTCACCAGCCGACTATTCATCAGTACGGAGCCTCCCCAGATAGTTTGATTTCCCTCACTGACCTTCAGTAACAAATGGATCTTGGCCCCGGCGCTGCGGATCTGGCCGTAGACTTTCTCTAAGCGCTCTGGCTTGTCCTCCAGGTTGAGCAGAGTGTCCTTCTTTCCCTCCTTCCTCTCGTAGATGGGGTGAGCCCAGGTCTTCATGATGCTCTGGATCTCTTCCACGTTGTCTTTCGTCCTTTGCAGCCGTTTCTCAAGATCGTGGACGGCCTCACGTATGCCCTGAATGTACTCCCAGATTCCTGCCACGACGTAGCAATAAAAAGACAAAAGCAAGGAAGATTTGCTTCACTCTGGACAAGGAGCTGTCTTTTTTCTTCACAGCTTACAGCAGGAAAGGAATCTTCTGTATAACGTCAGGAGAATTCGATTTTGCGCCACCAATGCTACTCAGCAATTCAGTCAGTCTGGTCAACTTTAAACTGGATGACTGCAACTCTCAACTAGCTGCACCATTTTACAGTAGATTTGATTTTCATGTATGTGTCCTCGTTTATTTGCTTTTAAAACACGCCCTGTTGCTTGTTGATGCAAAATTCATGCATAAATACTATGGTATCGTCTCAGACCAAAAGGGCATATGTTCAAGTCCCACCACCCTATCACTTTTGGTCACCTGAGCAATACCCTTAACCCAAAGTTGCTCCACGGTCCAGACTGTCCCTGTAACCAGGAAATCTAAGTCACATTGGAATGTCTACTAAATGCCGTAGAAGAAATTACACTGACTTCTAATCTGATCTGAAAAGAAAATATTTGAATTGAAATGGCCATGACATGACGTGTAATTGTTAAATCGGTTTTGAATCTGTGCTTTCCAATTTGTCTGTTGAGAGAATGTAAATGTTACGTTAGCAATTTAACAAATAAAGCTATCTGAGAAACGTAACTGATCGTGAAAGTTGCTCTCTATAAAAGCCACGTCCTCTGTCCACGGGGCATTTTCTCGGCATACATGTACCTTGGCTGGTCCAGTTGATACTGTTCTCAGCATCTTTGAGCTGCAGGTCGATGCTCCTCAGCTGGTTCTGGATCAGCGGAAACTCCACCTCCAGCACTGTCCCAATCACTTTGTTGTACCAGCCAGTCATCAGCTCCAGGTTGGCCACATACTGCCACAGCAGTTCCTTGTTGGCATAAATATCAGCAGCTGGATCTGGAATGTCTTCGGCTTGTCTGGCTTCCAGGTATTTGACCTCTCTGAGCACTGCAACCAACTACAGGGCAAGTCATTTACACCATTGAAACAGCTTTCATAAAGCAGAACAATAAATAACAACCACACTGAAAGAGCAAAATTATTAAGACCCCACACCTGCTGGAAGTTTCATCGCATCCCATTCTAAACCTAAAGGCATAATTATGGCGTCGGTTCCCACTTTGCAGCTAAAAGCAACTGGGAAGGCTTTCCTCAAGGAGCTTGCTTTGGGCTACGGGCCCTGCTGGAACACTGTTCCCACAACGCTGGAAATATAGATTTGTCCAGAATGTCTTGGTCTGCTGAAGTGTTAGGATTTCCCTTCACTGAAACTAAGGATCTTAGTCCAACACCGCCCCATACCATATCCCCTACAGCTGGCACAGTGCAGTCTGTCAGGTAACGTTCTCCTGGCATCTGCTACACCCAGACTCATTCATCAAACTGCCAGAGAAGCATGATTTGTCACTGCCACAGAACATGTTCCCACTGTTAGAGTCCAGGGGCGTCATGCTTCACGCGCCTCCATCCGGCGCTTGGCACAGCAACCGGTGATGTGAAGCAGTGCTCAGTCACGGAAGTCCATTCTTTAAAGCTTTCACTGCTCAGGTTTTGTACTAAAGGTTGATGCAAGATGAAGTCTGGACCTCAGTCAACAAAGTTAATAGTGGAATATCTAGACGAGGTTTCACCAACTAACTTATTGCAAAGGTCGGCATCCTATGGCAGTACCACTCTTGAATTCACTGAACCACCCATTTAATCAAAAATACAGACTTAATGCCCGATGCCGATATTCAATACTTTTCATGCTTATATCTGCCGATGCCAATACACGAGGAGGGCATAGTTGAGCGGGAGCTGAGCACGTGAAAACAAGATATCTTGCTCGCCAAAGTTCCACTGCGCTCTTTTAGGATTTTGGCACAAAAATTACGCCATAGCGCTCACGTTTCTAACTGTACTCAGCGCACAACATTTTAAGAAAAAGTTACTTCACGTCCTATGTGGTGTACCAAGGCAAACGTGAAACATGTGCACTACCTAGTGCGTAGAGAGCTGTTAAGCTAACAGCCCAGCTATTTCCTGAGATGTATACTACCGCATTAGAAAAGTATGATAAGAGAATGATTACCCACCATACTATTAAGTGCAGCAGTACGCGGCTTGGGACACAGCCCGCGTGTAAGCTCACATTCGCTAAGTGAGCCAAACATGTAATTTAGCTTGTTAAAACATTTTCGCATGCAGGCAGAGTCGAGATTTAATTCACAACGTTCCACTGCGTGCTTGGAATTTTGGCACCGAGTAACATCGTACATTTTAAGACGGAAGGCACAGGCCGTATTAAATCCCGCCTTGGACTTTGGACACACCTGGCACAAGCGCTACCTTTACGATGTACAATGCATGCGTCACCAAATACCGGCTGAAAATATCAGGCAAATCTAAGCACCGGTCTGATGCCGATGACTCAAAAAAAAAAAAGCAAACATCGGGCGATATGATTCCGGCATTATCGTGCATCACTACTTATTATACACACCTACAGAAATGGGTCTGAATGAAACACGTCGAATGAAGTGATTAAGACCTGGGTATTAGTACTTTTATCCATAGAGTGTAAGTTGTAAAGCCGTACAGCAACAGGGTACAATAAAAGACCCCAAGATCAATTTCACATCTAAATCTTTCGATTTCTAGCTTTACTTGGAGGTCTGCGCTGCTCAGGACTGCTCAAAGCCTGACATCAACAACAAAAAACTTTAAGAAAATGAAAGCAAAAAGAGAGAGACAGAGATGGACTCCAAGATGGCCAGTGAGAGGCAGCTGGACCGAAGAGCCTGGAGGTAATGAGATACGAAGAGTTATGTGAGGATGATGTTGAGATAGCCAAGGATGGCAGTACTGGCTGCCTTAAAGCGCAACCAACAGAAGGCTAGTGGATGGCTGCGGAGATCGGGGAATTAGTTTCTGAGCAGGAACGAATGCCTTCCATTTTTCGAGGACACTAGAAGCACCCTGGGGACATCCTTGAGTACCACAGAATCTGGAAGCAAAGTGGACAGCTGGATGCTGGGAGCAAAAATAATAACTCCCTGCCTGAAATGTGAACATCGAGTTCCACGCTGCCAGTGACCAGAGGGGGAAGAAACAGGAAAAGCAACAAATGTTTTGCCGTGGGAAAAAGAGACACGGTATGAGGAGACGATGTGAGGAGAGCGAAGTGTGCGAGGGTGAGGTTTTATTACTTCTAAGGTAGAGACTGGTTCCACACGTGGCTCTATTTCGCCCAACTCCAACCAGAATTGCTTTAATGTGCTGAACTTTAAAAAAAAAAAAAATGTACCACTGAGGTAAAGGAGGTACCGTCCCCAAGCATTGCTTACCGGTCGCTGCCAAAAAGCTGCCGCCTGCTCCTTCACGGCTTCTCATTTCGTTGCGGTGCACTCGGAGCTGTGGTGTGTTCACACTAACAAATAACCACTCACTTTAATTCACTTAAAATCTTTAAGTGGTATTACTCCAAAGTGGAATCTTTTAGGAGCAACAGAAACTCAGCCACGACGTGACCGACCACGTAAAGCAAACAGATTGACGTTGAGGCAGAGTGCTGTGGAAAAGTGTTTCGTGGAGTGATGAATCACCCTGGTTTGGCAGATGCCAGGAGAATGGTACCTGTCTGACTGCTCTGTGCCAACTGTGGGGTTCTTTTTCAAGGGTTGGGCTTGGTCACTTAGTTCCAGTGAAGGGAAAAACTTAATTCATTCGTTCGGACGCCCTTTTTCTGACTCAGTAGGACTGTGCCCCAGTGCATAAAACACGCTCTATGAAGCCATGGTGATTTTGGTGATTTTGGTGTGGAGGAACCTGACTGGGTCACACACACACACTCCTGTCCTCAACACCATCTAGTACCTCTGTAACGAACTAGAACAGAGGTTGTGATTATTTCTTCTTGCCGACGTCAGTGCTTGACCTTGCAGACGTTCCCTCAGTCACACTCCAAAATCTTGAGTAAAATCATTCTAGAAAAGTTCCAAAGGAAGCACCAGCTTCATATTGATGCCAATGGATCTAGAATAGATGATCCTAAACATTTCTGTAGGTTAGCGCTGCTACCTCACAGCGAGAAGGTCTTGGGTTCAATGCGCGGATCGACCGTAGGGCCTTTCTGTGTGGTGTGTTGCTTGCTCTCCCCGTGTCTGCGTGGGTTTTCAGCCAGTGCTCCGGTTTCCTCCCACATTGAAAAGCATGCGCTATAGGTTGATTGGCCACTCGAAATTAGCCTCGTAAAGTGTGACCGAAAGCGAGGTTGTGTGAGTGTTTGTGTGCCCTGCGGTGTGTTGGTGGGCTCCGGTTCCCCGCGACCCCAGTATGAATGAGTGAATGAATGAACACTGAAATCGAAAGCAGACAATCATCTACAAGAAGACTGCACGTTGCACCTGTGGGTTGAAGTTGACGCTGATGAGTCTGGAGGTGGAGTCTCTGGATATGAGGGGCTGGCTGAGATTATACTGAGATTTCTCTCCCACTGATTCAGTCCATCGATTATAAAGTCTGGAGGCGTATCTACGGAGATAAAGCAAGGAGAGAGCGTGAAGATGCAATACAATTTGAGCGAGCAAATTGCTAATAGACCTGATAACTCACTATGGACAAGCGTTTTTCCAAACAATCTAGCAGCTGAATCTATATTAAAGACTGGATGGTACAGATCGGACAGATTAGAGCTTTTCAATTTCTAAACAGTGCATATATCAAATCGCCACCCTGAAAAACCTTTTCCCCCTGAAAGTGAGTTCAATGTTGGCTAAATGCACAAAATCCTAAAGTAGAAAACAAAGCCCAGGAATGACTCAAGCGCTTGCAATTCTGGAAGACGCATTTATCACATTCGCGCGGCTGCTAAAGTAATCGCTTCACGAGCCCAACTTGCGAGGGCCGGCGTTCTCGGGTCTTCCGTACCGTTGTGGGGTTAATTGTCTTCGGCTGCACCGCCGGGCCCCGTGCAATCAAATAAACTCCTCGGTACACATAAATCATAAGCCTAGGTGTTGAGACGTAATAACTGGAGATGCCCATAATGGCCCTAACCAGATTGCTTGTGTAATACTACTGATTACCATCATCTAACGAGAGAGCTTAATTTTTGACTGGAGAGAACACAGGTCTGTGCCACTGGGTAATTTATCACTAGGTTTTAATCAGTGGGGAGACGCACACAAGCTCGTACACACACACACACAAATGGGTAACAAATATAGACACTGAAGCAAACGCGTGCTACAACCGCAACAAATCCGGTACGCTAACGTGTACGTTAAAAAGGTTTTGTAGGACTATTTGTCCTCTGAGCACTACTGAGAAAACACAGGCAGCCAAGCAAATGAGACCCCTGTGTAATAATCTACAAACACTGGCTTTTCAGATGAGCGAATAAATCACGCTCGGGCCTGGACGTCCCTATTTCATTCCTCCACGTTCTCACGCGGCACCTATGCTTCGGGGCTTTCGAAAGAGCACGTGTTTGCGGAAGAGCGTTTGCGCAGATCTCGGTGCTAATGATTTTTTTTTTTCTTTCTAAAGAGAAACGAGAGCAGCTATGAATGATGTCAGAAGTTAGAAATGATGCAACACGTAATAAAAGGGAAAACCGCAAAACAGAAGATTACAGAGATGCAATTATCTTTCCTCACTCACTGTTTGAGTAGCAGCATCATTTCGTCATATTTCTGCATTACTTTCAGGCCCTCCGGTGATTCCATGCATCTAGTTTCATGTACAAATTCTCGATTAATACAAAAGAACACGGTACGGACACAACGCAAGTTAAGTGCTGTTTGTACATCTTTTACACAAACGTGTAATACAAAACAAGCCATAAATTACACTCACGGATGCGTAATGTATCTGAAGTTGTTGTATGGCATCCGCATACGCTCCTGCAGCTGCTGGGCCCACTTCAGTCCGCCTGCTACGAGGGGCATGTTCTTATTGACAGGTGTGTAACCTGGGGGGAGAGATGTTAAAGGATGAGGCAGCACACTGCGTGTTAGGGGATCGAAGAGGTTTGCCCGCTTCGCTGCAACCTCATGCGGTCCCGAAATTCGATAGTAGAGCCCATCTCACCAAGCTCCTCCTCGAGGTGAAGGTGTTTTTTGTACATGGCCTTGCAGCAGTCGAGCTCCTTGTCAAACATCTCGATCAGCGCCGGAAATCTCATCTGAGCGTCGGCCGCTATCAGGGGACGTTCCAGCAGGCTGCCAAACATGTCCAGAACCTGCGGAAACAAAAGCACTCTACGCTTGGCAGGACGGTAGAAAACAAACTGAGACATTAAACCAGAAAGGAAAACAAGGACGATCGGAGAGGGCCGTGGGGTTTGTGGCAAGCTTTGTTCCAATCTGTAAGGTTTTTATCGTTTGCAAAGAGAACAAGTCCTACATTTCAGGCGACATCCTGGCACAATGCAGATGTGAAATTTCACAGTAGGAAGAAAAGACAGTCCCGGGGTGCGAGAGGCGTGACAGCCTGTTTTACACCCAGAAGAAAGACAATAGCTTGACTGTATTCTAAGCTCTGGCTCCCTCAATGGGAATCCTGAATACTCGTTTGCGTTCTTAGATACAAACCCTGTCGTCTGTGAGTCCGCCACTCACCTTGAAGGCGTGCTCCAGGCCGGAAGCGTCGTCAAACGCCTGGCAGAAAAGTGCCCCGAGGCGGCGGTCCGTGTCGTCTATGTGGTGCCTAAATTCTGCAAAATCGGCCTCAAACTCCTGGAGGATGAATCAGAGTTTGTTTTATCGGCAACACTTACAATCAAAAATACTTAACATTTCACTGTAATATAAATTAAGGGTGCACGATAAAGGAATTATTGACGCTCTCTTTGCCGATATGTGACGTTTTTCATGCTTGTACCTGCTGATGCCGATACCGATGCCGATAAAAAAGGAAGGCAGAGTTGAGCGCCTTACCTACCATACTATTAAATGTGACAGTACACAGCTGAGGACACTGCCCATGTGCAAGCTCACGTTCGATAAATGAGGCAAACGAAATATTTTCGCATGTGCAGGCAGAGTTGAGCATGTGAAGACAGGAGCTTTTCCTCACAAATGTTCCATTGCTTGCTCAGAATTTTGGCATAAAATAATGCCATACATTTTAGGCGCGGGCCGTAGAATGTACAATAAAGGCGTCATCAAATACCGGCTGAAAATATTGGGCAAATCTAAGCATCGGTTCGACACCGATGACTTAAAAAGAGCAATTCTGATATAATTCCGATATCGTCGTACATCCCTAAAACAAATGTCAGTAATCATTAAATAAGAAAAACATAAGAATGAAAATACATATATGAGGTTTCAATAAAAATAACTGTAAACAGTGTACTCAGTAAACACTAGCCGATTACACCACTGGATGTAAACAAAGTAAAAAATGCATTAGTAGTGAGAGTGTCTTGAGCAGTGAGAAGCTGTGCTCTTGTTCAGCTTGTGCAAAACTGGAATACAGTACAATTAGCATAGAATTGGAATACGAAATATGAACACAAAATGAGTTGGAATTGAGAATACCAAACAAGTTATGAATTATATTTTCAAAATGTGGTAAAGGCAGACGTTTTACATTAGCGTGCTGTTACTTTAATGAAGATCTATGTGAAGTTCTGTCATGTGGTTAGCGTTTGTGCATATATTGAGGTCTTTATGCAAAAGAGCTGTACAAGTACCAAATTGGCAACGTCGAGGCAGTCAGACGGCTTCTCTGCAAACAGTTTATATCGCTCCAGAAACTCCTCGTACAGCCACTGAACCTGCTGGCTGAGAGGCCTGCCCCGGATCCCTCCGAACTCCACCTTCTCCAGCTTCATCATGTCAACCATGGTCAACAATACGTTCTGCAGGAATAGACAATGGACCTTAAGATTGGACACCTTATTGGTACTTGGGAGCTTGATGGTGCTCCTGCTCCCACCATGCTGTAAACTCACCTCGATCATCTTCAGTCTTTCCATGAAGCGGTCCAGCCCGGCAAAGACCATGAACGGGGAGAAATCCCAGGGTTTGATCTCGAACCCGTTCCTCTGGTACTGACTTAAGCTGCTTCTCCTGTCCTCAAAGACTCGTTTGAAGTGTGTGAAGACGTCAAGTGTGACTTGCACGCGGTCCAGGCTCTCCACCACTTCGCCTTTCAGGATGTCTTCTGGGTTAAGATGGCTGTGAGCCTAGGAGGGTGGTATTTCATAGAGTCTATCAACTTCGCAAAAGGTGAATGTTCCATAAAAGTGCTCCTTCGCATATGTTAAATATTCATTTAAATGAATTACCATCTGTAAGTAAGGGTGAGATTTGATGTTCATGAGTTGTGACGTATCAAGATGGTGGAGCACAGTTAGCGTTGCTGGTAAGAATACTTGGTGTTCATGTTTTGGGGTGGATTTTACACCTACTCCCAAATTCAACATGTTCACAACTGTTTTGGCTGCTTTTACACTGCTAAATAAATCATAAAAATACAAGGACAAACCACTGAACAAGACGGTGTGTCCAAACTTTTGACTGGTAGTGTGTTGGGGCCTAGCAGCCTTGTCTCTGGACCAAGAGGTTGTGGATTCGAATCCAACCTCTGGCATTACTAACATGGGGTCCCTGAGCAAGACCCTTAAGCCTAAGTTGCTCTCCCTGAAATTAGGAAACGTAAGTCGCTCTGGATAAGAGCGTCTGCTAAATGCCGTAAATGTAAATGTAGTGTAGGTACCTACAAGCCTGTTAACTAAGACAACACCAGTTCATACTGTACCTGTTGAATGAGGAGGTTGCAGATCTCCTGCAGAAGCACTATGAGTCTAGCAGGCGTGTTGTAATATTTGGAGTTTGCCCAAACTAGACACACAGTGTGCATGAGGGGGGCAATTCGTGCCTTCACCTCCCCAAACTCCACATTCTCCAAATCCTCAGTAAGGCGCTGTAGAGGCTTCAAGAAGGTATTGATGTCCTTTGCTTCCTCCAGAGCTTTACAGAGGATATGCAAGGTTTATGTTTTCAAATCGAGTCAGAGTAATAAAGTTTATCAAGTTTCAAATAGAGCAACAGCACAAACTTGGTCCTTTACCTCCTCTGACGTTCTGTAGAATGTTTCTAAAAGCGGGATAGTAGCTACTCTCCATTGCTTCCAGAAGTTCGGCCATCTTGGCCACTTTGGGAGACTTAAACTGATCGTAGATGCACTCGAGGTCTGCACATCTAATGAGAAATTTAACATGAACAGTGAGCAGGAGAATTTGAAGGCAAGGACGAAGATTGCCCGGGCTAAAAAAGTAGATTTCAAGAAACGGCTTCACACCTGTTTCTCCAAAAGTTAAGCTCCACGTGTGGTGTTGGGTTTTTGCCCTCCAGAAGGGGCTCGGACGAGTCTCTCTTGAGCACCTCATGAATCTGATGACTCCAGTCAATCACCATGGACTCGATGGAGTGAATAATGCTCTTATCCACCAGATCTCCCCTGTGGCAAACATTGGGAGAAAAGCGCTGTTCTGACTTTATGACATTACGATTAAGAATATCTGAGGAAGAAAAAGCCCTTAAACAAAAGTCAATCCACTGGAAAATAGAGAGAAATTATTCATTACATATGCTGAGCACAGTCCAACTCACAATTTCATCATCTCATACGACGCATCATTTAGAAAAATCAGCTTTTTTAAAGTTTGGACTGTTGCTCAATGCCTCCAGCAAGGGAGATAAAGCAGTGCCAGTCATGTTTTCTTGGATTCTCATTCAGTGACATCTGCATCATCATTGTGATTTGTCAAGATTTATCACCAGAGGAATAATTAAACCTTCTTCCACTCAGGGGGCTCATAAACTTTTAGTTAATGGAACCAAACGTAATTTGCAATTCAAACAACTCCGCCGAGTTCTCTTTAGTGACAGAACTTGCTCAGAATGCAATCCAGATCCAGAGTTCGACCCCTGGCAGAGCTTCAGACACTGGTGGTTGGCATCCAAGAGCCAAAAGCTGCTGGCGCTGAGCTCTGGGTGCCAAACCTCCCCCTTTCCCTATTTGAGAAAATGGAAGAGGGTCTCAAAAAGTGGCTTTGATAGATAAAAGTTTGCTAGTTAGATATACTAATATCGCTCATTTGGGGAGCGCTGCTAATTTCACTGAATTATTTTAACTGGACAGAACTTTGCCCATAAAAGTTCCGTTTACTTTAATGAACAGTTCCGTTTTTTCTTGTTCTTCTTCGGCCCAGCTGGCAAACATTTTGAACTTGGAAGCATCACTATGTCTTACAGTGTAGATTCAGTACAATAAAGGAAGGAAAATCTGAAAGGGAGGAATAATCTAATGTCAAGAAAAAATGATGAAGGAAGAAGTGCCAAATATTAATATTAAGCATAAGTAAGCTTACTGAAGGTTTGGTGCCTGACCAATAAATATCTGTGCCAATATCATTGGCTCATATGAGCTAATTGCAGATAAATTATGAGCAATGATGTTGATGACTGATAATGGGAAAAAAATTGAACATGGAATATGGATCCTTTAACCTTGTTCTGAGAGAAGTCATTGTGTAGTTTGTCCACCAGTGGGGAGCCCTGCAACTCAATCATTTACACTGTTCATTTACATTTACTGCATTTATCAGATTTAGAGCAGTCTCCATTTCCTAATTACAGACACAGTCTTTCTGGAGATACTGGGTGTTAAGAGTCTTGCTCAAGGACCAAATAGTGCTAAATACGATGATGAAGTGGTAAAGGTCTATGAACCAAGAGGCTTTGGGTTTGAACATAGTTGGCCCCATGACTGGAAGGTCGCCAGTTCAAATCCCAGACTAGCAAAGGTACTGTCTCCCGGGATTAGAATTTCTAGTGCTGTTAGAGTAGAATAGAGCGTTATTTGAACCAACAACCTCTTGGTCTGTTACCGAATATCCTGCCACTAAGACACCAGCCCACATTAAATATACTTTTCACAATAATAAAGCACCTTTGTTTTATAAACTGCATGTGTTCTCTTGATGATGACTGTTAAAGAACTACTCTTGCTAGAAATATCAATTTGAAACTAAATGAATTTCTCTTTCACACTGGCAGATGATGCAACACTTTAAATTTTTTACACTTTTTAGTGTACATTTGCAGATTTTAGTTTAAAGTTTATCTCTGTAGTTTATTTATGTATATTCTATGTGCCATGTTGTCTCCTCATTGTAGAAGTCTGAAGACCCAGAACGACCTTAAATTCTTCATAGGTTGTCAGTTTGTAGACTTGGTATAAAGGTACATACTTCATAATTCATAAATCTGCAAATTGATACATTGATTAAAAACCTTCTGAAACACATCAACGCAGAATTCTGACTAAAGTTCACATAAGGTCCAGAAGTTCTTACAACTAAACTGCAACTATTTTACTTACTCACAATAGCAAAAATAGCAATTGTATTTCGTTGTAACAAGTCTAACAATTGACAGCACACATTAAAAGAGAGATATACCATCTCACCTCTGTTCTTTCTCAAAGGCAGCATGTTCGATCTTCTCTGATCCTGGAGGAAGAGGCAGCAGAGTTTTGCCTTTGACTTGTCCTGAGACCACAAACACGCTGGTCTTCAGGTCATGGACGTGGCGCATCAAGTCCTGAGACAACACATGAGGCCAGTGGTTGTGGTTCTTGTTGTTGAGCAGAACTGGAACCACCACCTGAAGAGATCAAATCATTGAACAGCAAAGTCAGAGCAGAAATAAATCCTTCTGTGATTTGGATAAAGTTCAAAAAAGCATGGTTCACGCTTGGAAACTAGTCAAAGAAACACAATTTCCCCAGCTTTTTTATTATTGCTTATGATGCATTCCCCCATGACATCAGGCTCATTTTTCTACAATGATGTTTCCAAATAGAGATTTTCTAGCCATTTTAAGAAATTCTGTATTTTTCAGATAATAGGGTGAACATATGAATTTTACACTTTTGCACAGTGTAGTTTTTTAGACTTTCTAAATGATTTTTTGTCTAAAAGGAAAATTTGACTGTTTTTCAACTAATTCACAACAGGTCTGGGCCAGATGTGACTACTGAGGGAAAGCTACTTTTTCCAGTAATTCAGCATGAAATACCAGCATAGACTTTAAGGTCTTTTACTTTATGGTAATGTATTCTTTTTCGCTGGTCAAGATATTCACGATTTTAGAAGACAAATTCATTTAGGTTTGCCAACACAGAAACGAAAGCTAATTTAAAAGGATCCCAAAATACAGCGTAAGATGGTCAGTGCAAAGCGTATTTGGGGCCTTCTTGTGGTTAGTTAAAACCGCTTTGCCTGGAACAAATAAACAAATCTAACTAAAATACACTGTATAAAACAAGGTAAGAATTAAGACCTGTAAAATGCATTTTCCTACAGAGCAGAAGTGTTGGCAAACAACTTGAAATGCACACAATTTCTCTCAAAACGCGCTGAATAATAGTAATGAATGAAGTAATGAATTGAATTTAACAACAAAAACTGACTTAAAATAAAATAAAATAAACTAGTTTACCGCTACAAACTGTATACAAAACACAATTTATAAACAACACGCCAAAACACAACTTTTGCTAAGTCCAACTATAGTACACGGTCGCGTCCCAAATCGCGCACCACGTAGTATGGCTTATACAGAGACACGTGCAGTTTAGAAGCATTTGCTAGTACGTTAGTGTGCATTTTTGGAACACAGCCGGTTAAACGCGTCGCTGACGTTCACCTTTACGCAAATGACGTACGGCGCGAGCCTGTGCGAAACTGTGAAAAATCTGACACTACCTCTTCAACAAACGCTGAAAACTGTTCCAAAGGGGAGTAGGACATGTCCCCACACACCACACTGGTCTTTATTGTGTCCACAGTCAGCGCACTTTGACTGCGTTTAATAAAATACACAGCTTTGTTCTTCGAAGGCACTGCAAAGCCGAGAGTTGGTATCAGCTGGCCGGCGGAATTCAGAGACACGACGAGCGTAGTGTGCGCAGATTTGTCCAAAAAGTCCTGGATGAGTTGCTTGTGGTCTTCCGCTGCAATGCATTTTTGCCAGCGGTCGGCTTTGAGTTTCAGTGCCTTTAACACATAGTCTTCTAAGAAATCGAATCTTTTGTCCACCGTTGGTGACTCGTCCTCTTCCATTTTCTCGTGTCCGTGTCTTGTGAGAGACTGTGGAACCTGTTTTCAGAGTAGCCGATTGTCCTTGCGGCCTCCATAGTAACGCGATGTTTGCATTAATGAAGCTGTTGCTAGGGCGAGCAGATCAGCGCCTGGTTACGGTGTTGGACTCTCAGTTGACCCCCTGGAGACGAGTTTCACGTTGAAGTGAACGATGCGGTCAGCTTGGCACCAAACAGAGGTCAAAGGTGCTCAAATCAGCGCAAAAGGAAACACATTTGTTTCACTTTGTAACAGTTTACCAACTTTTGTCTGTCTCTCACTCACTCACTTACACACAACCGTTAAAGGTGCAAAATTGGTTAGTGAAGCATACATTTTTTAAATTCACTTTTAGCCTCCTGGAGGACCTAAGTACATCTTCTTGCTCACACACACTTACATATTTACATTTGCAACATTTAGCAGACACTCTAGTCCAAAGCGACTTCCATTCTGCACTACTATTTTGCATATAAGTTGCTGCTTTGAATGCAAATACTCAGAGGTGGGTAGTATCGCATCACAAGTAACGCCGATGAGTAAAACAGTAGGTTTTTATTTGAGGAATGCATACTAAGTAAATATTTGAGCAAGTAATCTACTTTATACTCAGTTACATTTTTCATAATGCCTTCGTTAGGAGTCTAGGCTCTGAGGCGAAAGTCCATATGAGGAGAAAATGCTCCATTTAGGACACGTCTCCGTCTCTAGGTGCACACAGAGTGCAATCATAGGCTGTAGAATACACATACGTAGATCCCAAAGCTGTAACACTGCTGCAGTTTCAGACTGGATTTAAATTGACCTGCAGTGGCCTGGGAGCTGCGACACCAGACGTCATTCACTTATGGTTTCATTCGTTATCCAAACCGCTTAATCCCTATCGGGGTCACAGGGACCGGAGCCTATCCTGGGAACTACAGGCGACAGCAATAACCACTGTGCCACCGTGCCGCCCCACTTACGGTTTAACTCTCTCATTTATTCACTCACACCCACTCTCATTCACACAGATTCTTTCTCACACACCCACTCACAGTCTTCTACTAAGCTACATGTAGAATGAAAAAATAAAACAACCAGTTGTTAGATGTCTCTCAACTGTTAACATATTTCAAATGTATGGCAGACAAGAACAGAATGAATTGTCATTAAAACTTGAAAGACGATTGATTTACTTGATAAAAAAAATGGGGAAAATGTTGATTTTGTTTTTTATCACTGATTTATGTGCTTGAAATATACCAAAATGAAATGTAATTTGTAATCGGAGTAACAAAGTACTTTTTTACTCTTGCTTGAGAAGGTTTTTTAAATGGGAATTTTTACTTTTACTCAAGTCATTTTTGAAAAGAGCAAGGCTTCTTGTACTTGAGTACATATTTTCAGTACTCTACTCACCACTGTAAATACTGCACATTATACAGTTTAAAAAATATATTTCATCCAGTCTTACAAGTGAATCTAACTATCACTTTCCCGTCTTTGACATTGTTTCTTACGCAAACACAGTGGCATCTCGATAGATTCCAATTTTTATTCATTATCCAACGTATTTAATCTAATGTATTCACTAAACTACGGCATTCACTCGACATCCCTTACATTTAATATTCAGTGCACTTTGGTGTGAGTTGGTTTTACATTTAGTCATTTAGAATCATAAAAATGTAGAAGTAAAATGTATTAATCAAACTTGATTGTTCCAAAACAATAGGGATAAAATGCTGAAGAATAGCAAATAAATGGCCTGCAGGCGAACCCACGCGTTTACACAGGAATTTTGCCATTCTGCAACTTTATGAATATTTATTTGCCCTTACTGCACCAAAAACAAATTGGAGTCAGGAAAATAATCTGTAGTAGCTATATGTTGCCATTGGATGGCACCAGAAGTGTGTATAGTATACAGGCCTTGTTCATACACACTGATCTGAATGTGGAAAAAAACTAATTCAGACTTTACCTCATTTGTCCTATATACATCTATATCTCTTCTGTGTTTGCCTATCTCATACTACGGAGGTTGGAATTATTGTAGACACCTATCAAGCACATTGCTCCATCATGCAGATCCAAAAAGCATTTTGTCTCACAGAGCAACTCTTCTAACATTCTTTTGGCAGAAGAAAACACAACGGATGTGTTTATGCAGTGTTGGAGAAACTGAACTCCAAATTGAATTATCGGTAGCATAATGCAAAATGTTTTTCTTTTGTTCCGTTTCAAAGGGGGGGCCTTGACCTCTGGAGGGTCTCACTGTAAGAGAGAGAGAGAGAGAGAGAGAGAGAGAGAAAGAAAGAAAGATGGAGAGAAGGCAATGCCGGAGAGACTCAGGCATCCACTTTGAAGATTAACGTGACAGACCAAAGGCAGCCATCAAGGTTATTCTTTCTCTTTCAGAATCAAAGGCGCCCAGACTCAGTGATACGAGTGAGCTGTTGGGGTCCGACAGTCCGGAACCTCACGCGTAGCTCTGTTGTTGCTCACGTAGCTATCTCCAGGGTGGGAGATAATCCGGGTGGTTTTCAACCACAAGCACTGTGTAGGCGTGTTGGTCTGCTGGAGGTAAAAGTAATTCAGCAGATGTAGGACCAACCATAAACAAAATGATGAGGGCCTCATCTCACACTCCAATCTGTTTTGCAAGCTGAAACCATATAAAAATCACACACTTACTCATGTGTGAGGTACTACTGTTCCTCCCAAAATTGGCTCTCAAAATTACTAGATGTATATACGCCTAATCCTGACTTCAGTAACCAAAAGCAAATCTTTTCACTCTTTGTGTTTTTCAAATGAAACCTAAAACCATTTCTATAAACCATTTCTATACATTTCTTTTTTTCCCATTTTGAGAACCTTACAAACAACAATTATCTCCCAAAGCTACAAAATGTTTTCCTATGTTGTAGGGGTCAATCGGGTCCTCACAAATACCTACAAACCCACATCTAGGGAAATGTGGCAGTCGGGACCGTAACATTAGGGAGTTGGCCCCGTAACCGGAGGGTTGCTGGTTCAAGTCATGTGAAGGTAAAGGTCTGAGGTACTTAAGAGCAAGGTACCATCCCCAAACACTGCTCCCTGGGTGCTGCCAAAGCTGCCCACTGCTCTCTCGTGGATGGGTCAAATGCAGAGGTCACAATTCATTGTGGTGTACTGTGTGCTGTGCTGTGATGTGTTCACAATGACAAATAATCACACACTCCTTAAAATGGAATTCAGAAGTCGCAAGATTACTGGTTCCAGAATGTTCAGGGTTTCAACTTACCCTAGGCTTGCACAGGAGCAGCTTATATCCTCAGGCTTCTCAACAAGGACAAACTGAACTCTCAATTCTAATTCTGCTCTCTGGCTGTCACAAGACATTGTCTGGCTGTCTTATGAAATTAACCATCACGCAAACACAACTGCATATAGATAAATTATAACTTTACATACACTACCAGTCATAAGTTTGGACACACCTTCCCATTCAATGTTTTATTCTTTATTATCATGACTGTTTCCATTGTAGATTCTCACTGAAGGCATCAAACCTATGAATGAACACATACGGAATTATGTAGTAAAAAAAAGTGTGAAATAACCCAAAACATGTTTTATATTTTAGATTCTTGAAAATAACCACCCTCTGCTTTGATCACTGCTTTGCACACTCTTGGCATTCTCTCGATGAGCTTCATGAGGTAGTCACCTGAAATGGTTTTCCAACAGTCTTGAAGGAGTTCGCAGAGATGCTGAGCACTTGTTGGCCCTTTTACCTTCACTCTGCGGTCCATCTCATCCCAAACCATCTTGATTGGGAGGGCCCTTGAGAAGTCTGGAATTTTGCTTT